>VWZS01004576.1:166640-223365 GCA_013397075.1 Rhabdornis inornatus
TTTATTTATTTATTTTAAAGATCTCTTCTATTTAATTTTCATGTTTCTTTCTCCTTCTTTTAATTTCAAGTTTCTTTCCTTGTGTTCAGCTCCACCTGCTTACTGGATGGACATTTTTATGCTTGTCTGTTACACTCTTTGGTTTACTGACTCTTGATTGTGTACAGAATGAGATCTGGGCACAGGACAATCTTTTTACCCTTCCCTAGTTTCCATGTAAAAGAAAGCACGGTGGAAGCCACTCCATTCTTCAAAGAGTTCAGTCTACAACTCAGAATTTCCTATTTCAGCAATGTATGTGACCAGCTAACAGAGAGAACAAGCAGAGAAGAATCGCTATATCCTTCCAAGATTTTTTTTCTTCTTTTAAATTGCATCTATATTTGCTGCTTGCAGCTAATACTCAGACCCCTCAGGCCATGTAGCTGTCATACAAGTCAGTAATTATTTTATACCCAATCTTTTTTTGTTTGGGAAAAGTAAATATTGCAGCTTTTTTTGAAGGCAACTACAGAACCATATTGCTTTCTTATCTGCCTCTGGAATGAAATAGAATAAGTGTTTCTGTCCTTTCTTCTTTTTTGTAATCCAAATATACCAGTTGTACAATGTTGTACTGTTTTAATGATGAATAAACTAGAATAAGCCAAAACATTGATATGCATAATGGAATGTATGCACATGCATTGTTTCTGTAATTTTTTTCTGAGATCTGAGATTTTATGTATGAAAAGAACAAAAGATATGCTGTGTTAAAAATAAATAACCTGAATCTGAGGTTGAAGATTTATTTTTCCAGTAAAATCACAAATCCTATATATCCAGGAGCCCTATATATACAGAAGTCTGCTACAGATAAGCCAGGACAATGATGCCAGTGAGCCTTTGAAGAACTAAGAGACACGACAAAATCAGCTGCCCTTGTCCTTACAGGGGTCTTCAACTTGCTGAATGTTAACAGGCAACACCACAGAGCTGGCACAAAAAGGTCCAGAAGATTCCTCAAACACGTGTCAAAACTACAGGAAGCTGACAAAAGGAAAATAACCTCCTTGATTTGTTGCTTGTTAACAGAGGAGGTCTCATGAGTGAAGAGGTGATTCCTGGCACAAATAGAGTGACTATGAAGCAAATGAATTTAAAATCTCTGTTGACAGGAGGAAAAGCGACAGCAAAACTTCAAGCCTGGATATGAAGAAAGCAGACTTTGGGCTGCTCAGGGAACTAGTGAGTTAAGTCCCCTGGAGAATGATTTTGAAGGTTCTGGCATCCATCAGTATCAGTCATTTTAAGCACCACCTCCAAAGGACACAGGAGTAGGCAATACGAAAATGCCAGAAGTCTAGCAATTGAGGAAGAACACTGGCTTGGCTGAGCAGGGGTCTTTTGTAGCTAAGGCAAAAAAAAAGGTGTATACCTAGTCAAACTGGTCAGAACACCAAGCCTGACAGAATTCAAGATGCATTTAGACAACTCTCTCAGGCATATGATGTGATGCTTGGGGCTGTCCCATGCAGGCCAGGAGTTTGGTTTTGATGATCCTTGTGGCTCCCTTCTAATTTAGGATATTCTATGATTCTATATGTATTTATAGAACAACTACCTGCAGGTTTAAAGCAGAGTAGCAACAAGACATTTTCTTCTAGAATTTCATCCTTGGGAAACTTCCCCTTGCTCAGCACTGATTCCTATCAATAACACCCTTAAGAATATATATCCATCTTCCTCTTGCTTCCTCTTTGTAGGTTTGAGCTGGATTCTATATGAATGATCCCTTTTTTTTTCCAGAAAATGCAGCAATCCTTTTTTTTTGTTTTTCAATACTATTAATCCAATGTTGCTTTCAGTTCCATTCAGTTCCAAACAGAAAATTACTTATTTGGGAAGTGGAAGGAAAATGTTATAATTTCCTCATGGTAAATTATACATATTGCCTCAGGACATAGCATTTTCTGAATAATCAGGAAATGGGCTAGTGGTTAAATGTGTTTGAGATGAGTCTCTGTCATTTTTTGCCCCCTGTTTAAATGGAGGTGCTGGCAGAAGCGACTTTTTAACCAATCTAGGAGATGAACCTAAATATCCAGGAAAAGAAAAAGCATTTATTGGGGATGAGTTGGCAACCAAAATCTTACTTGAAAAGGTTTATCAAGCCTAGCCATTCAATTACATTAATCCTTCTTAAATTCTTTTAATAAGGTAATTATTGCTATTATAAACTGGGGAGAAGAAATCTGTGTGCAAAGTTGGAGACAATGTAATCAATAATGAAACCTGCATCCTTCCTCCTTTGTTAATCACTTTTGAAACTCAAGGGAAAGAATAAAGCAGTATCAGTAACCATATATCAAATGCACAGCTAAATAACATTATCCCTGGCCAAACCCATGCTGATGTTTTTCTGTCTAGATATTTGCTCTATAACTAATTGGACAGCCAATTCAACATCTTTATGAATGAGATAATTTAGGATGTTTTCTTGCTGGTTAGAATCAATAAAAAAGAAAAACGCTTCTTTTCTTTTAATTGATTTAATTAAATGCCTCACCATTTAACCTCAAAAACTAAATAAGTAAAATATTTTAGGGAATGGCTCCCTATATTTTTCCCTTTATGAGTAATGACTTTCTATTTCTAAGATTTTTCCATCGCATTTGCATTTTTTATTTTTTAACAGCTTCTTTGAACCTCATCAGCCTGTAAAAAGTTACATTTGTCAAAAGTATTGTATTTGTCCTTACTGAAAATATGATATCCACTTGCTGTCTGCATTGCATACAGAGTACATCCTAAATGCATGACTTAATGTCTATCTTTATTAAATTTCACAAGGTTTCTGTTAGTCCATTTTCTAGCCTGTTCAGGTCCCTCTGAGTAACATTCCTGCCCTCCCATATTGACTACTCTGCAAAATTTGGTGTCTCCCCCCTGGAATACAGTCATCTCATCCCACACAGCATTAATAAAATGCTTTGCCCCATTATCAATACTCAAGGGAAAACACTGTTAACTGACCTCCAGCTGGACTTTTCACTTGCTGATTACTACTTCTGAATTCTGATTGCCAGCCCACACTTATCCATGTCACCAGAAGTCTCATCATAAAAGACTATATTGTTACTGAAGCACAATTTTCTCTTGGTAAATCTGTGCTGACTGTTCTCAATCACCTTACTCTTTTCTAGGTGCCAGAAAATATATTTTAGAAGATTTGCTCCATCACCTTCCCAGGGGCAGAGGTGGGGTTTATTGGTACATAGGTAGGTGGATATGATGTTTACATGTCAAAGTTTTAGTAGTGGAGGTCCTGCAGAGGTCGCACCTGTGAGATGAGAACAGAAGTTGCCCCTATCTTGGAGAAATCCAGTTCCAGCTAGCTCTAGGATAAACCTGCCACTGGCGAAAGCTGGGTCAGTCAGTGCCTCTGTAACAAAATATTTAAGAAAGGGTAAAAAACTGTCTTTCAACAGCTCATAGAGAGAGGAGTGAGAATATATGAGAGAAAAAGCTCTGCAGACACCAAAGTCAGTGAAGAGCTAAACAAACAAAAGGTCAACTAGTGCTTAAATCTTTCAACATCAACACACAAACCATCCTTGTGGACAAACTGTCTCAAAGTTGTCTAGACATGAAGAACTTTCTATCTGAAAATAGAAATATCCATGTCTCTCCATCTCTATCTGAAACCTCTGGGTTCTAGCCACTACTGATCTTCAAGTGATTCAAACAGGAAGTATGGCATCTGTAAAGTGTCAGTAGCTGCCTTGTGAAATAAGACAAGAAAAAGACCAAACCAAAAATAACCACCTCCCCTCCACCCAATTTATTCCTGTAACATACATGTGAGCAATAATAATAATAATTAATAATAATAATAATGTTGCATCAAGAATAAAAGAGATAATGCATGTGATGAATACACCTAAATTTGAGGTTCTGCAGAAGCAGCCTAAGGCCTTATACATCCAAGTTCACTCTACCTAGAGGAATCGTATGAGACCATATATAAAAGCAGTGAATTGCTAGAGAGGTGAAGTTGCCTGAAAATTGCTGATCTAAATCAGTTAAGCAGTAGCGAATCTGGTGAATGACTACCACCTAAAGCAAAATCTTCATGGTGAGACTGAGATATCCACTTTCGTGCTTAACCGGTTATATGACACAAAAATTTATATGCATGAAGATAAGCATAGACACAAAATGAAAATGCAAGTTTATGATATAAGGTTTTGTAGTCACATGAAAACTAGATGGCAGAATACCTCTCAGAGGTTTTAATATTAAACTGGGTAGATTTATATTGGACATAGGGAAGACATTTTTATGATGAGGGTTGTGAGATGCTAGAACAGGTTGCCCAGAGAAGTTGTGGATGCACCACCTCTGGAGGTGTTCAAGGCCATGTTGAACAGGGCTTTGAGAAACCTGATCTTTCGGAAGATGTCCCTACCCCTGGCAGATGGGTTGGAACTTTAAAGTCCCTTCCAACCCAAACCATTCTGTGATTCATACTGTGAATCTACAGAACTTCAGGCAATTTGTGGTTTCTTTGGTTAGTGTGTTTGGTTTGTTTGAGTGTTTGTGGGTATAGTTTATTTGCTATCAAGCCTCTAAAAAGTTCCTTTGCTTTCAAAATATTTGGGGTCTTTATGACAAAACTAATTTCCATTAAATCTGACCAGCTACAAGCACACAACTCTGATGCAGAGAGGATAGCTAGGTGTTTTTATATTTTCCTACCAGCTGTGGTGTACTGCATGGGAAAAATGACAACAGAATAAATGATAAAATTATCTGCAAAAATCAACTAGCAAAACAAAAAATGCAGTTCTAACTGGTGGATCAAAGGCCTCCTTTTGTGACAGATAACATTCTGGAAATAAATGTATAGAGACTAGAAGAATGAGATTTTCTTCAGCTGGAAGCATTCCAAACTGATATATTAGGTCATTTTAAATACCCAAGTTGGATTAGTGTTTGCCATAATCCTCAGAAGAAAGAGATACTTCAGAGGTATGTTAAAAGAAAAATTACAGTGGAACTTTGAGAAACAAAAGAACAAAGAAAATCAAAATTACTACTATGAAGCAGATATTTAACAGCCCTTTTGTCTGAATACTGAAGTTTATCAAAACATGAGGCTAAGAAGATGAATAAAGAATTGCAGATGGGAGAATCAAACTCCCTGTGCATTCTCTGCTAGATATAGCACTAGTTACAGATTCAACCTATAAATTGTGAGACTGCATATGAAAAAAGAAAATAAATTTGTGACAGCTTATAGATGTAGTTAGAAAGCTTTTCTGGCATCTGAAATTTTAGTGAAAAAAGAACTGAAATCATTGAATGGTTTAAAATTAATTGTAAAAACACTTGGAAAAATGTTTAGAGACAAGGGCAGCAGGAAGGAAAATGATGGAAGTCTGATTTTAAAATCTGGCACTGTTTTTATGATAAGTGATTTTTCGTGAAAATATATTTTAACATGTCAGTCCAGATGATCAGTCTGAATAACTGTCATTATTCTTTCGACCCTGGGAAATACCAGTATAGGTAAAAAAGCACCAAAACAATAGCTTGGAATTTAAAATAAAATTATGATTAATAGGAAAAAAAAACCAACAAAACCCCAACAAACCCCTTCCCCTAAAACAAACCAACCAAACAAACAAACCAGCAAACAAACCACAAAAAAACAAACAAAAAACCCAACACCAAAACTATTCTTCTCTGTATCCTTTTGAATGCCAGAGTAACTCTGAAATTTTTCTTCGCTAATATGAGGTTCAAACTCAGAGCTAAATATAATGAAAATAAAAAGTGGAAAAGTAGCTTAAAAGTAAAACAAGTTAACTAGGATCATTTGAGAGTTTCAAGAATAATGCAAGATTCTATATAGAAAGCCCTCAAACTATTTTGTTTCTGTGATTGGCAACTTGATTTTATCTGGCTGAGAACTACCATTAACTTAAAAAAAAATATTAGCTTTACAAGGAGGAAGAAGAAGAATGACAAGCTTCTTAATTTTCCTTATGCATTTAATTTTTCATTTTTTTTATTTCTTGTATGGTTTAGAATTCACATACTGAAGCTTTCAAATTTTATTCTGGGTTTAAGGTGTAATTTAGCTAAACCAACTGTGCAGAGATGTAGCTATTAAATTAAACTGTGTAAGAACATAAGAAGAAATGGAACTTTTTCAAATGTAATCTGAAATCATCAGAGATTGAAGAAAAATACTGGAATAAAATAGCTGATTTTTAAAAATGTAAATGTAAATTGGTTTCTTATTTCAAGTCTCAGAATTAGTGCTTTATAAATATCTGCCTATCAGTATGATCAATAACATGGTTGAATTCAAACAAAGAATGAAAACCCTTCAGCACAATGAGCTTTTAAAAATATAGAAATTCATGGATGTAACCATGAATATGTTCAATAACAAGAGAAAGAACTAGAGAAAGTGTCACTCTCCTCAGATCAAAAGGAGGAAGAAATGTATTGAAAAACCCATAGATAAACCCATTGTAGTAAGTAAGAATTTAGGCCAGAAAATGGTAAAAGGAACAAGTAATTTAATACAGACAGGATAAGACAGGGAGGCAGTAGAAGATGTAGAAATTGAAGATAAATCCTAAGTTTCATGCCCATAAATGGAAACAAAAAAGTAAGCAAATTACTTAAAAGGAAATATGCATTTTTATATAATGTTCCTAGAAGTAACTTAATAAATATTCCTACTTCATAAGCATATAAGGAAAATATCCTTCAAAATTGCTTAAAAAATAAGTTAGTGATGTGTAGAGTTTTTTTTTGGGGTTGTTTTTTTAGGGGGAAGTTCTATGTGAAAAAGAAGTCATATTAAGAGTGAAAGTATTTGGTTTATGTTAGTTAAATTTTTAAATGATCAAATGCCAGATTCAACACTACTGTTTCCACCATTAAGTCGATAAAGTGGGTCTATTGCTTCTCTCATCAGAGCATCATATTTCCTAAATATTGTGACTGATTTTTTTTTTACCTAGTAGAAAACTATCTGATGTTTGAATTCAAATATTGCTATTTTTTTTGAGTTTTGGGCACTCATTTTCCCTCCATAATCCAGTAGTTATCAGGAGCTGAATTCTTTTTCAAGTCTCAGATGAATGGTTTTGGTGTATGCAAGGCAAAAGCTACATCAACTATAGTGGACTTTTTCATGTGGTCTGCTCTTCAGTAGAAGCTTTCTGCTTTGGATGTATGTTGCTTTGCAAGACGGCAGCTGAAAAATAAAAGAAGGTACCTTTCAATACTATTTAAAACATAAAAGATTGATAAAAGTAGATTTGGTCTGGGGTTTTTTTGTGTTTTCGTTTGTTTGTTTGTTTTGTGGGTTTTGGGGTTTTTTTTTGTTTGTTTTTCTTTTTTTATGTCACATGCAATAAAATTGAAACTTGTGCACACAGTTTGAATAAATAGTGACATTATTCTCTGAGATAAAAAGCTGTATGTTTAAGCAAAATATACTCTTGAATGCTCTTATTCTTGGACAGAATTGTTCAAGTGAACTCCTAGACACAGACACTATTTAAATTACTAATTTAAATTAGTAGACAAACATTGCTCAAGATTACAGCACCACTCAGTTGTTTGAAGGTTCAAATGTAATGGTAGGTGCTTCTTTTTCCCACCTTCCACTGGGGACCTTATTTTATACATAGCCTGAAGCTACCCCCTACAACAATGCACTTGGTAAAATAAAGAAGACATCTCTCAAGCTACCTGTCTTGCTCTCCACTTGAGCCTTATGACTGAAAGACATAGATTAAATGAAAAGAAATAAAGAGGCACCCTGGGGAAAGGTGAAAAAACAAGGAATTTGGTAAAGTTAGAGGACCTATAGATTCACAGACATGTCATGGAAGTTGTATACGGATAAAAAGTGGTCTGTAGATGTTCAACAAAGTGATGTTCGAAGAGGTAGGGAAGGCAGGGAAAGAGGAAGATGCTAGTTCACAGGGGCTAGTTAAATGAATAAGATAGCTACCATGGGAAGAAGTAGAGGGTAATAATCAAAGACAGAACTTAAAAGTGATTTCAGACAACCATGATACTATAAGAAATGTTTGGATTTAATTGATTGGTTTGGATTTGATTGATAGCACACATATTTAGTATATATTCACTGTAAAATGCATTGGTTTTATACTGTACAAGCTATTCATCTTACCTAGTTTCAGAAGTCCAAAAGTTAGCCATTAAAGTGTCACTAAGTCATCAAATGTCCACTTAAAGTCAATGAAGAAAAATAACCATGACTGAAGTGTGATTTAGATGTTCTATTTTGAATAGTTATCATAGGATGATACAAGTCACCTTTTGGAAGTCTTAAGCTTTTTTAAATGCAAAATTAGGCCAGAGGAATTTTATCCAAGGAAACAAGCTCTTTAAACAGGTAAATGATGTAGATAGTTTAGTAAGTAACTAAATAAAATTGGGTCAAATCAACTCCCTTAAAGCTAAAAGTAAGAATTGCTGTACCTCTTTGGCGATCAACATTTACTATTTAATATGAGATGTGGACAGATAATTCTTTACACAGTAAGTATTTTTTATTTCATGCTGTGTTTTTATTCTGCTGTAAAAAAAGCTTTAAATATGAAACAGTAAACAAACCCAGGGGACCAACCTGAAGGAGCTCAGAGGCCAGCATAGAAGTTTATGTAAGTATGGTCAGATTTACATTTAATTTCCATAAGGAATACTGGTTAAGGACTTTCAGAGTGATTTTTCTGCTCATTGACCCTGAACATGTTGAAACACAGTGTGCTCGCTTAACCTTGGCTGGGCATCAGGTGCCCAGCAAAGCCACTCTGTGACTCCCCTCCTCAGCTGGACAGTGGGACAGAAAACATAACAAAAGGCTCATGAGCTAAGGGCAAAGAGAGATCCCTCATCAATCACTGTCACAGGCAAAACACACTTGCCTTGGGGAAATTAGTTTAATTTTATCACCAATCAGAGTAATGAAAAATAAAAGGTAAATCTTAGATCACCTTCCCCCAACCCTTCCTTCTTCTTGGGTTCAATTCCACTCCCGATTTCTCTATCTGCTCTGTCGCAGTGGTACATGGGGATGTGAAATGGAGGTTGCAGTCAGTTCATCACAGTTGCAGTCATCAGTCAGTTCATCATTAGTCTCTGATACTCCTTCCTCCTCCAGCGGAGGACTCCTCACGCCCTTCTTCCACTCCAGCGTTGGGTCCATCCCATGGGAGATAGTCCTCCCTGCAGTTCTCCAGCCTGGGTTCTTCCCTTCTTCATTAACTGCTTCATCTCTCAGGGGCCTTCCAGCAAACTTACGCCAGTGTCCCCTCCTCTCTCCATAGGGCCACAGGTCCTGCTGGGAATCTGCTCCAGTGTGGACTTCCCATCAGGTCACAGCCTTCTTCAAGCATCCATCTGCTCTAACATGGGATCTTCCACAGGCAGCAGATGGGTATCTGCTCCCCCATGGACTTCCATGGGCTGCAGAGGGACAGTCTGTCTCATCATGATCTTCATCACAGCAGGGGCATCTCTCATCTGGCAGCTGGAGCACCTTCTCTCCCTCCTGTTGCACTAACCTTGCTGTTTACAGGGTTGTTTCTTTCACGTGTTCTCACTCTCTTCAGACTGTTCTTTTTTCTTCAATTTTTAAAACCTCTATTTTTCTAACTCTATCATCACAGAGGTGCTGCCACCATCATTGGTGGGTTCAGCCTTGAAGTCAGATGGCACTGGGTCTTTCAGACACAGGGGAAGCTTCTGACAACTTTTCACAGAAACAATCCCTGCATTCTCTCCAAACAAAACCTTGCAACACAAACGTAATGCCTAACAGTGTAAAAGTGATGTGTCTACCTGTTTCCTAGACCAGTATAAAAAAAGTCAGAAGAAGAATTATGCTTCTAGGCATAATAATACAGAAAAACATTATTTTGTTTCTCTCTTTCAAGCCTATGAGCTGATGTGGATAAAAGGAACTGTCTTGTCATATCAAATATCTAGTGACAATACCATTTGATCTGGAGTACAAAGACAGGTTTCTTGAGCTATTTCCCACTTACAATTCTTCTCCTTGACCCTCAAAGCATGGATGTGTAAGCAATGGGAGCAGATCTGCACTTGGTGTATTTGTAAATTTCCCCATGAGCTTATGCAACGAGCCCTGCTCTAAGTGTCATGGTCTGAAATACATTATCCTCATAATTAGAAATTTTGAAAAGGTTTCTGATGAAGAAGGAAAGACAGGAAGAACAAAGGGACTGCACTTGGATAGGACTTACTATTTTGTACTATCTCCACCTCGTTTGTAAGAAGACTGCTTGTCTTTTTCAGTGTCCTGTGCAGGAATAATGTTTGGTTTTGCAGTCTGCTTCACCACAGTGGTAGTGCTGTCATAGTACTGCCAGTAAAGATTCTTGGGTATTCTGGGGACTTTTTTGTTATTGTTTTGTTTGGGGGTTTTGGGGGCTTTTATTTGTTTTGTTGATGTTACTTTTTGTTGTTTGGTTTTTTCCATTCCTTCTATTTTAAAATTATTGCAGTGCAGCAATAAGAAAAGAAAAAAAATTGTGTCCCTACAACACAAGACTAAAAAATAGGTGTAGGAGGTTACTTAGCGCTGATAGATTTTGACTAAGCCTCTGCTATATAAAAACCTTGAAAAAACATCATAAAAGTGTATTCATTGATTCTCCACTCCTATAAGAAAGCAGAAAACTGAAAAATGGAAATCCCCTTTGTTTCTCATGCCTAGTTTGTGAAGAAAAAGAAGAAATTTGCACTATGTGTAAGGATACCATGTGTTTTCATTCTATTGAAATCCATATTTCAAGGATTTTTTTCCTTGTAAAAACATTGTGACTGCAATACTGACAAGGTCAATGTCAGGTTGCATTTTCTGCCATACAAGTATCACTCAGGCAAATTAGTTTTGCCGTAGGGGCTAGCCTAAGCTGCCCACCTAGTTTTCTGAAACATTTTATTTCCTGAATCAGCATTTCTTTTGTTCACATGACACATCCTATCTGTTTCTGTCCTTTCCTTGCCATTCCCATTTGTTAACCCCATGTCTTTATCTGGAGAAATAAATCTGCTTTTAATTTCTTTTTTCTTTTAATTTAAGATACCTACTTGACTCTCCTTGTCCCCATTTAAGTTTTCCTTTTAATTCAGTTACCATAACAACACATCTGTGAAATATGGGGCATTGCAATCACAACCTTACAAATGAGAAATTTATGCATGGTGATTACATGCATAGAAACAGATTCCAGGGAACACAGCAGAGACAAGGTACTTCCTGATTATCTTTTGAATCAAAATAATTTAATGGTCAACTGTATGAAGTTTAGTCTCAGTCATTTTGCAGACAACACCTAGCTGGGTGACAGTGTTGATCTGCTGGAGAGTAGGAAGGTTCTGCAGAGGGATCTGGATACTCTGGAGTAGTGGGTCAGGCCAACAAGTATCAAGTTCAATAAGGTGAACAGCTGGGTCCTAAATTTGAATCACAGCAACCTCATGCAGGGGAAGAGCGTCTGGAATGTTGCCTGGCAGAATAGGCCCTGGCAGTGCTGGTAAACCATGGCTGAGTATGAGCCAGGTGAGATAGAAGGCCAACGGCACCCTGGCCTGTGTTAGCAGTAGTGCATCCAGCAGGACCAGGAAAGTCATTTCCCTGCTGTACTTGGCACTGGTGAAGTCACACCTCAAGTCCTGTGCTAAGTTCTGAGCCTCTCACTACAAGAAAAAATATGGAGATGCTGGAGCAGCTCCAGAGAAGGGCAACAAAGCTGACCAAGGGTCTGCACAAGCACAAGCCATACAAGGAATGCCTGAGGGGACTGGGGTTGTTTAGCCTGGAGAAGAGGAAGCTCAGAAGTGACCTTTTTGCTGTCTACAAGTACCTGAAAGAAGCCTGTAGGAAGGTTAGGGTCAGCCTCTAAGATAACAAGTGACAATAGGAAATGGTCTCAAGTTACACCAGAGAAAGTACAGATTAAATATTAGAAAACCAACAAAAAAACCCCCACTGAAACAGTGATTAAACATTGGAATAAGTTGACCAGGATGATGATTGAGTCATCTGGAGGCGTTCAAGAAATGATTGGAAGTGCTATGCTTAATGCTCAGTCTCATCTTTGTGCTATGGTCTAGATGACAAGGTGGTATTCAGTCAAAGTTTTGACTTGATGATCTCAGAGTTATTTTCCAACCTTAATTTTTCTATGTTTCTATTCTAACTCTTAATGTTTTTGTTAAATGCCCAAAATTGTTACATGTGAAAGTAACCTTTTTTGCTTAATTCAATGGCACAAACTTGGAGCATGTTCTCGCAGAAAGCAATACCTGGCAGAATACTGTTGACTGCTATTGGGTCATGTTTTCTCTCAGAAGATGAGAGAAAAAAACATGAAGAGTAAGGCTGAAGCAGTTTGTTAGGATATCAGTTTGAGAAAGGGAACTGATTTGAGAAGACTCTGAAGTTAGTGGTCTGAGGACAGAATAAGGAAGTCAGAACCAGGAGGAACTATCAAAAAAATCAAAGTTGTTTGGCAAGGTAGTAGACGGTACAGGGAGTGGGAGAAAAAAATCTAGATTTATGCAAGTTGAGAGAAAAATGCAAACTTAAAAACAATGTATTTTGGAATTTTTTAGACTTTGATGAAATGTGACATTAAATTACATTAAAAAATGTCTTTTTTCTAGCAGAAGACAAGCCTTGAATAACTATTTGCTGATCACCACAGGGAATGTTGTGGCTTTTGTTGTTTTTTCAAACTAGATCTACTTGACTAGCCACATATGTACAGTCTTTTTATACAAATTTAGCTGAAAACATTTTGAGGCCATGAAATGCAATGCTTAATAAAGAAAATTTAAGTATGAGAGCCCTTGGTTACGAGTTTGTGGATTTTATTGAATAAATAATTTCAGCAGAGAAATCATGCAAATGTACCCAGCTTTGATCATTCCAGATAAGGGTAGTTTGCTATATTTGCAAGAAAGATTTATTTTTTAAATATTTGATAGCAGGTTTCACTTTGGAATCTAAGGAAACAGAAAAATGCTGAGGTACAGAAATGATTTTAGTGTTTCTGCCTCATGAAATACATTAAACATAGCTATAAATATCGCCATTTACATGGCTGAAGTTTTACAACCTGTCTGATATTCATGTGATCTCTGGGTCATATCTAGCCTCTATAAAGCAAAGGAATTCTTGATAATATACAAATTAACCCAGTCAAACTTTCAAGCAGAGTGGTCCCCTGTGGAATTACGGAAGATAGTGAGCCCAAGGACTAGGGGAAATATTGTGACCCAAAAAGCAGAGGGTTTCTATGAGAAAGAATTACAGAAGCACAGAAGCACAGAATGGTTAGGGACAGAAGGGACCTCTAAGGATCATAAAACTCAGTTTTCTCCCAACCTTGTAGAATTAAGAAATGCTTACATGCAGAAATTAAAAAGTACTACTATCTCTTTTAACCACTCTTTTTAATGTGGAGAAAACACATTTTCATTTGTACTGACTCCAAAGTATTTGTATTCATGATATAACAATATAAAATGAATTGGAATAAGTAGATCAAAATTTAAGTGTGGCAATAAGCCTTAACTTTCAGATCATACTGCACATGTTATGCACAAAAGGTGACAGTGAAGGGTAAGTAAAACAAATAAGTCTGAATGTAAGAGACAATGTATGACTATTTTAACACATATAGGAGTTTATATTTCTGACTGGTGTTATACCCATGGACTATGCTCAGTCCTCGATGATGGTTTTGCTGGCATAATCTGTAACTTCCAATGCTGCTGTACACCACAAATGTTAGAACATAACAGAGAAACTAAATTCACTTCTACTGTCCTTTCTCTGCCCAATCATTTTCAAAGCTCGAGGTAGCAGCCATACATAAGTACCTATTCAGAGGGCATCTAAGAAGGCACGAACGAAACACATCACAGCAGTCTGGTTTCCACCCTAGACACTGACTGAATTCCCAAATGTTTATGGCCACTGTGAAAAATTAGAATTTGACAGCATAGGAGCGGGGAGGAGTAGGAAAAAAGCTTCTGACTTAGTAAGTCAAGTTGTTTGTGTTAAAAAAGTGACCTTATAGTTTCTATGGTATGCTGCTAATCATATGTGTCTGTCTTAATGCCTGTTCTGAAGGCAGCAAACTATTTCTTACCAAGGAAAACAAATCAAATCAAGCATGATAAGAATAAAGCAATAGTAACAAAAAAAGAAGTTTATAGTACCTTTGAGAAGAGGAAGATTACCAATTACTTGAAAAAATACACTAATGAAATATTTTGAAAATAGAAAAAAAACTATGAAATGAAGAATTCAAGTCAGTAATGTATGCAGAAAGTATAGTTACAAATGCTAACAGGAATAAAAGTTGTTCATTGGAATGTAAAAAAATATACTTTTCAGCTACGCTAGACTTAAAATGCCTAATGGTGTAGTTTTCAAAGAAATCTCTTTAAATAAACCACATATCTTAAATATCAAAAAAAGGACTGTTTCCAGGACTTTAACAATAATATTTTCTTATTTTGTTTTATTTGAATAATTTTTATTTTCTTCATCTAACTTTCCTTTTACTTTATTTAAGTAGAAAATCTCCAAAGTATATTTTAAAAGCAGAGAGTTTTGTTCACTAATTAAATGTTCTACAACAGAATTAATAAATATTGTGACTATTTTATATAAGCCATGGACAGATCATTTGCCATATGAAAAAAATAAGGCAAATTAAAAGTCACATAGTTTTTTGGAATTCAAATTTTAAAATTTACGTTCCTTTGAAAATAAATTTCTGTGGATGTGAACAAGTAATTTTTTTCTTCCCTGTATTACTTCCTTGCTTTCTCTTGTTCTTCTGCTTTCTTACTGGTTTGCTTTCTTGCTTTTTGCTTTCTCCTCCATATAGCTTTGTTAGGAAATAAGGAGTACTTCTTAAACCTTGGATTTAGGATATTAATTTTCAAATCTTGGCGCAAAAATCTACTTTTCCTGGTCCTCTCATTAGATGCTTACTTTTATTTTTGTATCTAATTGGTAGCTACTTTGGGTTTTGTATCTCAATATTCTATTTGGAAGTAGCAGAAGAGTTTTCAAAATAAAATAACCTGTGATGTGATGGGACAAGCCCTGGTCAATACTACCCCTATCTTCAGTCAGTTAAATGCAGAATAGTTTAAAATTGACAATATTTAGCATAATATACTTAGAATGTATTTTTTATTTTCAAATCACGTTTCTGATGCTTTATATGTCTAACTATATATTCAACTTTTATTTATACGACATAGGTATGTATTTTTTATCTATATGGAAAGATAAATATAAAATTGATCTTTTGAGAACCTTGAATTCTAAGGGAGGTGGAAATAGGGCTGATTTATATATCCATCTGAATCACACAATGATATTGATTGTGCATATAACTGCAGTACTTTGAAAGATTTTACAGGACCTCTGTATTTTTTCTAAATTCTAAAGAAACTCAAGTATCAGGATGTTTAAAATACTCCTCAGAATAATCCTTAACAGGAGAGCTAAGGACACAAAGGACAAATTTGCAGGGACTACTTCATTTTAAAGATAAAAGTGATACTTTAATAAATAATATATTATATAAATGAGACACTGCATCTAATAGTTCCACTGTAGTCATATTCAAGGAAATACACCTTTTCATTAATTGTTGAATGAACTGCAGTCCAAGTCATTCACTATTTTTATGTGGGTACTTACAGAACCTTCATCACCACAGCAGCTTGACTTTTAATACCTTTACCCTTACAATACCTCTGCAAGGCACACCTGTTTCAAGGAGAAGAGCTGACTGAAATAGAGAGTAACTAAATTACCAAATATCACAGTGGAACCTTGTAGGTAAACTCCCATGTTTACAAGTCTTCTAAGTCACACACTCATGCCTTAATCAGAATGTCATCTTTTGCCTGCCTCTGAAAATGCCCCTTCACACACTGCAGAGATGCAGACTAGCACTGCTTCTAGAAACCAGATTGCAAAATTTGTCATGTTTTTGAAAAAATTTTCCCATCTTTCCACTTCTTATATATATTTCCTTATTGAAATTATAACAATTTATGAAGAAAAGACTCTTTAAACGAATTTTCCACCTCAAAAGAGTTTTTAAAGAAAGTTTTAAAATTATTGAAGCAGCACATTTTAACATCTTGCTAAGGGAAAAACAAGATTGTTCATCTTAAGAAAACTGTCTTTTAACATATTGATTATAATTAACAAATATTAAAAAAAAAGATAAAAAAATCAAAACATTAACTTGACTGATTCTGTCATTTCTAAAGAGAGAGGCACCATTTATGATTTTCAAGGTTCTTATAATTTTAATAGGAAGCCTCAATGCTCACATCTCCATAATCCTTTGGAATTGAAAAACTATTTTCTATTAAGCTCTAACTAAAAATTTAATTCCCCTCCCTCTTATTCCCACCCCCATTTCCCACTCTGTCCACTCCCCCACCAAGAAAATCACATATTTGAGCAAGGCAGTCTGCAATGTCTACCCTTCCCTCACCCCAGATTATTGGAATCTTTTTAATGTTTCTTGACTACAAATAAACCCAGAAAAAACATTTGCTTAGGAATACAGTATATGCTGCAAACAAGTAAGTTGCTACTTGATATATCTCTCTGTACTGAAGTATATTTGATTTATATACTGTTTTATAACTGGCTTTATTTTTTTATAACTGGCTTCTTTCCTTTGCCCTAGACTGCCACATTTTCTCTACTGATGTAAGATAGGCACTGACCTATGTAATCACTATTGCAGCACGGATTAGTTGGAGGATCTAAGGTACTTCTCCAGAAATGGCAAAATGTTCTAAACATCTCCTTGTTGTGATGGCGCTTCTCACATACAGTTTCAAATCGTTAAACTTCCACTTGCTCAAAGAAATTAAAGAGAAAAGACAATAATTGCAGAGTTATCAGCATGGGTTTCTACAAAGCTCCAAGATCAATATTGATTTAAAAACTACGGGGAAGCAAACTGAGATAGAACAGACACTTGGAAATGAAAAGTCACTGCATTAAAAAACTTTTCCAAACTTATTTTCCACCTGCCTCATCTATATATCCCCTATCCTAACTACCAGACACAGAAAAAAATACTTTTTCTCAAATTAGCCACATTTGATAATGTACAAGCTCTCTTATTTATATTCCTTACCTTAAAGAAATCATAAAAGTGAGGTAGAAGTCTGAGAAGAAATATTTTATTAAGAAAAGACTAAAGTGCAGTGAAATCTACTTTTCCTGTTACTTCTCTGAGAGGAGACAAGAAATGATAGTCAGAGAACAAACAAATAAATAATTTACAATATGCTTTACCAAGATTTTTAACCTAAACATTGTCTTCAATTAGAATTTAGTCACTTTTTAAGGTGGCTTGGTTACATATCAATCTTTGTAACGTACTTAAATTAAAAGGCCACTACTCTTATTATTGTAAAATGACATCATGTTTCACACTGTGAGTAGGCAAAGTTGCTTAACAAGATACTCAGGCACAGGGTCATAAAACTTCATGCATACATAAAGAGTGCTCTGGCCTATTGAAATTTGAACAACTAATGGTAGTCAGTCTACAGAATTGGGAAAAACTTGCTTTTTGGACTTCTAAACATTGCAGACCATAATGACATGGCTGGAAAAATATTAAACAAAGCTGCAGATGGCTCCATCATGAAAATGATCTGGATCCTTTTCGGCACTCACATAGCATATAGCTTATTATTGCCTTAGTTTTCTTTAGCTGATGTCACACCTCTACAGCTATTATTGCAGTGGTACAGGTATGGAACTATATTCCTTCTAGGGTGTGGATGAAGTCCAAAGAAAATCTATATCTTATTTTCTTCCATCAAACATGGAAGTTTCTGGTGTATTTTCAATATTAGCAAGCAATGGGCCAAATTCAAACCATATTCTACATTGTATTTGATGATATTTTAGGTTAATGGTAATTGATCTCCTGTCTAACGTGGCCTTTTTAAGGTGTACATGTAGTATGTGTTCTAATTTAGATATTTAGAGATAACAGTAGTACAGAGTATAAAAGCTTGAGGGATCAACACACAGAATCAAAATTCTATAGCAAAGAGAGCATTCAATGTAGGAGACGTATTCAGAGCAGGCTAGATCGCCATTAAATGACTTTTTTTGTTGTTTTCTGATTCAGAGAAACAAATGTTTCCTTGTTAACAAGGGCAGGGCTAATTTTATAACTAAGGCATGCAGATAATTCACAACTCTGTGCAAACATATTGGGTGTTTAAATGTGGAACTACAGCTTGTGTAGGCAAACATGAGGTCTCTTGAAAGCAGTCAGCTTAGAAACTAATAGCAGCATACAAGAATAGTTGCCTTACTTCCTAATTTCCTTGAACAAATGTAACTTCTGCACCTTGAGACTATAATGCATTAGCCATTATCCTCTGAATACTTATCCAGTATTTCATAGCACACTTACTCCGTCATCTATGTTGTCATGGATAGACTGCCAGAAGTTCCAAGGTTTGGACAGTTGGCTGGTTTGACTTTTTCCATACCTTATATAATAACATGAACCTCTGTTGCACTTTTGAAGTGTAAAAAAAACCCCTCTAGCTTGGAATAGTGCCAATCTTTCTTTGAAGTAGAGTTAGAACAATCTTAATCTTAGACAGTGTGAAATCCTATTGCCATATAATGAGTTTTTGAAAATGTAAGTAGTTTTCGTAACAGTAGGGGAATAAATGCTGAATGCTGCATATCAAGGTCCATTGCATTTTGCATAGTAAATAAGGATATCTGTGTATTCCTGTGCCATGCAATGCAATGTAATGAATGTCCATGTAATGAATGTCCAAACAGCCTAGTATGTATGTAACAAACTGTGCAGTATTAGATAGAGATATACACTTGGGTCTTGGCATCAGCACAGTCTCCTAACAGGATTATTTGGCTCTGGCACAGCACGATGTTGGCACAACAGTGCTGCTTCTTGTTCCAGATCTGTCTTGTGCTGGGCTAGCTTGAATAACTCTGTATGGGACTGAGTGATGCAGTGTAGATCTGCATGTGTCATGAACCCACTCTTGGTTTCTTGTACATCTAAGCACAGCTTTTTAAGTCATGTAACAGTTTTGCTATTATACTGATTTTAACATATTTATTTATACAAACTGAAATTAATTATTATGTGGTGGCTGATAATGAGCTTCCATAAGAAACCTTTGAGAAAGAATGTTTCACCCAAACATCAACTTCATTAGAAAGTTTCATCAGAATTAATTAACACTCACCTCAAATGAAGGTGAGTTAATTTCTCATTTATTTAAATAATTAAAACAAAATAAAGAAGGGGTTTTTTTTTGTAATCTGTGGCTGTATCTGTTAACTATGACATACTTTTTTGTTTATTATTTGGGGTGGAAGCCAACTAAAAGCTTTCACTTCTTTTTCTCCCCAAAGAACATCTGGAATAATAGCATTCCTTAGGGGGAAAAAAAATTCGAAGTAAAACCACAGGCAGACCATTTTACTGAAATGATTAAAAAAAACTGCATGGGCCAAGGCTACATATTGTGAATAGAAGTATGGGCATATAAACAAGATATCTTGAAGCTGTCTTTGTAGTTAATAGCAGAAGATAAGATATGTCAGACAACTAACTACTCTTTAACAGCATCCAGACGCACTTTTTCACCCATTTAAGGTGGCTGATATGTGAGCATAGATTAATAAACTCTATTGCATTTACTATGTAGCTGGATTTGCCTATAGCTTCCTTTATTTGTAATTAGATATAGCACATAGTTAATATGCTATTGATTCAGACTTTTGCTTACCTCACGTTTTTATAGTAGCTGCATGCAAAAAGTGAGACCTTGACTAGACCTTCACATACAACTTGCAATCTATTCCTGGTTATCTTATTGACTGGTCATTATGTTTGGATCAATCATCATAAACCTGACTAAATGGCATCATACCCAATTTACCAGGCTGAATGTAAAATACTCCAAGCTTTCCCTAGTTCGTGGTGTCGGACAGAAGGACTGAGGTATACAGTTTTGTTCTTGATTACTGAGTTCCATAAAAGTCTGGTAGCTATGCCACTTCTCAGTGGATTTTCAGCTGATGAAATTTAGTCTTCTCATACTCTAAGATTCCTGGTAATTCTTGATAGAAACAAGACATAAGCCTTGTTATAATCAATAGCCTCTAAAGCAACTTCTTTGTAGCTGCAAATGTCCATCAGCAGATAAATCCCAGTGTGACTGAGTGACTAAATCTTTATATATGGGGAAGTAGATTTGTAAGTGTGTCTTTTAAATGTGCAGCTGAACCTATCTGACTGACCAACAGTTCTGTCTGTCTTTTGCCAGTTTTGGACAAAGCAGTCTGAACTTAGAAATGCAATGGGCACTTTTTGTTGTTAAAAACTAGGATTTGCATTATCATTGTTAAGAAGTTGCTAGATTCTTATCTCAAAAGGAAGCAGATCAAATGATGTTTCATAATTAAATAAATGCCAGTGACTGAGCCATTCATTTTATTTTACTATAAATATGAAGAGAAATTGTATCTTTATTATTATATCTTCAACTCTTCACTCTCAACAAGGTCATCTCCTCTCCTGGTGACAATTTTACAATTTTTCAGTATCAATTTTATCAAAAGGGAACTCCAGAAATGTCCTGCAGGGCAGATTTATGCTTGTGCAAACAGATTTGTAAAATATATGTCTTAATGCATTTAAATATAACACATATTTTTAAACAAGATTTAAATCCACCAAAAGAGGTCTATTTCTTTCCAATGTTTGTTTCTTTATTTGCTTGGCTGATTTACGACTCTAAATTTTGAGATTTGTAGCAGACAGTAAAGATTGTGGGAAAAAAAGTACCAAAACAACCTTCCCCAAAACCCATGTGATGGAATCATCAAAGGAGGGAATATTAAATCAAATCGATAATAATGGACTAGTATGAAAGCCCTGCAATTATCAGACATCTACCCTTATTCCTATCCTTCATTCTTTTTATAATTACTGAGACTCTAAAATGCTCAATGCATAGGAAGTCTAATAAGCTTGTAAAAGTGGTTTTTTTTCTTTACATTGCTGAGATTTTACTGACATTTAGCATCCTGTATATATGTATTTTAAAATGTCTGTCATATCAAAACAATTGAATTCAATTATGTTCATTAAAAAATATGTGTTTTTTTCCGGTTTTGATTGTGCTACATGTATTATGAATTTACTCATAATAGGATAATGACATGAAGAAGCACCCATTTTACTGTGGAATGATATTGTGGTAATTTCATATAACTAATCCTCCCGGTGTTAAGAAATCAAATAAATCAAAATAGTGTCGCTATTTTGAAGGCCAATCAACAAGCACTCTTTAACCTTTGTTAAACGCCTCATGTTTACTATGCATCAGCTTTAAAGATCTAGATAAATGAATTAATTCACCTTTATCCCCTTGAGAAACACTATTGATTTTTATGAAAATGAATTAAACATTCACTATCAATTAAGTTCTGTGTTTGCTTTTTTAGAAGAGCTATCTTCTCACTAAATGAGAAATTTACCTGCCAGCAAACACAATAGACTGTTGTGCTGTCCACATATTGGCGTACATATTGGATAAACAAAACCCAATTACACTCCTGCTTATACTGCATCAAGATTACACATTATGTGCAGAACTCTTTTTTTCAAGAAGCAAATGCCCAGCTAAATTGCATCATTTATCCTAGGTTTCTTTATTGCTTAAACATGTGGAAGATGAAGTTATTGAGAAGCTTAGTCTTGTGAAAAAATAAAAAAACATGAAAATCACAAACTCTTTTTAGCTAGATGTAGTTTACATTTTATTTTTGCCCACCAACTATATCAGTTCCTTTTTTTTCCCTTTTTTCATTATTATGTTCCATGATTATAAGTAAATTATTTGGACTTTATATTAGGAAAATGATTTTTGCTCCAGCTGACTTGGCAGCAGTTCTGAAGAACTCTTTGGGACAATCTTGAGCCCTTCTTCCTATATATTCTCTCCTTTGATTTACACTGTTAAATTCGATCCTAGATGTATCTTTTGCTTCCTATTCCCTTTGAAGTAATAGTTTGTAGAAGTCTGGATGGAAACCAAAATGACAGTATTCCTTTTGAGAGCAGCTGATTAATACAAAAACATAGCCTAGAAAGAGGAAAAATGTTTCCAGAGCAGTAAATATATTAGATAAATGACATAGCTCTTAAAACAGACAAGGTGGTAGTGTAACCCCTAGGAGTGACACATGCAAAAATAGCTGAAGTAAAATCTTTTGGCATGAGTCTGCACTGAAAATGGACACTTATATAGCTTGTTTTCAGAACTACTAAGATTTACAGATAAAACTTGCAGTAAGTAACCCAGATAATTTACTTTTTAACTTTGACATATCTTGGACAATCATATTATATCATCTATTTTCAACATTTAGGGTTTTTTTGTATGTTACTTTATCTATAGTGTGTGTACTGCAATTGCTGTTTCTTCAAACATTTCCATTAATGCATAAAACAGGAGAATTTTAGGTTTCACAGCTTATTTACTCACTTTTCAATATTCAGAGGCATATCTGAGAGAAATATTTTACTTGTGTTCTTGGGGTTTTATTTTTTACTCATTTAAGTGACTGATCTTGTTGAAGAAAAGGTGAGGAGACACTATGCAATAACAAGTAAAGGTTAATAACAGACATAATTTCCCTTGCTACAGGATTTCCAATTACTGAAAAAAAAAAACAAATTTCCCCCAGAAAACCATTCTTTTCCCAATTTGTGTACAAGCCCTATATCACACAGAGGTGCAACCATTGACTTCAGGCTTACAGTTTTTTGTTGTCTTTCAGGGAACCTTGTAATTCCTGAAATAACACTATACCCTTTTACAGCAGTATCAAGGACCTTCAGCAAGTTTAAGAAGATAAGCTAAAGAATTTTTGAATCCTGAAAGATGTCTGTATAAATTAAGAGATTCAGTTAGTCTCCTAACTTATTTATTTTCATTTCTTACTTAAGTTATGTGAAATCTAATCTGGGCCATTCTCCCAATTAGTTCTTTCTGCCTTGGGGATATGCTCCATTCATGATTTAATCTATGGGTTCTAGGTGTAATCACGAATCAGGAAAAAAATGATCCTCAGCTTTGATCAGAATTCAAGTACATCAGCTCAAGAAGACTTACCAAAGATTTCTGCACATTTATGTATGTTCTAAGATTCTTTCAAATTCTTGTCTTTTCATTCAGCTGAATCTATTAGTGACAACTCTGCATGAACCTAAATATAATCAGAAAAAATTATTAGGTTGCTCACTTTTGCTTTTTTTTTTTAAACAACAATTCATAGAGAAGACACATTTTTAAATATGCAAGCTTTCACTGAAAGATATTCCTTGGCCAAGTAAAATTTTAAATAGTCAGAAAATTGCTCAAAATACCACTTTTTAGATGTTTACAACTATAATCACTAATATATGACTTTGTAAAATGATTTGCAATACTCTTCCTATCAAAACCAACAGACATACTTACAAGAGACTTAATAAAATGCTTTATTTCACGCGGTATGAACTTAAGGAAGACAAACCTTTGTAAAGATATTTTTGGAGGTGTGCTCCCTTCCTTTATGCCTTCCACCATTCCCTCTAGAATTGATTCAAAGTCATTAGCTTTGGATTCTCCCATTCTTTGTGATTTTATGACTGCAGAAGGGGAAAAAAAGTCAGACTAATCAAAAATCACACTAATGTGATTGTCTCCTTAATCCACAGTGGAGATCTTTCAAGAAGACACATTAAACAAGGCAAAGAAAAAGAAATCTGGTTATGGAGAGAAAAAAATAAACATGTTCTTTGGTACTTCTCTTTTTCTCACTTTGTAGAATCACATAAAAATTAATCAAAACCAAATCACCTATTTAGTCCTTACACATAGGAATCATTCACACCATTTCTTTATCTTTAGAATATGGTTCTCTAGAGTAAAGCTTGTACTTTTTTTCCTATAACATTGTTCAAAGAAGATTTTGGTAAAAAGTGACAGGACATTTGGTAAAAATGTGAAGAATATTCTCTATGTGAAAATAACTTCCCATAGAAGAGAATTTTTATATTTTTCTACATCTCTGTCAATTTCATCTTACAGAGCTACGGTACTCAGAGTTTCTGGATGGATGTGGTTGGAATTGGAAAGATAGGAACCAGAGAGATGACTGAAGTTCTCAGAGAGAATACTGGATGAGCTTTTTGTTTTTGTTTCATTTCTTAAAAGATCTTTTATGTATCTAAGGGGTGCAAACTTCTGGAATTTTCTTAGTCATGCTACATATTTTCCTTATTCCCAAATCCACCGAAACCCCCAAGCTAATATCTATGTAATTTATTCTTTCAAATTCAGTAAAATACTATACTAATTTATGTTCACTTTTTGTCTATTATCCATACAATTTTATTCCTTCTGTTTTCTAGCGGCCTATTAAAAGTGCTATTTTTGCCAAAAGATTAACATTTGTTTTCAGTGGTTCCACTATTTCAAATTTCATGTAAGTTGTTAAGTAAATTCAAGTCATATCTCTTAAAAAAGAATGCAAAGTATTTTGTTAAAATGCAATATCTTTCATTCAATATTATCTGTGCATCAGATCAGTTACATTTAAAATATCTGTCAGGAAAAAAAAAAAGGCAAAACAACCCTCATATGGTTTTAATTTAGGATATGGTGTATATCATATAGGCCAGTGTGAAAAAAATGTTGTCCTAAACCATGGATTGAAGCCATGTCTACACAAGTGAACAAATATGATCAAAAACTCCAGAAAAAAATTAGCCAGGTTAGTTCCTTCCTATTCTACAGGCTGGACATAACTAAGTTCCCGTATAGCATTTAGTAATGTGGTTTTCCTGAAATTCATATAGTTTGATGCTTGTGTTCCATATTCTTATTTTCTTAGTATTTAAACTCTAAAGCAGTCTTGTCCTTATATATAGCATTTTAATTCCACAGTTTTTAAAAAAACAAAGCCCAGCCATCAGCTTTATGAAGATAAAATGCTCTTTGGTCTAAAATAGAGCAATATTATTTGTGTTGATATTGGTGAGGATGGTGAAGGATCTGGAGGAGAAGCCGCGTGAGGAGCAGCTGAGGTCCCTTGGTCTGTTCAGCCTGAAGGAGACCGAGGGGAGCCCTCACTGCAGCTACAGCTTCCTCATGAGGGGAGAGGAGGGGCAGGCACTGTCTCTGCTCTGTGGTGACCAGTGACAGGACCCCAGGGAATGGCCTGAAGCTGTGTCAGGGGAGGTTTAGGTTGGATATCAGGAAAAGGTTCTTCACCCAGAGGGTGGCTGGGCACTGGAACAGCTCCCCAGGGAAGTGATCATAGCACCAAGCCTGACAGAGCTCGATAAGTGTTTGGACAATGCTCTCAGGCACAGGATGTGACTCTTGGGGATGGTCCTGTGCAGGGACAGGAGTTGGACTCAGTGATCCTGATGGGTGCCTTCCAACTCACTGTATTCTATGATTCCATGATTATTCTTTCTATGGTTTTCTGTCTTAGAGTCTTCAGAGACATAAGGAAAACTATCTTGTTCCAGAAAGAGGTATTGACTGAAACAAAAGCTATCCATTTTTGTACACAGAGTAGAAAATGCTGACTTTCCCATCCCATCAATGACTCCTGTCTCTTAATGGTTTTACAGATTAGTACAGGAGTAACAATCTTAACAATCCTCCTCTTTCTCCAGTTACCATGTATAAGAAGATGAGCAAGAATTAGAGTATGAAGTAGATAGGTGTGACGCTGGAGAAAATGGTTACTTGTGGGAGTGTGTGCTGGGCTCTGCACCACTTAGTGGTTTGTCATCAATCTTGTCTGTTTCTGTTTGGAGCCAGGATTATTAGAAAGGTGATCAAGATGGTTTCTCGTGTTTGGACTTGGATGTTTATTATTTCTTATCAAAGAATTACAGAAAGTATGACAGTACCTCTAGCTCCTTGCTAGAAATAGGAAAAAATGGCTCTCAGCTGAGACTGCTTCAAGGCCTTTTAAAATTAAACAAAACAATAAAAGTTTAACACCTACATTATTTATTGTTTTGACCCAATAATAGATTCCCACGACCCTTAGAGGGACATTAGACTGACCAACCAAAGGTTACTACCTGTGTTCCATGAAGAAGATGAAAGAGAAGCTGAACAAGAAGAAAAGACACCACTCAAAATTCTCCATCTTGTCCCATAACTACCACTATATTATAAAAACCTCAAATTTAAAACCCATCACCCAGTGAAAACACACACATCTAACCCACTATACATTTGTGATTTCTAACTCATTATTTATATTTACAAGTCTTCTCCAAGGTTTCAGGTCCAGTGCAATGTTTTTCAGAGGGTCTGTGCCTGGAAGAGCAGAAAGCTCAAAAACTCCAGATTTCTGGGATCCAACAATTACTGGCTAAAAACAAACAAACAAACAAACAAACAAACAAACAACAACAAAAAAACCCAAAAAAACAGAACAGTACAAAAAATAGTACAACCAAGAAAAGAGTTGAAAATATTTTTTTAATGCTGTTTGCATTCAAAGTCAAGTCTGTCTTCAATTGTATGTTGGTCAATTTGCCCCTGTGTCTCAAAATGGCTTTTTGAAAAGCGGTTTGAAAACAGTGTGAAGCTGTAATTTATTCTTCATAGAATTCAACACTATGTTTTTCTTCATTTTGTTCTTAGTGAAAAATTCACCCCCACAGTTGATAATTTTTCCAGCGTTTTTGGGAGCACGTAAATACAAGCTTATCTGAAACTACTATTTTACAATAGTAATTATGATGGGAACTGTTTGATCAGTCAAAAATTACAGAATATTGTGCTTTTCTTTGTTTCTGTAAAGGCAAAAATGTGATACCTTCCAGTCTACGATAAATGCCTTGATAAGAAATTGAGGTCACTTTTCATTATAGCAAATATTTTCAGGAAGAAAGAAGAACTTTTTATTTTGAATCATAGCACATAAACTTTAATTAGTGACCCAAGAGAACAAGCCAAGCTGAATAAAGACAAACTAAAATTAGTAACAGGCTAACAGCTTGCCTGTTTCCTTGGGCAACATGTGGCTGACAGATGATGTGATGTTCAGTGACAGACAAATTCTGATCCTCTTTGTCACTTTAAAATTCTATACACTGAGGAAAAATAATAATTTCATTAATATCATTAACAGTAGAATCACTTGAATACTTGAATATTTCAGGAAGATATTTCTAATTAACAAAAAGGAGAATAAGAAATGACAGTGATTCAATATTCTTAATCTGATCCCAGTGATATACAGGTGGTAATATAGATAATAGTAGTTTATGATTTCATTACTTAATTGGTCATTATCACCTGTCCTGATTTGCATTCTGGATCAGGCTCCTCCTTTATCATATATCCTACTGGAAAAAAAAATCCGCTCTTTTTCAAATATTACCTTATAAAAAATCCATAAGTTTATTAATTTTCTTCAGTGAAAAGTAGACAATATATTTATTTCTGGTTAAGTATTTTATTACAAGAACAGCTGAATTTGCAGATTAGAAAGCTAGGACCAAATAATCAACTCAAGCTTACTTTAGGTAGCCGTTTGATCTGTCTCCTTCGGATGCTTCTCTACTTATGCCTGATTATATTCTTTCTTCTGAGGTCTCTGTATCCTGAAAAAAGTCTGCTTATTACAAGTATGGTATTTCAAGTGACTGCAGCTATCAAAATGCTCTGTGACTTTATGTCTAAGATACTTCAATACACAACTGTCTTTTTCATCACAGGAAAACTCAGAAGTAGGAAAGAATTTTGGTGTGTTTTTCTGTGTGATGAGTACTATCTATTATTCCTATTTATTTCATAGGAGTGCTTCAGGTGCAAGGTTTGTTCTGCAAAGAATAGAGTCAATGAAACCTGGTTTTGTACACATCCGTGTCCTTCACTTCCATCTTCCACTGTAAATAACTCTAAGCCTTTCTCTTACTACTTTCACATATGTCACTTGCAACAATAAAATATGCCATGTCTGTGCCATGTCTATAATAGTATGCATGCCTGCTGGATATCTGAACCCTGCCAGGTGTATTACACTACAGCTTAGAACTGTTAGTGTCTCTTCCAGTGTAGATTTATAAGGAATAAGAGTTACTAATTTGGATTTCTCTTCTCTATTCAACCAAAAAATCCTACTGCATTTATTTTCTGATTTTTTTTCTTCCTCTCAAATTCCTTAGTTACAGATCAGTAGTTTAAAATAATTATGTATAGGCATATAGAATTTTGGGTTTGTATGTACGTAAGTGAAGGCAAAAAGAAGACTTGGTAGATGGACAAAGTATAATTGGAGTAACACATGAAGGGCATGAGAAGAGATTTTTATTTTATTTGAAAATTGATGTGAAGAAATTTGATTATCTGTAAACATATAGCCCTGATCCAGGAAATGCACACACATTTTCTTAATATACTTATTGCTAATAGTCTCACTGTTGTATAAATTTCATAAGGGCTTTAGGGTCTTAATGATTTCTACTCGTATCTTACTTTCAGAATGCTGATAAGTTTTACACAGATAACATATTACTTTATATATCTTACTGGCTCTTTAGCTTAATTTTTTTGCCCACAGAAGACCAGAATCTTGTTGCAGGTGAACAAGGATCTAGATATCCAACTCTTCTTGAAGTCAAGGAAGGTTAAATAATAAATCATTTGTTTCTTTAGTCTTGTATACTTCACAAAATTGCTTTGAAGTACCCAAGTTGTTCAAATATTGGATACTAGTCAACAGCCTTCAACATAATTTTTAAATTGAAACTCATTGGTAGAGAATAATTCAGAATCAGAAATTTCCTTTCTGGTCTTGGGCTCTGTCACTATAGTTTTTACATGAAAATAGACAATGAAATAACAGTGTAGCCCCATCTAGAAAAAATACACAATTTTTAACATTCAAGTTAGTTATTTATGAAATGTGAATGAAAACTTTACTGATCAGTGGCTATAGTGAATTTTATATCAGCAATTTCTCCAGTAAGATTAGATGTCTCTTCTTTAAAAATACATATTTTAGGTAGAGGAGGGACTGACTAGGAGTACAATAACAGTTTTTATTACACAGCAAAATAAAATTAATTACTGTGATAGTTCCTTCTTTCTTCATAGACAATGCATTATTCTTGCATTCTCCATGCTAGGCTAAAATACACAGAAATCGCATCTTGCCAAGACTATACCATGAGTCTGGGGCAGAGTAAGGCTAGACTAAATATCATGAATCATGGTATAGTGCTTTAACCTCAAATTATATTATAAATATATCTATAAATATAAACTACATTTTAAAAATAGGGCAGAAAATTGCATCTGCTTTCCTGAGAATCATGTTTTGAAATTGTTTTCTCCTAAATACTATTCCAAGGAATCCTAGCCTTCCTCTTTCAGGCAACCCAATTTTCTCATTACTTTACATCTTTAAAGAAATAAATTTTCTTTTACTTTTCTTCTTGTAACTGAATTCATAATACTTTTTAAAAATATCATTGAATGTAGATTTAACTGCAAGTCAAGTATTTGCTATTCAGATTTTTCAGTAATTAATGACAGTTACAACCATTCATTGCTGGAACAACTGGCAGATTGGCAAATAATCCTATTCAGTTTTTTTTTTTCCAAATATACAACTAAATTTAGAGAATCTCAACATTTTTTAAGTGCTTCCAAGATTTCTATTTTAATGACATTAAATCTAAACAACTTTATGATGAATAAGAATTTTTAAACTCAATTGCAGATACTTGATTTATGCAAAAGATGCTACCAACTGCTCCCCTAAAGATCTCTGTTTTCAGTAATGAGGGAAAAGCATGTCCTTCCGAAGAAATCTTAAATCACATTGTTTGGAATTCTGCTCTGAGTGACCCTGTGGTGATGGAGTGCAAAGTAAACATATTGAGAATAGAAGTCTGATTTAGATGGAATAACCTCAGTGCCTTAGTGAAAGAAACCCAATCCTTTTTCTCACTTAATGGTTAGATTTATATCAAAGCAAGGCATCCACAAATGCTAGGAATGTGGATCTACCTAAACAAGCCAAGAATATGATAACAAACCTCCATTAGACTCAGCCAGTGTTGTGTGCCTGGTATAATGGAAGATGGCAAAGTCTGTGCACATGCAACTTAGTTTTCACAGCTCTCCTTTTTTTCTAAGTATTTTAGTAAAATGTGTTTTTCCATAATTAAGATTCATAGTCCTGAGTTGTCTCTTGGTTTTTATAGACATTTTCTCACAAAATACATGTTACAGCTCTATTAGAATATTGAACAGTGGCTGAAAATATTCCTGAAACTAGAACTGGTGATCCATATTATTAATTTGGTAGATTCCACCCCCCCCTCCCCCAGTTTTGACGCAGACCCACAGGACAGCTAGACCAGTCACAGGTGATTCCCAGGATCAGTTAGAAGATACTTTTTTAGTGTATGAAGTATAAATATAAAAAATATATATTATGGTATATAGATTCAGCATGTCATACCAGATAACCTCAGCACCAGAAAATGGTCCTGAACATATCTGATTCACTGCTTCTAGTATGCTATGTCCTAGTGTCATACCACTGACAGAGTATGTGTCATTTTAAGGGGCATCTACAGAGAAGATTAAGACTTCCTTACCATAAAGAGTTGCATAAAAGGTTGAGGAAAAGAGTAGGGGTAAAGGGTCGCAAGTTATTGCTGGGGAGATTCTAATTAGACATAAGAGAAATATTTTTCACAATGAGAACAATCAGCCGTTGGAATAATCTCTCCAGGCTCAACATTGGACTCTCCTAATACTCAGCAGTGCGCTGGGCCATCTTGTTTAAGTTGTGATTTTACCAAGGTGATCCCTTGGTTAATCCTGTTGAACCTGGTACTCTATGATCCTATGATACTGTTAGTCATAAAATGTTCTATACCTTACACACTATTACTTTATGGGATAAATAGCTAATCACGGTACACACAAAGATGAGGGAGGATTGGAGGAACAATAATGGATAGAGGAACAAAAGGAATATTACAGCATTGCAATTTTCCAATTGGAATATTTCCTATGGCCAGCCATCACAGGAAAAAACTTAGACCAGGGCTCTTCCAGTGAAATTCACCAGGAGAGACCTGGACAAATGAAAGACGAAGACCAGCATGAGCTGAGCACAAACAAGTATGGGAAATTAGAGGCAAAAGGTGAATCCAAAGGTAAATGGTCAGTGACCTGCTACTGAACTGAGACACACAGATCTGTGAGAGTGGATGGGAGCCACCATCTGGGTACTGAGGGAACTGTCAGAAGAGTTTGACAAACCACTTTTCATCATTTATCAGCTGTCATGGATAGCCAGCCAGATCACTACTGACTGGGAGTTAGCAAACCCACACACAGGAAAGACTATAAAGAGGACCAAGGGAACTACAGGTCTGTCAGCCTGACCTCAGTGCCAGGGAACATTGTGGAGCAGAACCTAATGATCATCATACAACACAGGCAGAACAACCAAGGGATCAGACCCAACCAGCAAAGGTTAATGAAAGGCAAGTTCTGTTTGATTAACCTGATCTTCTTCCATGCAGTATGACTGACCAGCTTGGAGATGAGACAAAGGCAGTGGTTATTGTCTACCTGGACTTCAGTAATGTGACAAATGCATAATGTGATTTAATTTATTCCCATAGTTACAACCTAGAAGAAAACCTACTTTGAATCAGATACTTGCCATCAATTTCAGACATGAGTTTCTGAACTGATTTGCTGAGTATGATGGAACTGGATGTCTGTGAAGCGCAGGTCCTTGTGAGTGGCCATGACAATCCAGAAACAGTAATGCATTGCTGTTTTCTTATATTTATATGATGCACTCAAAGATATTTGGACAGTCATATAACTGTGAGGTTTATGAGACAAAATTAACAAACTAACCATAAGTAACCATCAGACCTGAGAGATAAAATGAAGCTTTCCCTTCACTGTCAGAAGAGACATCAAAATATATAATGGTCTTGAGGCTAACTGTCCAGGAGGTCTTTAGAAATAAGTGTAAGGTCCCAGTATTATAAAATGATTGCCTTTTATAATATCTATAATAGACTCTGGAAGTAGTACTATTATTAATGAAATTACAGTTTTCCTTATATTAAAACATGAAGGTGAAGGGAAGTTAAGGTCGCTGTAGTATTTTCTAAAAGGAAAGCAGAAAGAACGAGCACTAGTTTTCCTTTTTTTTTTTTCCAAAGACCTTGAAACTACATTTCATAACTACAGCACTACATTTCATAACACCACATTCTGCAGAAGATTCATCTTCTCCAAGGACAGCTGGTACTGACCTAAGCCAAACCTGCTTAATGTGCAGAATGGTAGTGTTGGTTTTTTTTCCCTTAATTCTTTTGACTGATCAGTACCACTGACTTACACACTACAAAAATACAATGCTTATTAGGCATCACAACCTTCTTCCACTCTTCTGAATCTCCATTTTAGAAAACTGATTTAAGTTCGGGGGGCAGAACCACTTCTGTTTTAGAATATGACAGGAAATCTTACTGCATGCAGATTGAATATAACCTACTAAAATTGAGAAAATAGTGTTGTTTCTGGGCTTGTGTGAGCTTTTCTTCCTCTACTCTTTTTTCTGATTTATAGTAATGATCACCCATATTCTCGTATGCTCTTATTGCTACTCTTGAATGCATTTCTTTGCTTTGTTGTATGGAGAGGTTAAAATTTAAGTGACAATTATGAACATCTCCAATTTAAGGGTAAAAGAAAACTCAAGTTATGGATAATCAAATTATGAAAGCAGTACCAAGTAAGAAATAGTGGAGGGTGTTTTACTTTGTCAAATAGCCCCTTCTCTAAAATTAAAAACAAATGTAAACTTCATAAAATGTGTTTTTGTTAAAAACCCCAACATTATTAAATATAATATTTCTTAGTTTAACTATTTGTTTTAGTGAGGTTATTTTCTGCCCAGAGATACTTGCTTTAGGTAAGAAATACATGTCTAATGGACAACTGTGCAGCCCTGGCACCTCTGGCCTTCACAGGTCTTTCATGTAGACATATATTGGCACCTTACTAGCTTTATCAAGGAAAAATGAAGAGACCAAATCATATAAACCAGTAAGTTCACATAGGGAAGATGAACTAGCAAAGACGTTCTTCAATAAGAGTCCTGAAAATTATGAAACACGTTGCGCATAAATTGCTTTTAGAGAAATGGAATGAAGGGAATGCTGCTAGAGATAGAAGGGAGCATGGGGAGCAGGGAGAAAAATTACATTTTGTGATATAAGTCAGAGAAAAAGAAGAAAATATAAGTAATCAAAAAACCCAAAACCAGGTGACTTCCTATTATCCAAAACTGTAGTTCAACAGTAGACAGAAATTAAAGTGTTGTGACATGAATAGGTGTTGTATATTTAATACACATAGTCTCATTTTTGTGCTGTATAAAATAAGATGCAAATTTTTTTGACAGCCTTTCAAAGTAACTATGTTCCTTTACTTATGTTGATACATTTCCCAAAAGAATAAATAAATCTAGACTTTAGTCGGCACAATCTGCAAATCTATATTGCAGAAGAATTAGAACCTCTAGCAAAAGCTAAGATCACGATTGCTAGGGAAAGGCACTGGTGTTTTCACAATCATGAAGAAGTTACAGACAGGAGTGTCTGCATCCAGAAACCTTAGATGAACTCTCTCATGTACATGCTAAGTACTCAGCCAAGTACTCCAACCAACATGTTAAGCAGACCAGATGCATAAGATGAAAAAGGAAATTGTTCATGTAGAGAGTTATGCTACAATCCATCTTTGGTATGATTTCCTTGGGCTGCTGTGCTCCAGAAGAACACAACCAGCAGGGTGGCCCCTTTTCAAGCTGCTGACAATGTTCCAAGCTGAGATAGACCCAAACAGAGTACTGGCTGGACTGTTCCTAAAATAACTTTCCTCACTCCGTGGAGAGGAAGATGCTACACAAAAGTCACAGATTCAGATTTCAAGGTCTGGGTGCAGACTTTTTCTGTACTGGGCCTTGAATTTATTAAAAGTTGGTGAAGCATGAAATGACTCAAACAAAACATTTTGGCCTGAATATACAGTTCTAGTGCATGTTGCAGGAGAGAATGATCTTTGCATTTTAAGTTCACCTCTTTTTTCACTCTCTTCTAAAGAAATCTAGAGAAATAAAGCAAGAAAATCTTCAAGCTTTAATTACAAAGTCAATGATAAAATTGGCAGGGAGAAGAGTAAAACTCAATTTTGCTGTCATTGTTCTGGACTCATTTTTTTTTTCCTTTCCTGATTAATTTCACCCTTTGATAATAAAACAAGTCAAACTTCACATACAAAAATACAATTACTGGCATCTTTCAGACTTGCTTCCTAGCACAGGTCATGACGATAATAGATCACACCCTTTCCTATGCAATTCTATTTTACATCTTCATTTACAGCTCACCAACATCTATTCCTTCATTGCCTTCAATATCCCTCTCCTGAGTTTTATGCTGCATTAGTTTATCTAAAGTAACTGCTTTTCTTTAGATGGTTCACTGCACCTACCAGTGAGGGTCATGATCTGGAGAGGAGTTTCCCCCACTGAATACAGGTCTTTAATACTTGAACACATGTCTGGGAGGTATAATTTTGTCAGCTGTGTCGCCACATGTCCCCAAGTCCTGTGTCCCCCAGACCCTCGTTTTCAACTCCATTCTCTCTGAGATTTGAAGGACACTGGTTTACAGCATTTCATCTATAACTTCCATTCTACTCCAAACTTTCTTGAATAATAAAAGCAATAAAATCAAAGGATGTGAAAGAAATCACTAGGGATTTAAAATTATAATTGTATTTTATGGTTTATAGCAATTACATTTTGCTTTATGTACTAGCAAGAACAAAGGCATGGCAATATTTTATCAGTTATCCTATATTACATTAGTCTCAAAACCAGAAAACCTGATTTATAAAGCCAAAAGCTTTTAAAAATCAGTATATCCTAGTAAATTCTCTTTGTCTATCATATTAAATATGTAATTTGCTGTGATGGACTGATCCTTTTGTTTTAATCTTTCAGGAATTTAGGAGCTCAGAAGAAAATGTATTTGAGCTCAACCTCATGAGTCAAAAGATTGCCCATATTAACATAAAGAATATAAATACAAAAGTTGCAGGATTCGTATTAAACATTATGAACCTTAATTCACTTTTAAAGAATAGATGTCCTGTACCTGCCAGACATTTAGCATTGATGAGAGCCTCATCTCATGTCAGAGGTTAATGCTTGTACAGAAGTACGGTGAGAGATTAGTAGACCAGTGGAGATTACAGATATGTCAACTTTGTTCTTTTCAACCTCACGGCAACCTTATAAACAGGATAAAAGCAAGGTTCATGGTTTTTAATGGTCAGTAGGGCACACATTAATTTATAAATCTCCAAGAGTTCTTTTCTTGGTTAATGTTCTTAATGCACTGACTTTTATGACCCAAATCAATTCTCTCTGTATTTTCTAAAAGAAGAAAGCACAGGAAGTTTATATTTCCCTAGATGAGCTTGTCAAAGTAGATAAAAAATAACACAAACCCCAAAAATCTCCATGTCTAGAATATAGTATTGCGCCACAATCTTAACTTTTATTTTATTCCTGGTAGGTGGAAACTACTTTTTATATATTATGACTACTTCATGGCTGGATTGTAGACATAGATGTCCTTTTGCCAGGGTAACAGAAAGTAGCAATTACCTTTAAGGTTTGTTAAGCCATAACGAGGATGCATACAGTAGACCTCAGATGAGGTAGATGATAATTCAATATGTAGAATTTAAAATGTATTTATTTGTCTGTGGCTTTCTGGAAATCCACTTGGTGAAAATTTTCATATCTTCTATTGTTCATAAACAAATGTACAAAACATTTAGAAAAATGCAAGGTCATATTTCCAGTCTGATTTTTCTCTGAATTTTGAGTAAAGTCAATATGTCCACTTTAGTATTGTTTGTTTGTGTCTTGTATTTGTTTAGGGATATTTATGGATTTCCTTCTAGACTATAAACAACTGTAATGGATGTGTTATTTTTTGTCACTGGGACAAGAATATTTCCAAAGAGGATTTGGCCATCTGGAAATTTTCATTTATTTATCCATTTGTCAGTAAAAACAATAGTGCAACTGGACTACATCAGGCCTTTTATTTCATGTCATTTCCATGCTTTCTGTTGAATGATCTCCCTCTACTCTTGGGGATATGTTACTCTGGAATTCCAGGTGGTGTCCCTACAAGAGTGTAAGGCAATCCTTTGGTTCTTAATGCTTCTTGAAAGACAACACAAAATTCCTTCATCCTAATATGATCAATACTGACCAAAGTACTGCTAGTGAGTTAAAGAAGCTTAGCCAGGTACCAAGGGGAAAATCCCAAGGCCAGCAGACACTGTCCCACAGGACCCAGGAGGTGAGCAGGGTAGACTCAGTGAGGATAGCCAGAGCCAAAGAAGTATCTGGATCATAGGGGTAGATCATAGTGAGGAGGCAGGTCTGGAGTCAAGTTGGAAAGCCAATCCATAGGTCAGAGTTCAGATCAGGTCTTGTAGTGACCAGGCAGGTCTATAGTGACAGTGGTGGCTGGCATCAGGCCAGGAACTCAGCCCAGGGGTTGAAGTTCAGGTCAAGAGATTCCATGATGAGACAGGGCAAGGCTGTGGCAGAGCTGGAGATCAGCACTCCTGTGACACTGCTGATGCTGGGGTGAGCAGTCTTGGGCTGAGCTGAACTGGAGCTCCTGAGTCTGCGGGTGGGGTGTAGAGAGGTCCTTGGTGAGGCTGGGCAGAGGCAATCAAACCTATAGCTCCTTTATGGTCCTGATATATACAGAAATATTTAGAGACAAGAGACCTAAATAGGGAATGCATTATATTCTATAAGACAATAATCATTATATTTATGTTCCTAATTTTTCAGGAAGCAGTGACACTTTTCAGAGTTTGACTAAGGAAAAGTAAGGTGGACTAAGGACTTTTCATAGTAAATTTGGCACCATCCTTCCATAAACTCAATTAATTTCCAAATGTCTGAAAAAGCTCAGAAAAAAATTTGTTTTTGCTTTCTAGAGAATAGTATTGTCATACCGTTCATATTACTATTTTAATCTACATCCACCCAAGGAAAATATTCAATAAGTGTTCATATAGTGATGCAGTGTGTATAGGGACAATCCTTTGACATACTTTATGCAACATGGTGTTCTCTAGTAATACCCCTTATGGTCAGCAAATCAGTCCTGCATTTTAAAAGGGAATTATGCCTGCTTCTTGTAGAAGTCTTTTTAGCAATATTCTCAAACTATCAATATTACACCATACTTTTTGCTTATTGAGATGCCTTGATTATTAAAGATATTTTTCTAATCAGGATAAGAAATAAAATAAAAATTAAATGCAAGGATAAGCAAAGTCTCCTGTCATCTTATTCACCAGGCATCTTATTTGAATAGTATATATTAAACTGTTATTTAAATTTTGCATCAAGTCATTAAAAACAAAGTCACAGGTTCACCAGTACTCTCTTATCTATCCATTCAGAATTTATTAACTGCTCTCTTTTATTTTAAAACTATTTCTGTATTTCCATCCCTTAGTCTCCTTATTAAAATTCTCAGACCAAGAGGAGCAAGTCTCTAACAAAAGTGAATTAAACAGCATGAGAGTTGTACATTGCTCTTACCAGCATAGGTCAGAGCTGCAACTCAGCAATTTTATGCCTCTCTTGCTAAGGCAGTTCTAATATATGGTGCACTCTAGAGAAGCGTGGGGATAAATCTTTGCAGTTTGCAACTCTTATTGTTTTATCCTTCAATAATTTTAATGACCTCTCACTTGAAAAATAGCATAAACATCATCTAAAATTTAAATCAGTATTAGAAAAAATATAGACTGTAACCACCATTTTCAGACTGTATTTGTTGTATCATGCTTTGGAATTATGTGTGAAGCATATAAAACAATAGGTACTAAGGGTAGGATTAATCTTACCTGACTTTTACCATCTAGCCATCTAATCTAAGATGACTTTCCGGTTTCTCTTTACAGCCATAGAACTGTACAACAGAGCAGTCCCATGAACCCTTAAAGGTGACCCATCTGACCCATTACAGTTTCTTGTCTCAGAATTAGATTAATTGCTCTATAAAAGGAGCTACTTCTTTCTACTGACTATGAAGGAAGCTAAAAGAGACAAATTCAGATTTAGAAATAATATATTTTGTTTTAAGGAAGAAGTGAGTTTAATCTTACCTTAAATTTTCAAAAGGTTTCCCTAACTTTTCTGAGTCTAAGGTTAAAATTTTCCTTATATCTGCTCTTCATGCCAAGTATTTATGTGGAAAAAAGCCACCAGAACAACCCTGACTTATAATTATTGGGGTCAGACACAGTTTTCACCCTACAGAACACACTGGTCCGTGGCCATTTGGGAGCAACTTTCATTTATTGTGCTCATGAAATACACGATTTTAAGGCACACTGGTTTAAAGAGGGCACAAAATATAATTATTAATTACATGTCTATATTAGGTGGACTGGATTCCTTTTTTGCTTCTTTCATTTCATTCTAATTGAAATTGGGATTTAATCACTAACTGTATGGCATAATATTCATTTGGAAAACTTTTATTGGTGCTCAGCTTCTTTTGGACTTGTGAGATTTATCGTAATTTATTGGAATTTATTAAGGGTCATTCATTCATATTAATAGAGAAAGATGGTAGCCAACATCCAGTGTTTAGACCACAGTAAAAGCAACCTTTTTAAGTGAAGGCAAGTTGGTGGAAAACAGGACTAGATTGCAGTTTGTTTTATAACTTACGCTTTATAACTTATAGGTTTAGGGGTTGGATTCTGGTAATAATAATGGGCTTCATATGTAGGAAGAAAAATTTGTTTTTAAATTTGGGCTGATTAGATCTGCTCAAAGGTTTGAAATAGGAGTTGTACCAGTGGATATGAATATATATTATGGTGGGTTATAATAGCACTTTTGAAGTGAATACCCATAATTGCACTCAAGGCTGTGTAATCAAACACAAGAATGCTTATTTGCACATCAGTCTATGTACTTCTATTAATTAAAACTGTTTTTGAAATGTTTGTACAGAACAAAATCTGTCTTCTAAATGTTTGCAATAAGTAAGCAAACAAACAAATAAACAGAACAAGAGGTACTGAGTTGGACAAGCAGTTTTGCAAGCAAGATTTGCCAAATAACAGAGTTTCAGAATCATAGGGTCACTGAGGCTGAATATGTTACTTTCTGCAGTTCTTTGTTTAAGCAGCAGATATGCTTTATTCCATGAATATAATTTAAATATCAGAATCATAGATTTATGGAATGGCTTGAGTTGGAAGCGCCCTTAAAGATAGTCCAGTTCCAACCTGAGGTGGACAGGGACACCTTTGACTAGACCAGGTTGCTCAGAGCCTCATCCAACCCGACTTTGACAGGGTTGGGGCAGCCATAACTTATATAGGTAACCTGTTCCTATGCCTCATTAAACCTCATAGTAAAGAATTTTTTCCTAACATCTATTTCAAAACTATTCTGTCTCAGTTTGAAGCTATTTCCACTATTTCTGTCACTATTTCTTGTCACGTATGTCCTTATAAAAAGTCTCTCTCCATGTTTCTTCTGGCTCCCCCAGGTACTGAAGGGCTGCAATTAGGTCACCTTGCAGCCTTCTCTTTTCCAGGGTGAACAATCTCACCCTCAATTCCCTCTGCCTTTGCTCATAGAAAAGTTGCTCCATCCCTCTGATCAGTGGTGGCCCTTCTTTGGACTCACTCCAACAGGTCGATATCCTTCCTTTGCTGGGGACCTTTGATTTCACTGTGAGGTTATGAGAATCTGGCTCAGTTCTAACAAATAGAGTCAATGTTTTCTAAAAATTATCATGCAGTCAATATTTTGTAAGAAATACACATTGGAAAGACTTTTTAAAAGCAATTTGATTGCTTATAATTCAGATAAAGCAACTTAACATTGACACTTTCAGTAAAACTTTCACTTAGTTTTGTTTGGTTGTTTTTTTTTTCCCTTTTGTCTCCTGGAGAAAAATAATTTGTGATTGCTAATATAAAAGTTTACAGTCCAAATTTTGGCAAGGATCTCAGACTGATTTTTTTATTTTTATTGCCAGCTCTATCCAGCTTGCTGACCTATATACATTACAAATCACAATTTTGCACTGTTCATTGGAAGAATCTTATTGTTCTCTTTCTCCAGAGAATAAAATGAATGCAACACATTGGGTTCTTGTCTAGAACTCAAGCTAGTATACATTACATTTTTAGCTAGATTATCTGCGTCAGCCACTATTCTCATTCTGGTTAGTTTTGTAGCTGCTGAGACAGGAAGGTTAATCTTTCCAAACTACAAAGATAGAAAAAAAGAAAAAAGAAAAAATAGAAAAAGAAACAATCCACAACTAAAATTGTCTGGCATTAAAATTCCGATGTAGTGTATTTTGGAAAAAGTAAATATTAACCTTTCCTTTGGTCTCCAACCTCTTCCCAGTGGAAAACACTCTGCTTTAGGCTTTCTTGCTAAATTTCTAATGCTATGCAAGTGTGAATGTCTTATTTCTTTACCATGATAGTTTTGAGGGGTTTATGTGTATAAGCTTCATTGATAATTAGTTTTGAGACAAATCTTTGTGGAATATACGTTTCCTTTTGGGAAAAAAAATTATTTTGAAGGGGAAGTATTTGTATAAGTTTCTATTTTGAAGAGAAAAGAAACATAATTTTCCTATAATAATTTCAGCAAATAATCGATGTTAAGAAATTCTGGGTAAAGTGTCAGTGCTTTTTCAGTAAATAGATATTACTGTAACATTTGGAGATGACAGTTTGCACTGGGAGAACGATCATGAGAAATTCCTCTGCAATGATGTATATCGTCATTTCTCACTTAATCAATAGAATTTATCATTAAAGACACTCATTCAGCACAATTATGCTTTCGGGCATATAAACAGTCCCATTAACTTCAGTAGCTGTAGATGACAAAATTGTTTAAAACAAGGCAGCTATTATTAATACTAGCATGCAAATCACATGCCCACAGAGGAAAGACCAAGGAAGAAACTCAGCAGACAACCTACAAAAAGAAGGAATTATCCAAGTCCTATGTGAAGCAGGAGGTTTCTCATAGTCCTTCTGGTAGTTTCTGCAAATATTACAAGGTTTACTGGACTGGAGAGAGAGCAAGTGTGGACGTTTGTGAATTTTAATTTTTTTTCCCTTTTTTTTCTCTCCAAAGTAAGAGCCCTATTGTTTAAGCTTCCATCCCAGGAGTAAATAAATTTTGAGGAAAGTCACCATAATGATTTATAACTTTGGTTCCAAAGAAGAACTAAGCAAAATGCCCACAAATAGAGCACCTTCACCACTGGTTTGTCAGAAAGTTTATGCACTTAGGAATACTCATTCACCAGATATCTAGAAAAGTCCTAAGTTAAGAAAGCAGTGTCAAAATATAGACAGACAATACCTTATAATGACTACTGATTTCACTAGCACAGGTATTTCCAGCTAGATTTTCAGTTATTACATAGAGAATTGTATGTATATATCCTAAAGATATTTCAGACTCCAGAGTTAAAATCTTCTGTCCATTCCTCTTCCATATAGGAATTTTCAAATGTGAAACTGAATAAAATGTGACGAAAGCTAAGGAAAGGTATAGCATATGAAATCCATGTTATTCATTCTTATGGTTATCATACTGTGACATATCTATCTAAAGAATTTCTTGTGCATTTTATATTTTTCTGTTCTAATCTGAAATGCTATCATTTTCCTTTCCATCCTGTAGACATACAGGTGAAGAATGAAGTGAAAAATTCAGGTGGCAGCATAAACCAAAAGAAAGGCTATTCCTTATCTTGTTAAAGCAATGAAAATATCCTTTCAGGTCACAGACTATGTGAGTAAGAATAATAGAGTAAATTTTCCTGATTCTGAGCATTTCTGACAAGTGTTGAGGTTTAAGGTCCTTTCCTTAAGGAAGAAGAAGCTAGTCTTTCACTGATAAACCACTTTTTACAGTGTTAAGTTCCCTTACATTCCACAGGAAAATGGCACTTTTAGCTGTATTGCTCAAAATTATTATACTCTTGGACAGGTTCAACATACACTAAGATATAATTTAGAAAAAGTTATAAAAATACTCCATAAGTTGGTTGCATGTCTATCCAGATATTTTACTGTGCTTTCACAGAGCAGTAAGGATATTTATCTGCATTTTACAGAGTAAAGAAACAATCTTAGATCTTTCTGTGATAATGTTTTTGCCAATATGGGTGTCAAAATTTAAGAGATTAGGTTTTAATACTTCACCTCCTCCCCTCCTGCAATGAAGGTTTAAAATACCTCCGTCAGGATTTGATACCCATAAACAGATTTTCTGACCAAAAGAACCCCGGTGCCATTGTTGTGACCTTTGCATTTTCCCTAAATACATGCAGGCACTCATTCAAAATATAAAAGGTGATTTTTTAGCGCTCATTTTTGCATATGTACATGGGCCATAGATGATTATTAAAGGAAGCTCTGGATCTGGAATAAAAATGTAAATTGCAGAGCGCTTAAGTGGCTCAGGGTAGAAGAGGCTTAGAGGGTGAGAACATGGGAAGTCACAGGCCGAGTCTGATGTAGTCTCCAGTTTTATACTTAAAGGAATAGCGATATGAGTTTGAGTTAACATATACCATATATTTATCATATACTGCCAAATGACATTTTTTGATAGGGTTGGAACCTATATAACCTTTCTATTAAAGATAGAAGCCCACAGTGCCATTACCATGCACAGAATGTTATCATGTACACTGGTGTTAAATCTGCTCTGAATTGCTGAATGCATGCATTTTAAATGTTTGTGTTTCTACATGTATACTGATGGAATTACAACTGGTGCCATATCAAACTCCAATTAAAACCAGCTTTGGCAGCCTATGTTTTTTAAAATCATCCAAGTTTTAGAAAACTGTTCAAGGAGAATGGATCTCCTAGATCTTCCTGTAATGTACTGATTAATAAGATAGTATTATCTACCTCTGATTTTTATCTCTCTCTTTTCTGCCCTGAGTTGACTCCTTTGGCAAGCTGATATGGCTGGTACTGTACCTTCTGCAGCACTATCAGTTCCACTATTTCTCCATTTGGCAATCAGAAACTTGCTCAGTAAAATGTCATAGATAGTAGTAGTACTAGTCATGATACAATCTGCTGGTATTTGTCTGTGTTAAGTGCCTGACTGGTTATAAAAGTACTTTAACAGGGTTTGTGCTGAAGGTCAAGATCTTTACCTATTTTTTGACTCTCTGTAATTAAGAAATAACCAAATATTTTATTAAAAAGTATTAATATTACCAAAGATTTTTTTAGAAGAGTCATGAGACTGGATTAAAATTTCATTCTACTAGAAAAAAAAAAAAACTTAAACAAATAACATTACTGTATACATTATAAACTTGTATGGATTGTCTTTTTTTGTCAGAAAATCTGTCTTTCAAATTTGCTCTAAAAATAATGCCAAGAGTTTTGATATAAAGCTGTTGTCCAGGACTTGTGTTTCAAGGGTAAGATTTGTCTAAACATGTAGTAGTTTGTTTAAGCATAATTTTTTCCACATATAAGACAATTTTACCACATGCTAAATATAAGGTAAAATTAATTTAACCTTATTTTGTATGTCTAAAAGTTGACATCTGTACTGTACTCATCTTCTGTCTTCTTTCATATCCTAGTAGTAAAAGTAGGAACCTCGAGAGGTCTATTAAAGTAATTTTTATTTCCCAGCCTAACATGGCATGAAATACCTTCTGGAAGTGGCTAATTGTTTCTTACTGACTGCAAAAATATCATGTGACATACATCTGTTAGACATTGAACTGTTAGATGACCAAGTCAGGGTGGATCAGAGTATGAACTTTAATGTTTCAAGGTGAGATTTGTCTATCTCCTGTGTTATTTTCAGGAAATTTAAGGGATCCTATAATTCTACACTGCTGACCTGCATCACACAATTTATGTATATGGAAAAAAACCACTTTTGTTTCACCTCTACCTTAAGACTGGAGTGGAATAAAAAAAAAAAAAAAAAGTTAAGGTCATGAAACGAAAATTGATACTCTCTCTCCAATGAGCCAGGCAATGCAGCCACATGGACTACTAATGAATTCTCATATGACACATAGGCTATAACAACTTTATCAAGTTAAAAAAAAACAGTTTAAGTGTTGAGTAGACATGAGAAGCAAAATAGGAAGTTACTGTTTTAGGTACAATTTCATGCTAACATTTTGTGTCCATAAATCTCAGAACAGAGAAGCTAGCACCTAATTTCCCTCATTTGTGGAGACCTGCTTTGTACCCATTTCAATAGGTTTCTATTAAAATAAAAGCGTAACACACCAGTCCTGACATCTTTTAATTAATTTCAGTGTTGTTAACCACCAGTCTAACTTAAAATAGTTTGTATTTAAGTATAGAATAGATTGTGGATGTATGAAATTTATAATGTGTGACAACCTGTACAGTTTCATAAATTGAATGGAAACATTCAATTGACAAAAGGAAAATATGCAATGACTTGGAAGAAAGCTGTGATCTGAATAGCTGAAGAGTATCCAAGATCCAGTTAATCATCTTTCAATGAGAGTTAACATCAAGGCAATAAAACCTCTCCACGACACCAATCGGTACTCTATATTGTAAGACATGTGATTTTAAAAAGCACTTTAAGAAGACAGTTGTAATTAATTCTCAAAATCAAGTTATTGTTCCAAACCGACTATAATTGAGATGTCCTTAAACCTAAGTCTAGAAGAAGAAGCCTTGTAAATCAATTTGACAGAAAAGTAGTGAGAACAATTATTTATCTGCAGTGCCATCATGATTTATTTGTATTTATGTTGTGTTTCTACTTATGAATGATTCCTCTCACATTAAAAACTGAATTCCTACACTGTATTTATAAAATATCCTCTCTTTAAACTTTTTACAATACATAATAAAGATTTTTTGAAATTAAGACTCAGTATGTGTGATCAGTAGAAATGAACTGTCCATTATATATCAGTATATCAGGAGAGAAAACGTACATAGTCCATATTTGTCCTTGAGGGCAACTAGTACAGATTAGACTGTGTTGATACTTTTAAAATCTTTTATCCTCTCCTCTAAAAAATGTCAGCATCCAAACTGTTGATTGGGAATGGCCCCCTAGGCATGTTGACCAGTGCATCACACATACAAATTGCTATGGAATGTCAGGTTGGATACCAAAAACATGAAGGAATCGCTATAGAAATATAATGAAAACAAGAAATACACATATTTTTAAAGGGGCTTCAGTTATAAGTTTTCAAAGACTCAGGAGGAGTGGTATTTTCACATTATTATTCTTTCAGATAGTAAACATGAAATTAAGTTACATGCATGAAGTCATGGTGTTGCAGCTTATTCTTCACGTTATGCACAAATATATATTAAAATGTACAATTCTTTTTCAAGAATAGTTGAAATTTAAGCCTGAACACAGCAATATAGGAAATTTAATGCATTTTTGCTGATAAATTGTAGTAAAAAGACAGCTTAGTATTGTAGCCCACTATGTCATTGAGGCATGATTGTCTGAGGATGTGAATATGTGAACAAGAAAAAATTAAAAAAAAAAAAAAAAAAAAACAAAAAAAAACCCCAAAAAAAAAAAACAAAAAAAAAAAAAAAAAAACACAAAAAAACCCCTAAACAAATAAACACAAAAAAAAAAACCAAACCCAAACACACAAAAATCAAAACCCCACAACTCTAGACAAATTACAGAAAATATATTAGTTATGTTCTTATTCTCGGGAAGTACAGTATGAAGCTCTGTTGGATTCATTTTCAGAGAGAAAACCTGACTTCTTATTCCCAGAAAATGCAGAATGGTAATGGAAGTTACTGTAGTTAAATGGAGAACAGGAGAGACAAACATATTTTGTGGCAGATGGATAATTTAGGAACAAAGTCCTAAAGTTATTACAGATCTTGCTAAATTTGCAGGTAGGTGGTAGTGGGATGTGGGGCATGCTGTCATGGGTTCATATTGGAAAAGGAGAGAAGAAAACAAAATGATATTGTGTTTTCTTCCAATAAATTAACTAAATATATAGAGCTGTGTTATAGAAGATACAAAAGGCTGATCAGTTGCTTTCGAAGCTGCATTTGAGAAGCAGGCAGAACAGGATGCAGGTGCTGGATACTGACCTCCTGATCAAACAATTTTTCATTAATGCTTCAAACAGATGAGGAAGTCTCATGGTTGCAATACAAAATTATTCTGGAGGACTTCAAGTACTCCAACATCTTCTGGATATGTTTGAACACAGTAAAACAGAAGAATTCTGGAGTGCATTAAGAACAGTGTTTCGATGCAGATGCTGTATGGACAGAAGGTGATAAGTCAGATCTGCCAGATCTGCTGTTTCTGAATGAAAATTAGTAGTATGATTGGTAAACAGCAACCTTCATTCCAAGCACTATCAGATTATTTAATTAAGTATTTCCTCAGGAAAATGAGGAAGAACAAAGGTAAAGTCAAGGCATAGGATTTAGAAGATGAGACTTTTGTTTGTTCAGGTAATTGGTAGAGAGAATCCCTTGAATGCCGTTTCGAAGGAGGGAAAAAAAAGAAAAAAGAATTTAAAAACCCCAACCCCAACAACCCAAATCACAAGATATCTGGTTATTGCAGATGGGAAACTCCCCAAAGCACAAAGATGGTCCATGAAATTAGATTGGCTTGACATAAGACCATGGATAAAATATCCTGATTGCACTTAAATGAAAGAGCATGGAAGGAGGAAATAGAGATTTCCTATTGGAATATTACATGAGATGCATGGATAGAATCAGGTAATCAAGGAAACTAAAGCTTATTGTTGATGCTGGGAATGTGGAAGTCAACAAGAAGGATTTTGTAAGTACATTGGCAACAACTAGAACAGAAACCAAAGATGATGTAGGCTTGCTATTACTGAGCTAGTGAATTGCTGGTGATGGATATATTAAAAGACAGAGATAATAATTTTCTCATTTGTATCAGTTAGTACTTGAAATGTCTGCTGTCAGGCCTCCCATGTCTACTAAATGAAGTACAACTTAACAGCAGGAAAATATCAAGTTAGGGACTATGTTAACAAACTGTACAATCATTCAATGGGGACTGACTGAACACATACAAGACTTCTGAGAGACCTCTCAGATGCCATTTCAAGGTCCCTGTCTGTCATCTTCAAAGGGTTATATCTGTCAAAGGATTTCCCTGTAGCATGGTAAAAGACAATTATTATGCCCATCTTCTAAACTGGAATGAAGAGCCAAGGTAATACATGCTGTCTATGAAGAAAATGCAGCAAATCCTTTTGGAAGATATTTCCAAGGAAAAAAGTGGTTGGAAATAGCTAGCATGGATTCACTAAGGGCAAATCACGCCTGTTCTGTATGATTGTCTTCCACACCAAGTTAACTGGCTGAGTGGGCAAGGGGTCAGCTGTAAAATCTCTATAGTGTAACTGAAAAGAAGTGGCCTAAAAAGATGGAGAAAATGTAGGTAAGACTCACCGGACCGATAGAAAAGCTTGCTTATAATTAAACAGAAGTTCAAAAGCATATTTTTGAGTGCTGTTCCTTTGGGATTATTGCTAGGGCTCATCCTGTTTGAGATCTTTTCTAATGACTGTGATAGTGTGTTCCCCACTCTCATTTTTTCTTCTTGAGCAGTAGCTCCCAATATTTCTAATGATGGCTGCATTTGGTATACAGGTTTTAAATACAGTATTTAAGGGCCATAAATCTTGCTCAGCAGCTAAGACACATAAGCCTTGCTCAAGAGCTGAGGGATAGTCGAGCATGTGCCAACTCAAAACATGTCTGCTTTGCAAAAAGTCATTCATCTTACTCCATAAATATTGGACAGTTCAGGGCCTACAGAGCTCTCCTGCACAGCAGTGCTCTGTACACCAGGATCTCCCCTTGCATGGGAATACCTCTCAAGGTTACTCCTCGAGGCTGAAGGAACCCTTATCTCATCAGACACTTGGTAAGTGAATTGGAGTAAGTGCACCCAGACTGAAATCTTAGCTGTGTGATAGAAAATGTTGCTTGTGCACATGTTGTCCTTTAGGCATAAACCACTGACCAAGCCTGGTGATCCATATTGTCTTATCTACTTGGATCCAGCCACATCTAAACTCCTCTCAGAAAGGAGTTTAGAACTCAAGGTGGTCTTTTTTGAATCTCATGCCCCTCATGAATGTATTCCTGAGGGTTTTGTCTGACTGTACTCTATGCTGTAAATGCATACCTTGCCATTGAATCTTGTTGAATCACTGTCACATTTACTATCAAGTTTAGTTAAATCGCTGTTCTGTATCAATAAACATACTACTTTTTCTCTCTTACAAGTGAACTCTCTCACTCTATCCACAAGAAGGACTTAGTGAGTTTGTAGAAGAAAGCAATTTTGGGAAGTAGTTTATACATAGCCATTCAGAAAGAATTCCAGGATCTGGAGAAATGGGCTGGCACAAACATAATGAAGTTCATCCTACAGAAACCAAAGCTGGTGTACTTGGGATGCAATAAGACCATATCACAATGTGGGTGGATGCTGACTGGATGGGGAGTAATTTTGTATTAATGGATCTGGTGGGTGTATCTGTCCACTATTTGAGCATGAATCAGCAATCTCTTTTAGTGAAGGCTAAAGTTTTACTGGTCTGCAAAAGGACAAACATAGCCAGCAGACAGTCTGAAGCACCTGTGCTCCCCTGTGGGGCATTTCTGAGGCTGCACTTGAAGAAATGTTTCTTCTCTGCAGCTTCAGGGTAAAGATTGAGAAACTGAACAATGAAGAGGTAAGAGGAACACATGAAATAAAGAAAGGCTGAGGAAGTTTGGTTTCTTCAATATGGAAAAGGGAACGTTGAGAGAAAACTTGTTTGCTTCATTTAGCTACCTTTTACTTGTTATAGAAAGGAAAGTGCCAGAATATTGTCCAAGCTGCAAAGTAAAAAGTTTACAGACCATGGCAATTGACAGCTGCCATAATGGAAATTGTATATACAAATTCACAGTGAGGACAGTCAAACAGTGGAAGAGGTTCTTCAAAGAGGTTGGAGAACCTTAATTTTTGGAGGTATTAAAAACTCAGTGCTAGAAGGTCCTGAGCACCCTCACCTAACACATAGCGAGAGATGAGATCAGATGACTGTCCAGTCTAAAATACTGTATGTTCATAGTGAAATATTTTGCTTTCCTTTAATACTTTGTTTTGCCTACTTTTTATGATAATACGTCTTATCCTGACACAAAGCCAGCTAGCCATGACAATTGTTATGTGACATATGCTGACATTTCAAAAGTTTGGGGTTTTTGAGGGTGTTTATAATGTTTCTGCATTGTTAAGTATCCTATGAAAGAGAACTTACGAGTTTTCTAGTTTCAATACACTACACATGCCTAATGAAAAAAATTATCTCGTTTAGAAGCAGCTCAGAAAATTGGAATCAATGCACCACAGTGTGAATGTACACAATTTTAAACAAAATTAATAGCTTATAGATTAGACCTACTTATTCTATAAAAGATGGAAATAACATCTGACAACCACATTCTATTTTTGGCTATTGTATACCTTTACCCCACCTCTTGTTCATTGTTTCCTCTTAACATTAGTATTCATAGCATGTTATCTTGAAAGCAAAGATAATAAAACAATACCACTGTGGTCTTCTCCAGAGCAGAGCCCTGCAAGAGATCTGACTCTCTGAGTAACCAGTGATTTACAATCAATCTTATTCTACAGCTTTTTTCTCTATCTCCCTCAAGGTAACAACACTAAAGGAAAAAGATGCTTTCAAATCATACATTGAAGTTAGAAATATGTCAATAACAGGTTCACTTGGTTATTCTAGAAATCATAACTATACCTTTGTAACAAACATGTACAAGAGAACTCTCTGTCTTGTACACGTAGGAGTGGTTGCTATTAAGCACTTTAATATTTCCATAATACCTAATTAGTGTCTGTTGCTTCTTTTTCAGCCAGGGAACAGAAAATTCTTTGCCAAGGAAGAACTGGAGCTCATTCCAATTTAATGATGAAGAAATTAAACTTCAGAGACCAGCTATGACTTCCCAAGGTCCTTATGGCAGAAAGGAGGGCAAAGAAACAATTTAACTTTGCTTTTCCCCTACACCTCAACTGCCTTACATGTCACAGTACAAAGGCTGAAGAAAACACCATAGGGTAATCCTGGTACAAGTTCAGATAGAAAGGAGGTGTCTCTAGGGCAGCCTGCAGAGCAGAGTGCTATTAAGTTTTTCAACAATAATGAAATATGCTAGCTCTTCTGATTGAGAGGCCCTCAGCACTATTCCTACTGTACCAGCCAGCTCTCTGGCTTCAGGTTCAGGGTTTGGATAATGTTGGCTGCGGCTGATCTGAGCTGGAGGTGCAGCACTGTGAGAAGCCCATGCTTTCTAAGTTTTAAGAAAATTCAGGACTTCCTTATACCTTGGTCATAGCATTGAAGGCAGTCACCTTACCAGCTAGAAAGCTGAGAATTCTACAGCTCTGTCAAGACAGAAAAGGCAAAAAATGTATGAAGATCTGGATCTTTCTCAGTGAAAGAAATATTTGCTAATATTTGTCTATAAGCATCTATTTCTGTGCATATGACACTTAAGTCAAAATTGACTACATTATATATTCTGAAGAAGTATCCAACTGACCTACCTTCTACCAGCGCTCCAAAAAAATTATCTAATTCTTCACAATACTTTTAAAATTTTTATAAACTTTAACGTGTTTATGAACTTAACATAGGGACATCTAAAATTATTAAAGTACTTTAATACCAATTTTGTACAAAAGAAATATGAAGCTCAATGAAGAATATACATTAAATGATTGTTATATTTCAGTTGAAAAATTCACATTGAAGCTCAAAATGCTACTTCAGTTTTGCATTCATCTGAAATAACTAGAGTACTTAGCTCTAACTGTGAGTAGAACAGGTCACTCTGTACATTTGCTTCAGGACATCAGGTACCTGACAGTGGGATAATGAAAGATGCAGAAATAGAAAATGTAGCAGGCTTCTGCTCATGAACTTTGCAACGAAATTAAAGGAAAAAAATTCAAATTTGTAGCTTATAGAGCTACTAGTAAAATCATATGCACACTGTAAGAAAGATTTGTGAATATGGATTATACTAGTATCACTCTGATCTTTATTTCAAAACTCAGCTATGAATGGCAGTTCTTTTTCATCCTCTTCTATTAAAGAAAAGTCCCACATATTTATTTTAGTAGTATTAGCTCATTTGACAGCTTATGACATTAGTGAAAACAAATATATATGTATTCTCTTAAATCGGTGTAAAAAAGACAGCATCAACGTACAGGTTAAAATTTTTATTTAGATAATTAATCAGAAACATTATGGTGTGGATTGAAGGAAGAAAAAGTAGTTTTACGTACTGACACAAATCTTCATAGAAGTAAAGAAAATACTTTGAATATATGTTACTTTTCTATTTATGAACTCCAGGTTATTTTAATATTAAATGATATAATCAAATAGTTTCAGTTGTAGGGAATCTACCATGGGCAGGGACACCTTCCACTAGACCAGGTTGCTCAAAGCCCCAGCCTGATCTTGAACACTGCCAGGGATAGGGCACCCACAACTTCTCTGGGCAACCTTTGCCAATGACTCACCACCCTCACAGTAAAGAATTTTTTCCCAATATCTAATGTAAACTTATCCTCTTTCAGTCTGAAGCCATTCCCCATTCTCCTATCAGTACCTGGCTTTGTAAAAAGGTCCATTGCAAAAGGAAAAAGGCAGATTACTTGAAGAAAAATATTTTATTATGTTTACAAAATAAATAAAGAACCCAGTATTTTTGTGGATACTATTTCAAAACAATTAACTAAGAAAATTAAAAATATCTTTTCAAAATTCACAGAGCTACTCAGTCATAGCTATCTGTAAGTACCAAACAGTGACTCTTCTTTGCAGCTATTTAAAACCATATTATGTTTTCATGTTCAAAACTTACATGGCTATTTCAGATTTTCTATAACTTACTGAATATTTGGGGATTATTATGGTCCTTTTGTAAAAACAGGATTTTTTCCCTAATAAACACATCCTTGTGCATGCTTTTTTATCCAGCTTACTAGTAAATGGATAAATATGCTTTGAAACATTGTTCTGACAGTTTTGTCTAATGCAAAAGGGTGAAATAACAGTACAAAAATATAGAAAACTTTTTTCCCTGTTGTTTAAAACACTTTTTCCTGCTTAATTTTCTCAATGGGTTAACATATTAATTTATTCAATATAAATCTTGAAATTTTATGCCTTTAGATAAATTTTATTGGTCTTCTGAAAATGAAATATTTTTATTGGCTGTAGTCAAGGTTTCATGCCACTGCCAGTATATATGATTGCATACTTTCATCAAGCAAGTTATTTCATTGCCATATGTGTGCCAGATATTTATAGAAAAAGATGTCTAAAGGAAAGCAAAATCACCTGCACATATCATACATATATATGATTAACAGTTTACAGATTTTAAATTAAGGAAGATACATTAAAGAGGTTTATTAAAGAGATTGAGGCCATTATGTCTAAATTTAATCACTGGACTTGGAAGATCTGCAATTTGGAACATCTTTATTGCTAATTATGTCCTGGATGATCAAGTTTAACAACAAAAGAAAAGATACTCATCAACCCACTGCCTTGAAGTGGCTTACAGAGACCAGAGAAATACAGGCAAATTTTTGGTTTATGAAGTTGTTCCAGTAAGACTGCCTTCCCATTTGCTTCCAGGATTTAGATCAATGATGTGCTTGAAAAAGAAAATAAGATTCTAGAACAGAACAATTCTTCCAACAGAGAAGAGTGCAGCAGGTGTGATTATGAGCTGAATTAAATAAAAATAAACTTATGCCTTTGCATTTTCACAGGGCAGACCTACCAGTTCAGACTATGAATCTGCAAATCACAGAAAGTGACACGGTCATCTTTAGGTACTTTGGAAAATTTCCTTATTTTCATCATTTCTAAGGCTTGGAACTTTTTAGATGAAAGAAAGTACACCAGTCTCCAGAGTTTCCTAACCTCACCATGTGCCAAAAGATCATAGGTCACTCTATTCCTTTTAATGTCTCTGTTCTACTCTTCAGAAAGCTCTTCCAATAGGACACGGACCTTGTCCATAGTTAATCTGCTGTTAAAATCAGAAACTGAGGTAATGCAAATATCTAGTCTTCTTCACTGCTGCCTATCCAACAATCATGCAATACTTTGTACCCTAAACACATATGCAATCTTTCACACTTTCTATCTTAGCCCCAAGACTAAACAATGTTGTGTAATGTTGAGGTCTTGCATCAAGGAGCAGCACAAATACATGGACATTTTTCCAGCAGCAGAAGATTGTTAGACTTTTGACTGTCCTTTTGGGACCCAAATTCCTCTAAGAGGAATTCAGAGTAGGCTGGAACAGAATTGCCAGAAAAGTAAGGAAAACTCTGACCCACAGATTCTTACTTTGTTTCAGATAATGCATAGAAAAATTCCAGGATACTGAAGATTCAGATACTTTGCTGCCTTGCCTTACAGCTTGGGATTCTTCAGGCAAGAATAGCTCATGTCACTTTATCATCATCTTTTTCTTGTGCCAGGAAGACAGCTGCTACAGACACCACTGCTCACAGCTTAGTCTTGAGTTAGAAAAGTGGCATATTACGTGACAAAAGCTGGGTCAGAGGATTTCTCTGCCTCACGTCCAGTACATGAGTGAGTGACTGGAAGCAATGTATCCAGAAGTATCTTGGTAAATTAAAAGGGGACAAATATGGCTCTGGGAGGAGTGAAGACATAAATAAAATGGTGAGATGATGGATTTTAGCTCATTCAATCTTCCACACTTTTTTGGCGCTTTTTTTGTTCTACCCCTCATCAAATATATTCCATAAATTACACTTTCTTAATTAAAAGATAGTTAATATATTAAAGTGAACCTGGATGAGTCTACAGATATGTCCAGTATGGAGCAATAGAAATAGCTATCAGGTGATTTGAAGGAACAACCCTGCTTAACAGATGTTTAAAAAATATGGCAACAAAAGCTTCAGCAAATTTCTGTTTACAGGGTGAAAGCAGAGTATATTCTCTTCTGTTGTGGCTACTTGGGAATTAATAAATTTACACTAAACTGATCTGGAATTTTGGATTGACTGGGATGTTTTCTTTTTTTTTTTTTTTTTTCTCTGCACCAGTGTTTGATAGGATGATAAATACTGAAGTATCACTCTGGCACTTTATAGCCATTGCACCAAAAGTAGCAGGAAAACAAACAAGTATGAAATAGAACAGTGTATCCATGGAAACTGTATACACAACAGTATTGCAAATTTTATGTTGAATCAGAGAAAATAATGAGTGAGATGAGGAATAAAACTCAGATTTCCACATGCCTATGAAGTGCAACAATTACATGGCCTTCCTTCATTTAGGAAAGAACACAGTCCTGCAAAATGTAGGGCATCATGCTAAATGGATCACACGACCTGATCTCCTTTTGTCAATCCCAGAGAAGTGACAAGCTGCATAGCATGCTTAATTATTTCCCAAATAAGAATTCAGTATCAATGCAGCAAAGTGTGTGCAGAGTATGCATCTTGATCCTGACAAATTTTCTTTGTTGTGTCTCAGAAAAATCATTATATGTATTAATCCATATAAACTTGTTTAGATAACACACACAAATGCTACCTTGTACTTAGTATTCTCCCAAATGTCATATTTCTCAAAACAATAAAAAATGTTTATTTTTGGAACTAAGAACAAGTGAAGTTCTATCAGGAATTAACAACAAAGCTGTAAAAAAAAGGTAGCAAACAGGGAGTTCTGAGATTAAAAATAAAATTAGAGCTTTATTTAAATTTGATTCTGAATGAAAAGTATAAGGATGTAATTCATTTAAAAATAAAGATGGCGGGAAAAGCCACATTAACTCCAATGTGGCGTTTGCCTAGTGATTACACTTGTGAGATTACCTTGAAAAATACTGTTATGACTCTGGGGAGGAGTCACTGCTGATTACCAAAAATATAAATATAAAAGAAAATAGAAGGCTTCTACTGATCTGTGTAAAGACACTCTGTGAACTTAATTTAAACATGTATGTTTTTTAATATTTTGCTTTTCCTATTGCTAAACAATACAGGAAGATAATTTGGCTTTCCATGTCACACTTTGAGTAAGAAATTTTGTTTAGAAGTTGCAATTAAATAATTCAAAAATAATTAATTCAGAAGACATCCCATTAAATTATAACCCTCCCCACTGGTTAACTTGGTGCCAAAATGTATTGTTTAATTTATCATTCTTAGTATTTTTAGAAGGCCTCAAGGCAGGGAATGAAGCAATAATAAATAGGGAATAGCGGATAATTAGAGAAGGAAATGTGAAACAAAATTACTAAGGGCTTTAGGTGAAGTTCATTATTACTATTTAATAGTGCCCAAGAGCATTTGATCAAATTATGGATCATGTTTAAAAGTGGGCTGAGAAAAATCCTAGTGGAGGAGAGTTTTCTTACTACCACTTTCAGAATTTTGCAGTTAGTTTTACAGAATTTATTGAGGACTAAAAAAGCAAAAGCATATTGACCAAACCTTCTACTCTATCACATACAATGCTCTAGTGAGATTTGAAGAAGACAGAGGTTCTTCATTCCCCCAGATAATGTTCAAGATGTGAGTATTACATGATTAAGCAGTAAAGCATTTCAAGAATGAGTGATAAGGTGACACATTGTAAGTAGAGCCTTTAGGGCTTTTTCAGCACAAGCTGAAGTAGAGTTGTTTTTTGGTTTGTTTTTTTTTTTTGTTTGTTTGTTTGTTTTTGTTTTTGTTTTTGTTTTTGTTTTTTAATTCTCCAGGGTGTTTGCTTTTCAGCCGCATCTTAAAAGAAGCACATTTTAAACACAGATCTTTCAAGTTGACTTGGGCTTTTGACAATTTTTTTCATTCTACCATTTTTCTTGTGTATTTATCTTATTTCTTTAACCATAGTATAAAAAATATCCTGAGAATATTTTTAAATACAAACATGTGTGCAAAATTACAGAAATCACCTTTTCACTATTCAAAATTCAAGATTCTGACACTTTTCAGTTGGAAGACTTAATAAGATACCATGGAATCTATGGCACACAGCAAATAAGAGCATTTAATTTAAGCAGTAAGTTTAATATAAGGAATACTCTTTAATATTTAATTTTTTTTCCTGAAAGTCTGAAACTCTGATATAGTAAATAATTTAAATATATCTTTTATGTCTTCCTATGCTTAAAAAAAAAAAAA
>VWZS01004576.1:223727-271151 GCA_013397075.1 Rhabdornis inornatus
TTTTCCCCTCTCTCCTTATAACAGGAAAGAGTCAAGCTGGTTTCCTTTGCCTTTTAACTAAGTTTATATGACTGGAAAAACTGTTTGAGGTGTTTCATTTGATGTTCTGGAAGTTTATAAAATCACTGGCACAGTTTAACAAAGAATTCTCGGAATTCTCAAGGTAACAGCACTGACAGTAATAGTAAAAATGAAGCACTATTCACAATACTATTTCACAAAAGTATGAAATGCCTTAATTTTTACTTTAACCAGAGAAGCAGTGTGTTCCCACCTCTTTCAATATGAGAATGAATGAAAAAGAATACTAATTTGTGTACAAAGCTGTGATATGTTTACACATTTTGAGATAGCATGATGAGGTAGTAGAAAGTACCACAAGATTTTCAGTAAGAAAATGTAAAAAAAAAAATCTCGTCAGCCATGGCAAAGAAGGCAATTATTTGGATAGCTTTTGCACCTAATTTCTGTCACAATGATTACTGAGCACTCTTCAAACCAATCCACAGTATGCAGAAAGAGGATGGAGCAGTTTTCAGTTTTCCTTGAGACTGTCCACAGTGCAGAATGTGCCTTGTTTATGGATCTCAGACAGACAGCCTACAGCTCTGTCACAGTTTGGTGTGACCTGGGCCTCCTCTCTTTTACTTGTTGCATTCAGAGACATTCTCTGATCTCTCTGTTGTATTCTGTAATGCTATTCACAACCATAACCTTGAAAATGAATTATTTACTTTGAAGGTTGGCTGTGTTATCATGTCTCTTAATCCCTCTACAACATTTCCTACTGCACATGCGCAAGTACGCATGTCTGATTCATCACATCGGGAAATCGTATCGCTTAAACACTTATTTCAAAAGCATACCCTTTCTAAATAAAACCTGGAAGAAAATAGTTAAGAAAATAGTTAAGCAGATATCTCTGAGTGTTGCAAGGAAAAGGTCAGATGAGTCTAAAAACCACTAAAAAATAGCAGTACGCATTTTAACTGGTGAGACTACATTATTCTGGACTTTTTAATTTGCTTGACCAATTGCTCTGACATACATCTGCAAAATCAAAGAAATCCAAATATGCCCAAAAGAGAAAATTTGCCTTTTGTCTTGGAAGGAGTATTCATCTTCTATGTGAAGTGAAGCTGGGGTCATCACTGCAATTTAAATAATGCGTTATCAATAATGTAGAAGTTGATTTTAGCAATCTATTTCTTGCTGTGCTTTCTCTGCTGTTTGTTCTTCTGAAAAATTGTGCAGAAAAATATATTTATCTTACTGTGATAATGGTGGACATAACACCTCTTAAGTAAGGGATTTTAGCATTTTGATTCTAATTTATAATCTCTGAAAGTTTCTCAACTCATTATTTTTCCAGTTTCAGTTTTATTCATATTGTCTATTATTCCTTTAGTCTTACTACCAAGATAATTCTTTACTTGTCTTTTTTTTTTAACATATAATTTGTTATTAAATCTTATTACTCATGCACTATCAAATTCACCTGTGTATTCTTCTGTAGTCATTGACGATCTTCACCTATGAATCTTAAATGTCATTTACATGGCTCATTTTTTTAAGAGTTTTGTAAACTCCAGAAATTTCAGAAATACTACTATTTTGCATTTACAACACCTTTTAAATGAAGATTACAATGGAATTTAGCATCATAAATTAAGCTTCACAATGACCTTGAAAACCTAAAATATAAATACCTGTTCTCCTACATTTTGAAATATAAAAATCAGAAAACTGATCAATTAACAAAAATATATTTACAAGAGTTAAGTGAATGTTCTAATATTTTTCAGAAGGAAAAGTCACTACTACTTTTAAAAATCAAGATGACTTTAAATATGAATTATTAATCTAAAGCTACAGACAGTCAGTTTTAGATATAATTTCCATTACACATCTTAGGATATGTAACTGTTACAGTCTGCTTAATAATTAGGTCAATAGAAAGACAATGCCTTCCAGACAGGAATAGGTTTGGGTCAGCCTGTGAGGTAATTCATCAAACTTGGTACAGTGCCTCCCAGGCAAGTAACTATTCACTTTGGTCTGGAAGAGAAGGCAGAACATGGATATGTCTCCCAGGTAGAAAATTAAATGGGTCAGCCTTGGAGGCAGCCCAGATAGGTGACTGTTCAGCTTTACTTGAAAATGGATTAATATACTATGGTCATTCCTGAGTACATAATTATTGGCTCCTGCTCAGATGACAAGCCATTATTCATGGACTTCCTTCCATTTGAAGTGCTGCTTATGACAGCTTATCTTAAAAATAGATTATGAGATGGTTAGCCTTTGTCTCTAATAACAAAGTCCTGTTTGTGAACATGAGTGTATGTTTTACCAGGACATAAGAAATCACTGACCTTGGTGATTATATCTTTGCCAGGGATAGTAAAAGACATTCCCTCAACTGGTATTGCCACAACTGAGACCACATGTTAATGTATATAAAAGATGCAAAGTATACTGCTGGTAAATAAGCCTTTGGCAGGTGTGAAAGCTTAGAGAGCATATGCTTACCTGGAGTACACATGTTCCTGACTTGGAAGAGAGCATCAAGAGCTTCATATGTTTAAACTAGCCTTTTATTCATGTCCACCTGAAAACTGAAAATAGTGTATTATTTGAGGAAAATACACTGAAAACTCACACAATTATTGAAGTAAGAAGATAACCCAGACCAATAAAACAGAGAACATAGGCATAAGAGACTTGGCTAAACAAGATAGGAGGTCTGGGAGGAGAGACGAAAAGTAGCAAATTACTACACAACACAACAAAGTTCTTTCGCCCATTTCCTCTCTTTTAATTTTTTTGTAAGCTCTTGTCAGTATGTTCTGCGCTATGGCTGTAAGATAAGAAAAGAGAACATGTTATTATTTGAGGAGAGGGAGCCAAGTGAAGAATAGAGGGCATCCAATAAATTGGAAATTCTGATAGGTCTTGCTGAGTGCCAAATGGCATACGTGTAAATTAGCAACACTGAAGGAATTTTGGCAGTGATGAATCAGAGAAAGGGCAGTTTTTTATGGGTAGGCCAAGAGAGATCAGGTGGTCTATGGTGCACTTAATGATGCTTCTGGAGATAGAAGGTGGTAAGTGAAAGTGGAAACTTTAGATTGGGATTAATTAGGGAAATGCATATTTCCTGTGTAACCCATGAGAAACGACAATATTTTATACTGAAAGCCAATGCTCTGAGACATATGTTAGGATAATTCATAGTGATGAAGTCCAGATTTTAAAAGGGACTCTGGAAAAATACAGATGTTCAAGAAAAACTACCACAAAAAATAAAAATTAATATTGAAGGCTATAATGAATCAGTATCTTATGGCAGACAGCTTACTGTAATGTCTGTTAGGATTTTATACAGTGAATATTTAATGTAAATGCTTAAGCTCTACCTGGAAGAGACAACAGCTCCCTTTTCAAGTGAATGCTTTCATTACTAGTTAATAAGATGTTTCATATATTTTGTTCTTAGCGTGGTCCCATAAATCTCAAAACAATCCTAAGGAGGAACATAGAGCAACTCTATTGCTCCACTTTAACCCTACCTTTTCCTGTTGCCAGTGTTATATTACCTATAATGTGTAAAATAGAGGTTGGGTTACCTGACTACTAGTCTCATTTCCTGCCTCAGAATTTTAAGTCTATGTTGTTTAACAAAAAAGGATGAATGTGGCACAGCCATGATTGTGTGTCTCGTCAGTAAAAGAGTGACTTTTCTTGGGTGGGATTAAACTCACTGTAGAGGTCTAAAGTTTACTGTCAAAGTCACCAGCAGTTGCCCTTTTATAGTCTAGGAGGAGAAATAAGCACAACCGGAGTGCCATTCATCATCTGTAGTTCAGATTCTGTTTTAGACAGAACTATCCCTTAAAATGGCCTTGAATTTCCTAAATGATGGAAGATTTACTGTTCAAGTGAAGGTCAAATGCCACAGGCTATTTTAATGGGTGAATATTTTTGTTTGCTTGGGCTTCTTTTGCCATAACCAAACTTTCTTGGAAGTCTTAAAAATCTTCTGAGAAGATACTAATGTATAGTAACTGTAATTAAATGAGCTCAGTCATGTCTAAAGCAGCAACTTTTCAACACCATAGACATTAATTCAGAATTCACATGTTCTTACTTATTTATCATACAGATGAGAAATCTATGTTTCTGGTATTGTCTTAAAACTTTGGCTATCAGAGGAGTGGGATGAAGAAGGTCTGGTGCTCAGTTACAACACTGATTAACTCCTAGTACATTTTAATCTAATCAGGTAAATTAATAAATCAAAAAGAACACTATGACTTGTCATGGCTATAGAATATAATGGTTACTTATTTGCTTTGTGGGCAAAATTTAGAATATGGAATGATCTGTGTGCTGCTTGCAGAAAAAATCCTTACTGTATTTGATTTTGATGTGTTTTCAATTGAATTATTTTCTGTGGTTCATTTAGCTTCAAATAGAAATTAAAAGGCCTAATTTTAAAGCAGCTGACATTATGGAACACCTGATATGTCATATACAGACAAAGATTATGTAGTTTTGCATATCACTTAAACTTTTTGTACAAATGCCCTTGCTTTGACTGTGGGAGAGAAAAGGGCTTTTCCGAATCTTCATTTGATGAAGGTCAGGCAAAATGTGAATATTTGCTTTTTCTTGTGCAAGAAATTTCTGAATTCCAAGGGTGTCCTGGAATTGTCACTGTTTTCTGTGAAGTGATATCTCTCAACAACCCATCTTTTCTCTGTCAGATTTCAAAGCTTGCTGGGTAAAGGTTAAAAGGATAATTTATAGGAAATTATATCCATATTTTGTCTCTAGTCTTCAAAGTCACAGAAGGAGTTATTTTTTCTTCAAGAACAATTACTCCTAGAGTTTCTCTGGCAGAGCTGTTCTTCCTGTATTGATTCTGACACATGGTCTTCCTTGAAGATCCAATAAAGTGCACAGTACGTGAATGTGGCAACAGACTCCTACTCTGCTGTTTTTTAAATTCACATTATCTAATGCCTACAGGTAATAAGGAAGTAGATAAACCTATTAATCAATAGAATTAAATTGGAAAGTAGAGGTTCTGTGGGCACAAATATCCTTACCTCTACCGACAGACTTCCTTGATAAGTAGGCACTCAGCAGAAATCTGTGAGCCATTTATACTTTATATTGGCATGCCATTGCAATCTGTGTTTAACTCTTTCAGTGTTGTGAAGTTCATCTCCATGTTATCCATGTTTTTGCCAGGTTTCCACTGAAGTACTAACGTTTGTTTGATGACTATGGCACTATGAAACATGTTTCTGAGTTCTGCAGAAGAACTAAGAAGAACATTACTGTCAATGAATGAAGTACTATGGAAAAACAATAAAAGCAGCAAAAGCAATCAGAAAAACAAAAACAACCACAAACACAAAAAACAAACCAAACAAACAAAACAAAAAAACCCAAAACAAATCAAATAAAAAACCAAACAAAACCACTAAACAGAACTCTTCCACTGCTAATTGTGCTGTAATTCTCTGGGGGAAAAACCAACCAAACAAAAAACAACAACAACAACAAAAAAAAACCCACCAGTATGAGATGATGAAATACATCTGGGAAAACGTAAGCATAAGATAAAATCAGTGCAATGATAATTTGTTGTTTGCAGATGTAGTGTTTAGGGACATGGTTTAGGGATGGGTGTGGCAGAAATGGCCTAATGGTTGGACTCAATGCTCTTAGGGATCTTTTCTAGCTATAATGATTCTATGAATTTAAGATCCCACCCTGAAACAGTTTAAGTTTCCTCTAAATGTCTATCGTTCCATATTTGTTCTGGATATACAACTTTAATTAATGAAAATTTTAGGGCCCTCTCTAAATGCTATAATGGGCCCTTGTGCTGCCCAGTCCTGTACTCCCTGCAGGACTCTTCCCAATCTCTGTCCATTGGCCCAGGAGCCTCATTTCAGCACAGCCCAGGTTCAGATGTTCATTCCTTAGCGGTGTTGTAGGCATGCCAGACCCCAGCTCCACCACAGCCCTGCCCATAGGTGGGGTCCACTGATTTGGGCCCAACCCATGGTCTGACCTAAATTCTGCATTCCTCTAGAATTCTGGGATTTCCTGTCAGTCTTGTATGGTTGTCTGTTCCAAATTCACAAAACAGGCAGAGGAAGATGAATGCTCTGTGATGAGTGATTAATCTTGTGATAAGACTAGGTTATTGAAAATAACTCTCATTTGAGATAAAGAAGTTCATTAACATCAAGTTCCAGGTTTCATCCACCTGCTTTTAGGCAACTGAGGCATCTAAGCAAAAAAATATTGAGATGGATTTATCTCATCTGACTTCAGGCAAAAGCTGTGTGCCTAGTTCAATCTGTCTGTTTGTGACTTTAGATCTGTTTGCATAGTGCTGTGAGACTTTTATTTCTGACTTTTGCCTTTGGAGAGATCCCAATTCAAACTGCTGCTTATCTGAGAAAGTCCAGTGCACTGGAATAAATTTTCACCAAAGGGTAGAAGAGAGTAAAATGGCCATTCTGCTTCACCAACTCTTAAAAGACAGTCATGTCATGAACATAATGATTTGTTTTTAATCTGTAGCTAAAGCCAGAAGTGCTTAGGATGGTTGAAAGTGGTAAGAGCTTTATACTTATGCTCTGCTACAGCCTCACAATGAATTGCTGAAAAAAGTAGATTCCCACCCCTGCCACATCACAGATTCCACATCACAGATTCCCATCCCCTGCCCTGTCACAGTTCAGGGCACAACGAGAGAATAGAGACTAAATAGACCTGAACACCAGAGCATTTAATCACAGATGTATGCAGTTCTATAAATTAGATGACTTCCCAGCGCTACAGTAACCATGTGATCACTCCCTCTCCAGTTCTCACAACCTGCTAGAAATGCAGGACCGGGTGATGGTATGCCACTGTGGCCACACAGGCTGCACTGTAGCAGCCTGGACACCTTGCTCTGTCCCCAGGGTCATGTGCCTTAGCCAGCTGATGGTGCAAATACATCTGGGCCATTCCTACCTTTGTTTAATAACTGTGATGGGGACTGCCACTTCTGTAGGGCCAGCAAACCCCCTTGTCCTTTGCGAAGGAGGAGAGGAAAAGGCAGGACCAGATATGCCCATTCAAATGTTCCAGGTCCCAAACAGGAGCAAATGGCAGCAGCAACCTCAGAAAACAAGAACATATCCTCTTTCACTTGGCAGCCACTTCTACTTTGGGGCAAGCTAGCTCCACCACTGCTCTCTGTGCATTCTTCTGCTCTATATCACAGCCTTTGTGAACAGACATCAGTTTCTCTTTAGTAGGTTATTACCACTTTTTAATGGACTCTCTTTTTTTCTGGACCATTCTTCTATTCTTTCAGGATTTGTATTTTTTGCACTTAAATACTGTATGCAAATATACAAACCTACACTAATGTTTCACAATTTCTTTATTTCCCTTATAAAGTCTGAAACTTCTCTGAACTTAGTTTTCTCAATAATCCAGAATTTTCTACATTTCCCCTTCCAACAGGGGCATGTATTTGGGTCAAATGCTGTGTTAAGAGTCTTTTCCATCCTCCTGTGAAGGGACCAGATATTTGTCTTTCTTGCTCCCTTTCCCAAAGCCATCTGTGATTCATGTAATCACTACCTTATTTCTGACACTAAAGGACAATGCAGAAACTTGGATACCAATACATTTTAACCACAGACAAATGCACACTTTTAGGACTTGTGTGAGAGGTAGAGCACAGTCCAAAATGAAGGTTTGGCAAGTTGGCATTGAAGTCCCTGCCAGGCAGTGTGTGCTCCTGGAGCTGGGCCACAGGGTGCCCAAGCCTCTTATTTTATCCTCTTAACAACACTGGTCTGATCAAGTAGAGAAAATGAGATGCCTGATCAGACAGTTGTGCATTAGACCTGGCTGTTGCCATCACTGCTGCACTAACTGCACCCCTGGGAGGTTCTCCATATATTTGCTACTTTCTCAATGACTGGCAGGTTGTGCAGATCAGAGATGCTCCTCTATCCTTAAAACTAGACTACTTCCCTTTTCTATATTAATTCACTAACATTATAGTTAACCAGGCCTAAACCATGCTGGCTGCTGCAACCTCATCCAGAGAAAATTTTACAACATAAGGTTTTGAAAATACATTTTAAACATTAAGTATTCCTTAGCAAGTTATTTCAGTGTTTTAATTACCTTGCTATTAAGAAATTGTCACTGCGACTCTTGTGTGAATTTCTTAACTTCTGTATTCAGCCTTTCAATTTTTTTCCATCTTCTGTTTCTGTTGAATTCATCAAACTTTACTGCCAAATGTAGCTTCATCAATCTCCAAACCTGTTTCTGAATATTTTCTTATATTTCTCACTCTAATAAATCTTTTAGAAGACTAAAAATCCTTTTTTACTTTTCTAGACACCATCTAAGAAAACTGGGCTGAAACAGAACAGATGTCTTCATTAGTGTCAAAGTTTCACCCTGATTAATTTGAAGAAATGAGAAGAATTTCTGAAGTGCATGAAGAGATTTAATGGAGTGGAAACCACACAGAGGTAGTTACAAGGTAACATACACAAATACATCTTTCAATTTTTCTTTTCTTTGTTTACACTATTTATTGAATAGAAAATCTGAAGTAGGATTATGAACTATTTAACAGTTAGATTTTTGCAAGATCCAGGGATCAGGTTTGTCCCATTTGCTTTAGTCACTGAGACATAACAATTAGTGAAAGATCCAGCTTAGGTTTTTAAAAACTTAGACATTAAAACATTATTTAACCTAGGTATGTTTACACTGCTCTCAGGAGAAAAAAAAAGTTCCTTATGTCTGCATAAAGAAATATGTAAATGCACTCATAACTTTTTTTTCAATATGAATAAAATGCATGTGCATGAAATTGTCCTAGTAGACTTGTCAACTCTGTCAGGATCCAAACTTAACACAGGTCCAGATCTACCCTATTCTGCCTTGTAGACAGATGCCACTGTGGGTAATAATCAACTCCAAGTACTGTGAGCCAAGCAATCTGTGTTTTTGGGACATTCCTGTAACAGTTAATCTAACAGGATGTGTCAAGGGCCTGATCACTGGCATGCAGTCACCTATACTGCAAAATTGCCAGGATAGTCTCTAGGATGTCATCGTTAAGATCAGCAACTTTCTCCCAGTCAAACCTGAGCCAAGGATCATTCCCCATTGCAGTTTGAACATAGCTGGTCTATTTAGGAAGTAAAAAGGGTTTAGTTGTAAGGAAAACTACTCTGCTGTGCCAATTAGCCTGGGGTCCAAAGAGTCCCTGGACTATCATATTTATCATCATAGCCAGAGTCTTAGTGATGGAATTAGCAGCTGTATTTTTCTGCAGACTGTTTTTAGTAACAGATATTTCTCCTTTTTTCTCATCTGAAATAACAATAAATATTTACAACTTTTTAATAAAACTATCAGGAGAAAAATCTTATACTTCTCGATGGACCTTACCTACTATTTGATTACAGCGTTATACATGGCTATGGAGGTCTTCTGAGAATTATGTCCTTATTAAGAAATTGGAAACCTAACTTTCATGTCATTGTTCTGTACAAATAGAACAGATTTCTTCTTGAATAAAAATTATGCTAAACCCCATGATCAGATAACAAAAAGCTTGCACAAACCGGAATAAACAACTCCTCAAAACGTCCTTGAATTCTCATAATTAAAAAAGTAATTGTCCTGCATACAGTACATGTCACACAATCATTAAAATCTTTTAAAATTCAGAATAGAATATGTGTTCACTTACTTGACAAAGTTCACTTGCTATGGACTTCACTAATAGAAAGAAATTAAACAAGAAAAAAAATTAAATCTGAAAAACGTAATTAAATAGTCCAATACAGAAATTATTCTTTCATGACTATCAGCAAAAGGAAAACAAATCAACCTCTAAACAAAACACCACAAAGCACTGTAAAATCTGCTTTTCTTTATTTTCTTCCTCTTCTTTTTCTTATTTCTCTTACTCAACCTTCATCTTAACATATTTACTTTTCCTTTTTCTTTTTCTTTTTCTTTTTCTTTTTCTTTTTCTTTTTCTTTTTCTTTTTCTTTTTCTTTTTCTTTTTCTTTTTCTTTTTCTTTTTCTTTTTCTTTTTCTTTTTCTTCTTTTTCTTTTTCTTTCTTTTTATCTTTATTTTGCCTTTTTTTCTTTTTCGTTCTCTTTTTCTTTTTCTTTTCCTTTTCTTTTTTTTAACTTGTCCTTTCTCCTATATCTTTCTCTTTCTCTCCTTCTTTCTCTTTTTTCATTTCTTCTTTCTCTTCCTTTCTCTCTACCATTTTCTCTCCCCATTTCTCTCACTATTTTTACTTTCTTGCCCTACTCCCCTGAATCTCCACTCTACTGCAATGTAGTTGTTCTTCCCATTCGTTTGAAGAATATTCAGCATTTCTCCCAGGAGTTTCTTCAATAATCATTTTTGTTTTTTCCCTCTACAAAAGACAATCTGTGCTCTCTGACCAGATGGAAATAGTCTTGGGAACTACCTTGTGTGTAAACAGAGAAGGTGAATGTTATTACAAGGATGCATGCATTTTCACTTAAAATGGTCTTAAGAAGAGAATGTTGCTCTACAGTGGCTGTCTCCTGACCTGCAGATACTGAGGTATGTTGCTGGCGAACTATACACTAATGAAGTTCAGAGTGCCAATTACCGACTTGTTAATTTCTCTTTTAATGATGAGAAAATGTGTCTCATGAGGGGTTTGCAGGTTAGCACATGACAAAACTAGTCATGTATTTGGTTACTGAACACTGTTTCCAGCAAAGTACTGACTCTCAAAATATGCTAATAAATTTTAAATTACCATCAAAATGGAGTTTCTTATTTTAAAATTGCAGGATGGGATTATATTAGCAATACCAAAATATCTCTCTAGAGAAATGCGTATCATTTTCCTAAAGGAACTTTAATTAATTTGCTTAGATTTCATATCCACTCTTTTTACTCGGGGAACACTTGCCATAACTTAAAATGCAAATATTAAATATTCTGGTGGAATTACAGATTTGTCAGTGTCTATCTACATTTCTAGATTTGCAAATGACAAACTATGCAAATCAGAATGGAAACAGTTACAATTTTCAGTCACACTACAATCCTCTTCTTTCTTCAAACACTACAAAGGTACATTCTTTGAGAATCTCACGCTATAGACAATTAAAATAAAATATCTGTTAGGAAGAAGGAAAAAGCAATTAATATATGGAGAAGGAATGCCTGAATTTCCTATGATAATATCACTTGCAGAGAAGGGATGTTGTGCTTGTGTCCAGCAATATACTTCTGATAGAAATTTAGCCCAATCTGTCATTTAGACTGACCTTACAAATTTGTACAGGTGCAACGAGAATATGATAAGAGAATATTGTTCTTTTTCCACATGAGGATAAGTTGGTTAGTTTTTTGGAAGAAAAGATCTTGAATTTCTTTCCTTTGGATGGAATTTATTTGGACTGACTTCTTGTATCTGATAATCAAAAACCTAAGTCTGAGGCAATCACTTCCCTTTGTAATCAATAATGAGAAGTTCACGCATCCGGAGAATGATTTATCTACCTTATCTAAATCTTAAAGTCAGAAGCATCAACCCTGGTGGAGATACTTGTTAGCTTGAAGTAAAAAAAAAAAGGTAAATTTTTTTGAACCTAGTTGTTTAAACTACAGTTAAAGGCATCTATAGTGCATATGATGCTCAAATGCATATAGTCATGATTTCTATTTAAGAGGCACAAATACTTTCTACCTTCACCCATCAGTTCAAAACTAGTTTCCCTAAACTATCAAATCGATTTACTGTGTTTAAAAATACATTACTGCCTGATAATCTCAGCCTTTCAGATTAAAATTTTTAGTTCTCTAGTTCAAAGACATTAGATTTCAGTTGAAAATAAATTGCTTCCTTTGATACTTGAATTAATAGAAACCTAAATTATTTCTGTATAAAAATGGGTACATTCCTATGAAAGCAGGCTCTACCTACATATCTTTTTAAATCTTGCATCTTTTTACCATTTTCAATTGATTGACCAGTCTTCAAAGATGAAGTAGCACCAGTGGTTATGTCATCAAGCTTAAGTTTAAAGGTTGTTGAAATAGACTGTGAGGATATGTTTGCTAGAGCTTTACAAACTTTTTTTTTCACAAAAAGCTGGCACACGTACAAGAGGAATATTCAGCTGTTTCAAAAAATTCTACAATATGGAAAAATATATATTATGAAACTTGTATTCATAAGTTACAAAACATAATTACGGACACCTCCAGAAGGTTTGAAGAGACAGAATGATTTTGCACTGTCTTACACTTTCTGTAGTTTAATACTTTCCATGATTTAACACTTTGCAGTCACAGCAAAAAGAACTTAAAATAGAGCCTGTTATTGTAGTATTCATAGTGTTACCTGATAAAAGCTAAAACTATTAGATCTGGTCCCAAGTGTAAAGAATCAGCTAAATGTCTAATAACCCACACAGTGTGCCTCCAAAATTAGGGGAAACACCTTGGCTGTAACTCAGGAATATTAATTTCTTGAAGTGATACGGATATCTGAAAATAAGATTTTTCTAAAGGATAAGGGTTCAGTTCATGATTGGAGCAGCAGTTCAAGTTCACATTTTCTGAAGTTTCTTATAGTCAGTCAGTGAAAAGCTTTTAACAAATAACTCTCTTGGTTAATTCAATATTTTCCCTTTTCATGGGCTATATGGTATGATCTCAATTGCTTTCAATTTACCTTTAAATTGCAATCCTGTGCATCTGCTATTTTGCTGCAATTAAGCAACAATTAAAACAAACTTGTTTTTTTCTTTTTTAACAATTAAAACAGACGCTAATAGAAAAGAAACCATACTTAACTACATAGACATTTTAGATTCTGACTCTTGTGTGATTATGTGTACTGTGTACTGCAGCAGTTATTCTTGCAGACTCCTTGTATCCAAAGCTGTCTGAACATCATCATCAGTCTAGATGTGGCTCAGAGGAACAACGAGACTGTTCCATATGATTTTGTCCCACAGAAGCCATCTTCTAACTGGGCTAACTGGCACACCAGAGATGTAAATACAGAAAGTTTCTACATGGTGTTCGTCTGTACAACAGGAAGATTTCCTAAGGCTGGGAAGTATTCATTAATACATTATCTCTTCTGACTCTTTTTCTACAGAGACTGTAGCAAGAGTGCTCAAAAAAGCTCATTAAACTGTAATGTGTTGGGAGTAGTCTGTATACTTTTCAGATGCGTAATCAAAGGCCTAAGACAAACTTTTTTGATAGATGCATTTCCAATTGATATCTGCTCAATATTTTACAGGTTTTCTTTTTGGCTGGTCTCTCTTTTTCTCTTTTTTTTCTTTTTTTTTTTTCTGGAGGAAGAGTTATCTTCTCATATTTTGTAGAAAACATGTAAAATCTGTTTTTACAGTTGCACTGTAATTCATCAATCTACTCAAGCTCTAAAAAAGGTTCCTACTCTGAGGACCATATGTAAAAAAAAAAACAAAACCAAAAAAACCCCCCAAAAAACCCCCCAAAACCAAAAACCAAAAAAATAAACCAAAAAAACCAAAAAAACCCCAAAAACCAAAAAAAAACCCCAAAAAAAACCTAGAAAAGATTGCACCAATAGCACAAGAATTCTCTACTATTTTAGGAAAAAAGAATGCAGAAGGAAAGACCTGTAGATGATTCCTTAATCTTGTTCTTTTGTTTAAGCTAATATGAACTTCATTTTACCTGAAATGGCAAATATAATGTAAATAAAGAAAAATGCACTGTCAATGTCATAAGAAGTGAATATTCTTTGAAAAAGGGAGCAGCCAATTTTTATATTGCTTAAGCTCCTGAGATCAATTCATTACTGCACAAGTTCATAAACTGTATAATATTTGAAGACAATATGCATTTCTTTAATAGGAGTGCTTTTTTTGGCAACCAATCACTTTTCAGAGAGCTGGTAACTTTGAATCATTTAGAATCCTTCCCTATAAAATGTGACTCTGATCACTGAACTGTGAAAGTTCCATGTGTTACTGTGGCTTGGCACCCATGGAACCTAACGCTTGTTCAAGAACAACAGCAATATTTTTGTAGTGTTATTCATACAGAATGTTTCAAAATACTTTAAAATAAAATACCAAAACCAAGAGTCTAAACACACTCTCAAAAAAGCCCATCCAAAAGTATTGGATCTTAGTCTATCCATATCATAAGGCAAAGGCTCAGATTTTTTGTTGATGAAAGGCTTTGATTTTGGAAGTGTGGAGGTACATAATGGGGAAGAAAATTTTCTTCCTCTCAATTCATTGTAAAAATAACGAATTGGACATTCCACAGACTTTGTACTCTGTGGTGTCTGAGAAGGACAATGGAGAATTATGAATTCATGGATACTGAAACAATACAAGGCCCTTAGACAATGCAGGGGGAAAGACATATAAACTGGAAATGCTTTAAGCAATCATGGAGGAAACTCCAGTCCTGAAGCAAAATGCTGAACATTTTCAGTCTTAGTAGAAAACTTCGTAATAGCAATTTGTATTCAGTGAAAATAATGCACTGATCTTCTTGTAAGTCTAGAAAAAGAGAGAGAAAAAAAACCTGCTTGATATCACTGAGCCTGATGTTTTAAACCTGCAAATGTACAAGAAAAGAATGGGCAGCAGTGAAGAGGGAAGCCTATTTTTTGAAGATACTTAAAGGAGGACTATTGTGCCAATTCAACCTCGATCCTTTAAAAATAATGGAAAAATTTCTGCTAGAATCAACCGAATTATAAGTTAAGGGAAAAATATATATTTGCAGTGGTTTAAGATTTTTGCTATAGTAAAAGAAGAAAAAATATAATCCTGTAAACTCAGTACAAAATGAATTGCTGAATCTGAATAGGTTAGACACTGATGACATATTTATTGTATAAGGGGCTGCATACTTCAGTCAAATTGAAAATTTTCACCAGTGCTGAATTAGTGAGACCAGATTTTCTGCTGTTGTCAGTGATTGCAATTTTACTGAAGACAAGATTGTTTTGCATACCAGATTAACTCAGAAACCATTCCTGGGAGCTTTTGCTTTTCTTTAGCATAGTATACATATATTTTAATGTTGCGTGATGTTATCAGGTTGTTTGCAAGCTGGAGATGGAATGAGATTTGTTTGGGTAATTCCCAGCTAAAGTGTGATCCCCTGGGGAATCACAGCCAAGAGTCATAATTTAGAGCAATATCTAAATTGTGCAAATTCATTCAAGTGCAAGAACACTTAGAGTTTTAAATAGCAAAAACTTTAATCAGCCTCTTGGTATATATGTTTCCAACACACCACACATATAAAGAACCAAGAAGAACATTCTCCCAGTTGCTTTAATTAAGTAAAACACAATCATCAATACCTTATTTTTCTTCAGAGAAAGTAAAGACTAGACCCCTTTAGTCTGAAAGAAGAGAATTTGTTGCATATACAGGTGATGTAGATAACCTTCATTGTCCCTGGATCTGTTAAATGCATGCCTAATAAGTAAACATCTAACTGATTAATGATATGAAACTTAGCAAGCAAAAACAAAATCACCTTCTGAAAGGTAGCAAAAATAGCATAACGATATAAAATAAGTTTATCTTATTTATTCTTCTTCATTGTTCATTGTGTTAAGACAATGCAGCTGATAGTGGTACACATAATTCCTAGTGTGTCCACCTCCCAGTGACCTGTCCTTATCCTACAATCCTTGCTTCTCATTCCATTCTGCTGGAATTCTCTCATGCATCATTGTCCCAGTAAAACCCACAAAAGCTAGGTCAGGAACAGTTTCAAATTATTTTAGATTCTAATGAAGAAGAGAATAAACAACACTCTGGGGACTGAGAAACACTGTAACAAAAAATTGAGGTCAATGAGTTCCTAAATTTCTATGGACTTAGACAACAACATAAAATGACAAAGAACTTGCATTATACAGACTTTGTACAAGCAGAATTCCTTCCTCTCTTTTTTCATGACATATTTCATAACGGAATTAATGGCTTTTTTGTGGTCAGCAAATAACATTAGGAGAAAAATTGGTGTCCATGAAACAATTTCTAGAGATCATGGATTTTTGTGGGTGAAGATACTATGTATCTAAATGAAGCATGAAACTGAAAATGCAAATTTATATATGGATTTGTATATTTGGACTATTACACAGAAAGGACACTATAGTTCAACCTATTTTAAAACTTGAGCAACTTAATAAAGGTTAGGCTTTTTTGGGTGCTGCTGATTTTTGGTGATTTTTTTTTTTTTTTTTTTTTTTTTTTTTTTTTTTTTTTTTTGTAATGTTGTTTATACATAACATACAGCAGTGACCAAAATTCCAGCAGTGTCACTCTCTCTTGAGTGACAATTTTATTTCTAAATAGGCTACACAGAGACTGGTGAGTTGTTAACAAAAAATGAATTCAGTGGTTTTGGTTTAAAATTGACAGAGGAATACAGTGAGATTATCACCTCCCATGATATCTGTTGAATGTTACTTTAGAAAACTGCTGTATCTACTTCTTAAACATGATGGTTCTGCTAGCTGGCACCACATATGATATAATCATAGAACGATCCAGATTGGTAGAGACCTTTAAGATCATCAAGTCCAGCCACTGACGAGTTCTTTGCTCTTCTCACATAGGGATGCCATCAGCAATAGCACATAGCAATGTTATCAGGCATTGCTCTTACAGCAGACACTCTCCTACAGCCCATGCAGAAGACCACTGTGAGGCAGCTGTTCCCCTGCAGCTATGGAGGCCCACAGTGGAGCAGAGATCCACATTCAGTCCATAAGAAACCCCAGGCAAGAGCAGGTGGACATGTGCTAAAAGAAGATGCAACTTGTGGAAGGCTTACACTAGGGCAGGCTCCTGTCAGGAACAGCAGCCCATGAAGACAGTAGGACACCTCAGGGCTTAGGATATCTTTTCCTACATTGTGTTTCTACTACTTAGTAGAGGAGTCCAACTTCAGTATTTTTATATTTTAAATATCAATATTTTAAATATTTACATATTATTCATATCATCACTGTCTCTCTGTATGAATCATTCACTATCATCTGCTGTCTCTCTGTATGAAAAAGAAGATAAATAACATATAGTACTATCATATTATACATGGGATGAAACAATAGATCAGACCACTTTTTACTCAGTGAATGAAATGTTTCTGAAGCCATAGAATTTTTAAGGCAGCATCAGTTACTCCTGAATTTCTTCACACTGACATTGTAACCTTTATGAATGGTTGGGTCTTTGTGTTAATGATATAGGAAATTAACAGATGCGGTACAGTGGTGATGAGAGGTGCTACTTTGGATGGCTGCTCTTTTTATGGTTTGATCCAAAATCCATTAGTGTCAGTGGAAGTTCCTTCATACTCAAAGGTCAACATGCTCCAAAGGGTTCACAAGAGTAGACTGAATTGCTAGGACAGGTGTAGCTTTCAGGATGTTATGAAGAATTTTAAGAATTCTTTAAGAGAAAATCTATAAATTTTTTTCAAAAGCCATTGATAAATATTATCTACAAAAACACATTTAAGGTTTCTGAATTTCTGCTTCAAAATAATGTCAGTGATTTTTTACAGAATGCTTATGAGAAAATGATTTTAATTTTTTTTTCTTAAAATAATACAGCAACATTTTAAAAATTAATACAATTGCAGTAAAAGAGCATGAATATTTATTATAAAAGTGTCAACCAACTGAAATAAAATATCACATTATATGTTTATTTTCTGAATTTTAATTTATTAATTTTACTTCAATTTCTGCTATAGATTTGTTTCTATGAACAATAAAACCAGGGCCAGATAAATGAAGGCAAATTTAACAAGTGACATTTACTGAAAATCATATTTTTGCAAGATTTCTCCCCCCATGGTTGGTTGCTCTGTTTAGTTATTTATGTATGCATTTATTTCTGTATTTATTTGAAATTTTAGGTGCTGACATCCAAATATTTAAACTAATCTATACAATTTGCCATTGGAATGCCAAGGAGCATGTGTAGTAGGTTTGTATGTGACCATGGATACACAAAAGTACCTAGCTAAATTGCTAATTGTAGAAGCGTAAACTGATGTTTTAAAAATACCTTTGGCTAGGTTTGCTTGGACACACAGATCACATGTTATGTGATTTGATCTTCACTGGCTCACTGTAGTTTTTTATAATTAGGTTTTCAGTGTACATGATTTTTAAAATGAGCTTGTCATGACTATGCTTAATGTTCACTTAAAAATGGGTGTTTCTGGGAAAATTCCACTGATAAATTTCTTTGTTAGAACAAGCATCAGAGGAATGGGAATTGGTGGTAGGATGAGGGGGATCTTAATAAAGAGAATAAAATTCTGGTTTTATGGTTTTCCCTTGGATATTCACAGTCCATGTTTTTGGAGTGTTTATCTATCACTACCTCAAATCCTTATTTGTTTGAGCTAGACAAGCAAGAGAATAGAACATGGTACTGGACATCTATGAAAGCATGGGAAGTATGCAGAATTTATCAGAGTCTGTCAGAAAGCTTCTCAGACTGTATTATACTAGCAAAACTTGCCAGAAGAGTACAGAAATTGATCTGAAGTCCTTTTGGCTTTAACAGACTGAATGTGCTCATTGAAGTCATTTCAGTGTTCAAAAGGAACACAGTTTGAGGAAAATTGCCTTGTTTCCTAAAGATTGTTTAAGATCATTTCTTTACATTTTCTGGCTTAGTAAAAATGTCTGGATACTAACTGTGTCAATGATCTTCCTTAAGCTGATATAAATACATAAGTCAAAGTATAACTATACTTCTTGCTTTATGATGAAGTTTGTNCCAATTATATTTGTGGTGGCTTATCACAGCAATTATATGAAGCAGCAGGCCAGTCAGTAATGACTTTTTTGTTAGGGGAGTGCTAAGAACACTTCCAGCAGAGCTCCATTACCTGGATTACAATCACAGTTTTAAATTAGGTACCAATGCAAGTAATTTAGTTTTGTTTTTGTACTTAATTGGTCATTAACTTGTTCATGCCAATAATTCTATTTCTGTGCCACTCAGTCATTAAATACTCCGTGCATCTATCCAGAAGCATTCCCTCCTTCAGAAGAAACAGGAGTTTACTATAAAACATTTCTATATCTGCATGCCACATTTATCTCTTCATGAACAAATTTGAATGATAAGACATTTCTTTTTCTGCCATAGTACCTGTGAGGTCATGAGGTCATTAACATAAGTCAATAGCAGTCTGGTAATTGCTATTTTGGATCAAGCAGTATTTGTGTGTGTTCCAGGATCTTGTTGCTGCCAGTGACTAGAACCACATACTCATAAAGAAGCTGAAATGAACAATTCTGCAATAATTTTACTGAGAGGGCAAGATTTCTTCATATTCTTGATGACTAACTTTTGTTTTATGTCGTGAAATAAGATAGTTTGTAACTTTTTGTTTTAAAGAAATAATTCTAATTCCATGTAAATGTAAATGCTGTCATTATCCATATAAATGTTTAATCCTTTTTAAAATTCTGCTAATCTTCTAGGCCTCAGTGATATTTTTGTGGCAATGAGCTCTCTAGGTTAATTATGCATGTGCAACAAAGTATATCCTTTTATCAGTTTTAAATTTAAATCCTGCCTATTTACTGCTACGCACAGGAACTTTATAAATCTATATTGTGCAATTTTCTGCTCTAGGCATTTTTCTCAAGTGAGCATATGCATGAATATAATGCCCGGAGGATGCTTTAATAGACTCTTCCCATCTCTAACTCTTCTCATCAGTGTATTTCTCCATGAAACTAATTTTTGGATCAGTGGATTTGGTTTAGAGCTGTGTCCAAGGTACAAAGTTAAGTGCAGACTCCTCCAAACATCTTAGGAAGCAAGTCAAAATTAATAAACTTTCTGTAGTAAAAACTAAACTGATTTTTGAAGCTATACTCAGACTAGACAATAACCAAGGATAAATAATGAAGAAAAACATTATGTGAATATGCACACAACCCACAAATTAGTGTGGTTTTCTTTCCCTCCATAGTGACTGGACTACAAATCATTTTTTAATCTAATCTAGCCTTTGAGCTAGGAAAGCTAGGTCAATTAGTTCAGGCAGTAAGTTCTAACAGCGTTTACATACAGAGGTCCAGCTGCTCCTCCCCAAGAGATATCTATCATATTCGTTAAATTTTAAATGCAAGTTCAGTTATAGTCAGATATATTCTGTGTCCAAAGACCAAGGGGATTTGTGCAAACAGGTTTTATGTAAGAGACACTGTTTTAAAGAATTATTAAACAACTGATTAAAATTAATGTTTGAACTCCTCCTGCTGACTTTTTAACATCAGCCAAATAACGTTTGAATGATTAAGTTACTCTTTATTTCTGCAGAATTCTCATTGATTTAAGAGTTTCTTGCATAGTGACTTTGCAAGGTTATTTTCATTCAGTCTAGTTCAAAGGAAAATATGAGGAAGAAGAAAAAGATGTACGGAGGTTATTCATAAGAATAGAGCAGCCAACTCTTGAGATAACAGAAAGATGAAAGCAAGATATTCAGGTAGTGGAGTCTGAGAAGCAAGACGAATGATAACATAACATAACAGGCCCATTCCATTAATGGGCCATGCAAAAGCACTTGACTCAGTTTCTTGGAAGATAGAACCAGAGGTACAAGCCTGGAATCAATCAAATGTCTTACTTAGGATCAAGTCCTGAGAAGCAATGAACTCCTACACAACTGTGGTGGGTTGACCTGAATGCCAGATGGCCACCAAGACACTAGATAGCTTCCCTCCTCAGTAGTACGGTGGGGAGAGAAAATAAGATGGAAAAAAAAAAGCCTTATGAGTCAAGATACAGGCAGTTTAATAAAGCAAAACTAAAGGCTGTGCAAATAAGACAAAGAAAACAGAAGTTTCATTCTCTATTTCCCAGGACTTTAGTACATATAGTGGCTGCTCTGGAAGACAGAGTAATAATTAATTCCCTTCCCTGCTTCCTTCTCCTTTCTCTGAGCCGTTTTTTTTAATTATTTTTATTTTTTTTTCTTCTGAACAGATGTCATAGAGTGGGGAATATCCCTTCGGTCAGTTTGGGTCAGCTGTCCTGATTATGTCCCCTCCTAAGATCTTGCCCACCCTCAGCCTGCTGGTGAGGACCATTGGAGCAATGGCACTGATGCTGCACCAGCCCTGCTCAGCAGTAGCCAAACACCGGTGTATTGCCAACCGCTTTCTACCTACCAGTAAAAAGCACAGCACAGCTCTGGGGAAAGTGAACTCCACCTCAGACAGACCCAATATAGCAACATTTCAAGTCTGGCTATAGAAGGAGTCAGACTTTGTCAAGTGAAGAGGTGCTTTTGTTCTGCATTTCAAGTACCTGCAATGTTCATTTGTATTGGTCTAAGGGAAATGTAAGTTTAAGGGGTTTTTTTATTTATTTTTTTTTTTTAATTTTAGTAACATAGGAAGATTTATACATTTTTTATCAGCATGATTGTCAATTATTTGTTTAAGCTGGTGACTTAGAAATATCCAAAGGCTGCCTTAGACAAGTTGGCCTGGAGGTGAATGGAACACAGAAAGCTGGAATTCATAGGCACCACTAAGGACTGTGTAACTGTTAACTGTTTATTAAGGAGAAAAAAAAACCCAAAACACAAAAACCAGTCCTGTATCTGTGGTGAATCTGAGATTCAAAAAGTGTGCTTACATAATTAAGGAGTGCTAGACAGACCTGTGAAATCATGAATAAGACTTTTAGCTGGAAAACATTATACTGAGAAACTCCTTTAAGAATTCATGAGAAGTCCAAGAGATGCTGAAGAAAACAGAGGTTTGGATGATAGAATAATAGAAAAGTAGAGATTGGAAAGGACCATTGCCTTCAGTCTTTGAGGTTAGGACAGGATAATGAAATTTAGCAAATAGGAGAACAAGAGGATATGAGAAAGTGGTGAAAGCAACTTCTAATGCTGCTGTTAATATTCATGATGAGAGAAAAATTGTTGCATAAGGGAGTAAAGGAACGGTAGCAGATAAAGCGTGTCAGTAACAGAAAAGGGAAGAAGTGGAAAAGTACCTGAGGGTTTTGGTCAACATTGTGTTCAGGTGACCAAGAAGACCAATGGCATCATGGCTTACATCAGAAATAGTCTGACCGGGAGAACTATGGCAGAGATTTTCTCCCTGTACTCAGCACTGGTGAGGCCACACCTCATGTCCTATGTCCTGTTCTAGGCCCCTCACTATGAGAAGGATACTGGGGTGCTGGAGCAAGTCCAGAGAAGAGCAACAAAGCTGGTGAAGGGTCTAGAGCACAAGTCTGATGAGAAGTAGCTGAGAGAGCTGGGATTGTTTAGTCTGGAGAAAAGGAGACTCGGGGGAGACCTTATCACTTTCTTCAACTACCTGAGAAGAAGTTGTGGTGAGGTGGGGGTTAGTCTCTTCTCCAGAGTAACAAGCAAAAGGACAAGCAGAAATGGCCTCAAGTTATGCCATTTTAGGAGGTTTAGGTTGGATAGAAGAAAAAATGTCATCACTGTAAGGGTGGTCAGGCACTGAAACGGGCTGTCCAAGAAAGTTTTGGAGTCACCAACCCTGGAGGTGTTTAAATGACATGTAGATGTAGCACTTAGTGACATGGTTTAATGATGGACTTGGACGTGATGGGTTAACAGTCAGAGCTGACAATCTTAGAGGTCTTTCCCAACCTAAATGGTTCTGTGGTTTTTTATATGGGGCACTAAGGGACATTAGTTGTGGACTTGGCAGCGCTCAGTTAATATTTGGACTCCATGATCTTGAAGATCTTTTCCAACACAAATGGTTCTGTCATTCATAGATATGAATATGATATATTCATAGATTTTATGAAATTGTCACTGGGAAGGAAGACAATACCACCATTGCTAAGATCCTCAGGAGTGATAATAAGACAGAGAAGGTGGTCAGCAAGAAAGCTTCATTTTTTGTTAATGCAACAAGCTCAGAAAAGTGAAAGGAAGAACTTGAAATGCTAATATATACTCTATAAAGGGATAGTGGAATGGCAACAGAAGCCTAGAACAACAGTCAGGACTGCATGTATGAAATGCATTATCTCATCAGACAGACAGAAACAAAAGAAAAATAATGAGAAATATGACCCCATAAATGAAATCACAAAATAGTTATACAAAGAAAGTGAAGGTAACGATAAACCTTAAGGAGTCAAAGATAATGTTGGAGAAATATCATAAAAAATGTTCTGCTGGAGGGAGAAAAGTTAGTCGTCTATCAATGTTTTCTGTGATGCCCTTGTCAATATATTAGGAAAAAAAAAAAAAAGAACATCCATTAAAAATAAATTATAAGATCCAGACCACAAAACTGTACATGTTTCCAGAAAAATGTCATTCAAAATTGATAAAAATGTTATCTATAAATTAGAACTATTAAGTATTGAAGGAATTAATAGTATATCATATGTTGAAAAGGTAGAAAACTGGAGTTTTAGTTCACCAATATTTGATGGGGAAACAGGGCAGTTGTCAATAGGTATATGGAGATAAAATGAGGGAAATACCAATTAGTCTACAAGAGAATTTTAGAATAAGAACTAAATGGGATAGAGTGTCAGTTGATATAGTTAACATAAAAATGATTATGTCATAAAGACATCTTACCAGTGACGTCCCAGAACAAGCAATTATTGCTATTGTTATTATCATGCAAAATAAACCATTCAATTTGGCTTAAATATTTGGGAGTTTGATTGTGTTAGGTGATTTCTCCTTAAGAAATGTGGAGGCTTAATGAGCTGGGAGATGTTAAGAAATATTATTTGTTCAGAGTTGGTGAGAAAATAAAAGCACAGAAAATAGCCAAGCTGACAATGAACAAAATCAGTAGCCTAAAAACCGTGAGTAATCAGAAATTATATTCAAAGTAATAGACGAAAGGTCAAGAATACAGAAATAAATGTAGTTTTAAGCAGGAAACATATAAAACAGTTTTATTAAGTAATTTACATGATAATTGTGTGCAGGCAATTGACTCCAGTCAATGACTCCATTCCAATTCACCAACTGCACTTGGCTTACTTTAATGCCTAGAGGTACTTCAGAGAAGACTCAGTCACAACAAAGGAAGGGAACTGTACGAGTAAGGGGAAAAAACAGAAAGTTTTTAAAATCATTAATCCAAATATTACAAGACTATTCAAAATTTATGTGTTGGACGTGCAATTTCATCTGAAAAACTCCAGGTATCTGAAGGAAAAGCATCCAAGATTCATTTATATGGGTTTTAGTTCTTCTTACTTGAACTAACATTTTGCTGTTTTTAACTCGTGGTGCACAACATAACTTGAAATATAATGAATTTAAGGACACATATTTCAGTTAGAGATAAAAAAGGCAGGGGAAAAGCCAAACAACATTGCCTTTGCCCTTGAGGTTAGGTGGAAAAGGACTTTGTATGTGGTGAGCCATACATATTGATTTTGTTGACTGCATGTTGGCTGGTATTCCAAAATAATGGTGGTGCCTTTATTCTGACAAAAGATGAAACTATAAGTAAGGAGGGAGCATATTTCTAACAGGAAGTTAGTCAGTTGTCTCAGAGCCACAGCTCTGGTTTCCAGGGACACACTAGCCATTTCAGGACAGAGATCATTGTGTAATAGCTACCTTCCCTTACCCAGATGCATACAGTATGTGAGGCTACATGGGCAGCAAAAGGAGTGTCCACCTTTAAAGTGGAGAGATGACAGACAATGGGCATGCTACACAACATCTGTGAAAGAGAAGGCAGGTAGATAAAAATCTTATTTTCCAGTTCTTGCAGAGGGAAGAGAGGGTAAGGGCATGGAGCAAGAGGGGGCTGAGGAGCTAAACATCAGTATGATGAATTACCACCATCTTTCCACCACTCTCAAGAGATTACTGCATCTCACTACGTTATCATTCTTTTTTAAGTGTCGATTTATTTTAGTTGATGCAACACCCAATATTTTCCTATCTTAAAATACTGAATTATTATTTTTCAAATTTAACAAGATCATCAAAAGTGATCCAGGCATAGCATAATCTATTTGTTGAATCCTTTCAAATCAAAATCAATTAATTGCAGCAATCACTGCCCTTAAATTTACAATATTTTTTACTTTACCAAGACAGGACTGGAGAGTCAATCATATAACTGATGTCCTTTTTTTTTTTTTTCTTTTTTTAACTTGCAAAACTGAATAATAGATGCTGTTCTGGGGACCATTTTTCATAACTAGCAGCTTACAAGAAAAAGGAGGTTTTTCAAGCAATCCTCAAGGGAAAATTGAATTCTGTGGACAAACTTGTGTATTTCGTGAAAGTTGCAGTCCATCCAGGACTTAGGTTTTAGAAACTTCCTTAATATTTGAGAACTCCTGTAACCACTAAATAGCATTAGTGTCTAATAATCAAAGAGTAGTGTTTAACTCTGTCTAGAGGAACATGTAGAAAGAGTAGAATTAAAGTAAAAGGCTCAAGACAGAAGATTGTGAAATATTCTTGTCAAGATTTTGTCGTTCTTTCAAAAATGTGTGACTCCTAGGCTAAGGTTTGATACTGCTTTTTGGAATTCCTCTTCTGACACAATCAGAAATGTCTCCATCAGTGTGACGGGACTTAGACATTAAATGTCTCAAGATGTTTGTGTAAATGTGAATTGATTGAAAGGAGGACAAAATACTTCACCTATTTTCACATGTATAAACTGAGTAAGCTGGTTATGTCATTTGAATGTCTACTCTTTTTTTTTTTCTTATCTCATAGCATGTTTCCCCTAAAAAACTTGGGATAAACTTGAAATGTCAGTATCTATTATGATATTAATTCTCTGGGAACACAGCATCATCGTTTCAGCTGGTGTGGATCTGCTGAAGCCAGTAGAGCTTTTATTATTGTTTTTCATTGTCAGTGCAGAACAGCTGAGGCTGTATACGAGGTGGACTAATTGCCACTTAGGGGTATGTCAGGAGAGAACTGGGACCATACAGCCAATCCGTCTGTCACAGAGCACTTGAGTAAAGGTTAAACTCATGGTTCGACAGCCTCTGGTTTGTACCAGCAGAAATCTGTACTGGCATAAATGCTGAACTATATTTTTTATGTGAGTGTAAGCTAATAATACAGAATAAAAGTACACATCAGATTGGTTGCACAGTTTATTTAGGGTCTCCAAAAAGAAGCACACATCTTCATAGGAACAATGAAATTATTTAAATGATCGAACAAAATCAAAGACTGAGATCTTGAAAATAAGTTATACACCTAATACCATTTTGGGGTGATTTTCCACATCACAGTTCAAGGAGTATAATGAAAGATGCATGTTGTAACATCTAGACTATTAATGGAAACAGTGACTGATAACCTTGATGCCATTGCTTTTCCTTTTTCTTCATTTTCCATCACTGTATGTTATTCTAACTTTCTTTCTCTGGTTTTGAACCCAATCGGATTAAGTTTTTAGTTAGAATATTTAATTCTTTACAGAAAAATAAAAATATTTGAGAATATTTATCTTTGTGTATATTATATCTTCCATATGTTCTGTACCTATAATTAGAGTTTTGAAAAGCTAACTTTTTTAATAATAAATACAATATGCCAAGGAAATGACATATGATTCAGCTTAAAGATAATGAATAATTATGAATGATACTAATGATCCCTTAATGTTAATGTCATTCTGCTAATTTAATATGGCAATTAATTTTGCACATGAAACACATGCAGGTGCTTTGAATAATTTTTGAAAAATCTTAATTTCCTAACTCTCTTGACAGTTTTGCAAATTTAGAATTAATATTGAGTAATTTTCACAGTAATTTTTAGTTCAATGTATTATCACCACAACAACCACTTAACAATTGGAGAACAGCCCCACATTAATACTATTTATGGCCATATACATTAATTATATTTAGGATGATTTCTGTGAGTAAACTTACTCCACTGATGGTCTTAAATCATAACGCGGCTCATTTGCTACATAAATTATGTGTCATGATTTGCTATGTTTGTGAGAATATTGACTTTGAGGACTTGGCAAACATCTTGAGGACCCATCATCAGGGTCGTTTTCAAATTGAATGAGTACTGATAGATGAACTGCTTTATGTGGAAATGTATCTCATGCTGCAATTTCATGGACAGCATTATGCTCTGGCTCAAAGCAAGGTCAAATAGGCTGTTGTCTGCAGCTGAGATTCATAACAGATGTTTACAATAGTAGCATTCCTTAGGCCACCTAAAGTAAAAGAAGTATACAACTCCAATTTTAATTGAACCTAGAAAAAGTAATTGTGTAAGATAGATAACATCTACCACTGTTATATTCAAAAGGATAGGCAAAGCTCTCTATGCATTTACTGTCATGTGTTACAACAGCAGTTACTAAGTGTGTAGTGTTAGGCCAAATAAAATGTGCCTGTTGCTACACTACATAATGGAAGGAAGATATGCCCCACCTGTACATACCCTTAGTCTTTTGGGGTAATACTGCTGCACAGATATTAACAAGGAACAATATTGTCTTCAGAGATGAGACTCCTTTTCCAGTTGACTTAGTAAATCACTCTTTCTACACTCCATCTTACCTATCCACTATATCCATACCAGCATTAGATAGTTTAGACTAGATAGTTATCTAGATTAAGATAGATTAAAAAACTTTATACATTCACCATAGATTAAGAGTCTTTGCACTTCATTGTATATACTTTGTTGCTCAGTAGTCATCAATTTTCTCACCTGTCTTTGTGAATATTTGTCCAAAACCTGCATTTCATTTGTGCCAATCTTCTAAATCCCTTCTACATCATCACCCCAACAAAACCTTTTAGTATAGTTAAACTGAGACTAACAATATTTGTAAAGTGCTATACTAAGGCTCTAAAAACAAATGGATTTATCTCCATTATAAAATAGATACCCCCTGCATTATATCTCATCTTAGCCTTCTTTTTAGGGAAGCAAGAAAAACTAGGTTTATTTTGTCTTGTTTCCCTAGAAACTGTCCCTCACCCTACACAGGCGTCTATAACATATTATATTAAATTAATTTTTTCTCCCAAGTGCGTATCCTTTTTCTTCACTGACTGTAGGGGATGTACATGATTTACCTAACACTGTTTTTGATATCTAAAGTTATCTAGGAAAATTTCAATCATGTTATTGATCTTGCCACTATGGTGCATCTATCTGAGAATTCATAAGATATTGTCCATTCATATATTTATTGATTTCAATATATTAATGCTATTTATTATAACATTTATTAAATGTCATGACATTGATTTCAACTTTGTACTGTAAAGGATCAGGCTATGTTTTAGAACCTGTAATAGATAAATTGATCCTAAAAAAGCGATGATCTTAGTCATCCTTGTGCCTTGGATATCTTTAAAAAGAGATTCCTTAATTGACAGAAAGAAGCAGAAGAATTGAATTCTGTTTTACCTTATTTATGTTCAATAGCTTGATTATTGGCTTAAAATCAAAGGGAGACTTGAATGTGATTTTCATATTTATGTTTGTGCTTGACTTTGAATTTTGTTATAGAAGTCACTGTGAGAGAAGCAATAGTGAATATCATAAGGAAAAGCTAAAGTCACTCTCCCGACTCTAAAATATTCAAACAACCTAAGGCTGTAAACCTTTTTTCTTTTCTTAATGTGAAAGAACAATTATGCAATGCTGTTGTAACATAGGCTTTATCAAACATTTATTCAAAATTAAGTATCTGAATGCTGGTCCCAAGTGTTAAAATATCATAGGAGCTTAACATCATAGGAGATTTTGGATCATGCAAGGTAATTTCTTTACTTTTTAGATTGTAAAATTTCTTCATTTTTGAGCCTGAATTTTCATGGTGATATTTTCATTTCACATAAATATGAAAAATCTCATACATATGAAGGCATGAAATAATTTTCCACAGGGTAGAGACTATCATTTAATTTACTGAACTTCAGGTAAATGGCTTAAGGAAAAAAAACAAAACAACGGGACTGACACAGTTTTGTCTTCAAACCCAATTATTGGCCTATTATATATTAAGAGCAACATAATTATGAGTTGCAGATCATGCTCTCATATCACAATGTATAACATTGAGACATCATCTGCATTGCATGTGAAACTACCCTTTTGCATTTTATCTATAAAAGCTAAAGAAGAATCAAAATGTAAATAAGGAAAAGAAGCCCACATTTGCAGACTTAGAGCAATAGTCTTTGTTATGCCATATGCAAGAAATCAAGAACTCAGTACAATGAACAGAAAGGTGGTGGAAGACCTTACTCCCCATTAAAGTTTGATTTAAAGACAAGTTTATGATTTTCTTCATGAAAATGAGGAAATAAAACGCAAATCAAGGCATTTAAAACTTGCACAAGTATATTAATCATTATTTAATCTCATGTTTGACAGGAATATACATGTTTAGATAACATAGGTCTCTGATAAACTTAGAGGGACCCCACTGAACATGCTTGAGATTCCTTCACTTCTGGGTGAAAGATTAAAGTTCAGTGGTAAACCACTTGTGGGTGAATCTCTGAAGTACAGATGAAGACAGCAGGTCTGGCGATCCTCTAGCATGGACTGAGTTCTGCAGTGCCTGCATTTTATTTTTGTGCTTCTGCACAGGTGCTTGGTATCCAAGGGCTGCCGAGGTAACAAAACAAAATTTACTCCTGGCATTCAATTTGTGGTTTTGTGGTTTTTCTGCGTCCTGCCTGACACTGGGGAGTGTCTCAAACTCCTTTTCCTGCTATGTGGTAGAGTATCCCCCTGGAAGAAATATCCAAGGAATGAGGAATCTTCAGAATGATATTTTTTGGTTGGCTGTTAATAAAGACATTTTACACCATGTCTTTAGGTCTATTTCATTCCAATTAACTTACATATCTGAAACTAAATCTATATTGTAGTTGAGAAAACTCCCCTCATATTAATGGAAAGAAACAAACCTTTAGGAGGCTGTGATAATCCATTTTTAGAGAGACATTTAAGTAATCTTTAGCTAGTGCCTAACTAGATAGGTTAACTAAAAGTGAGTGTAAACCAGATAATTATCCTTTGGTTCTATACCGGTGTTGAGGTAAAAGCCTGTATTACATGTTCAGCCAAGTGTCCTTGTTTGTCTTACTGTTTATCTTGGTGTCAATAAGTACTTAATTACTTTTGATGTGTAACAGATTCAGAGAAATCAGTTCAGAAGAAAAGAGCAGTTCAGAACAAAACCCCTTGCACTGCCTCATTGCATGGGGATTAGAACTCTCTTGTTAGAAAAAAAAAACAATTTGGGGTCTTCTGCAGATGGTATTTATCTGTCATTTTGACACATCTTGAGGAAAAAACATGAACCTGGACATTTATGTAACATACAAACCTGACATTCTTTAGCTTCTTAGTGATTCTTTTTTGTGTGTCTGCAGGCTCCAGGTGAATAGATTGTAAGCTATTATGGACAGGGGTTGTGGGCCCTTAGTATGGTTGAGTTGCACGTGAGCCATTTAGGTACTGCCAGAGAGCAAATGAGTAATTCTAGTTATGGGCACTGTACCACACTTCCAAGGATATTATTTGAAGAACCACTGTTCTTCCTAGCAGCTTAAGCTTTTCTATTCTGAGAAACCCATAAATTTTAAGGTTTTAGAATATTTTAGTACAAAAATACATTTAGCAGATAATTATATACTCTTTGGCAAGAATTTCCACTCTGAAGCTGCACTGTTAGGACAGCATGCTTTCATTTGGTTTAATTGCATCACTGTTACTATAAAAGGTCAGAATGGAGCAAAATATCTCTTCTATTGCTCCACATTCCTGACATTTGTCCATTAAAAAGCCAACATGCAGGAGAATTCTATCTTTGTGTTATGGAACAGACCTAGTAAATTACAGATTACAGCTAGTGAAAATATAATACCTTCTCCAGAACATCTCAGTGTATATGGATTTCTTCTCTTTAATTTGATAAAGAAAGTAATGAAAGAGTTAAGGGTCTTAATTAGGGTCGCTTGTTGTTGGTTTGTTTTCTTTTTTTTATGATATGGCAACATCTATTTTCTAGACTTTTGGTGTTTGGATTGCATTGTCAAACATTAAAAATATAACCCCCAATTTTCATAGTTTGGTCATATTCAACATATTTAATATATATATATATAGCCATCAATAGTTAGTTGTGAAAAGCATGATAAAATAAGATTCTATGCAATTATAAAAGGCAATGAAAGCTAGAAGAGCTTTGTAAAATTCTAGATAATAGTATATTTAGCGTTTTAGAACTAATTACATTCTTCTGGCTTCACATTTTAGATCTTGTGTATATGTACAGACAGTAGTTCTGCAATGTTTGTGACATGTTATAACCTTGTATGACATCTCTTTCTTTTCCAGCATCTGTCTTGGAATAACTTAATGAAAAGCTTGCAGATGACACAGCCCCAGACAGTTTATCAAATTACATTCAGAACCAGGTCAAGATGTCCTGGAGTACAAAGCCCATCACATTTCTAAGGTTATATATATATATATATATGTATATATCCAACTGTTATCCAGCATATGGGATATGATTTCCATAAGCCTGAAGACATCCGAAACTTTTACATGGTGATGGTTTATTCAGCATGGTGTAAATCAGATGGAGGCTACTAAAGAGAACCTGCAGCACTGGAAATCTATTTTTACATCCCACTGTCCCCCCTTGTGCCTCCTCTAGTGTTCTGATTTGGGTTCACCTGTTTTAGATGCATATTACTTCATCGAAGCATCATTATTTCAAATGAGAAAATTACTGTATTTGAGAAAATTTTTATCTCACCTCAGAATAAAGAAATAATTTACATGCACATTCTGGAAATTTAATACAAGGGAGAAACTAACAATGCTGGTGAGTAAAGACTGCCCTACAAAAAGGGGTTTCAACTTCAGATGTCTGTTTGCGTAAGGAGAGAGCTTGAGTTCTTTCGGAAACCCCAGTAACTTTAGATAATGTGGCTAAGGATATAAGGTTTCAGCTTCTGAGGAATTTATCATTTTCTCTTTGGTTTTATACGTACTTGGAATATGCTGAATGTCTACACCTGGTTTTATTGCATATTGTCTCTGGAGTTACAGGCTTCATTGTATAATTTTAACTTTATTTTCTGGTTAGTATAAAAACATCAGAGAAGACATTTGATTATTTCTTTACATAAAGCCATGTTCACTATCAGAGTAGCTAGAATTACAGACGAATATGAAGTACAATTTCAATAAAGAATTTTTATTGCTTTTTCCTTTGTCAAATGGTTGTAGCTGAACAAAATACATGTAGCATATGAAATACACTCCTCAGTGATACTAGACTTCAAACTATCTCATGATTTGGAGAACAAATCCCAGCACACAACTGCTTCATTAAGGAAAACCAGATCTTTCTTTGGATATTTTAGTAATCATATACTGAAAATATTCACTTTGCACCTTAGCAAATCAATCATTCTGGGGCTTGTAGTGAAGATGAAAAGGAAAGAATTTAAAAATAGTTAAAGAATGAATGTAAAGCACATAGCTTGCCTTGCATAAATATTATGGAGAGAATACAGTTCTCCCTGTGATAATAGCACATCTTGAAAAATGTGCTTCTAAAATTATCTAGGTCTTTGTTATTGATCATTTCCTTCAAGCAGATGCATTTTAAGTAGTTTTACTTGGTTAGACTTGTCACAGAGTTCTTTACATTTTCTTAAATGCAGTCTTTCATTCAAAATAGCAAGAACCTTCTGTACACTACTGAAAGAGACATGCCACTAACCTGGCACTCTGATGTGTAACTGAGACTCAATGAATGACAGTAAAGTTCAAGTGATATCTGAAGGAGATATGTGGGCAGAAGAAATTTAAATAAGGTCATTTGGAAGGGACATATTAGTAAAATGTAGGCATAAACTGAGGTAGTTTTGTCACTACTTGTGTCTCTGATAAATACAATAATGGAAAAGAAATAACTCACAATTAAACAAGGCTACATTCATACATGCAGCTGCTACATCTCCCGTGAGTGTTCTGCACCTCATGCATACCTCGAAAAACACATGAAGCTGGTTTCAGTGGCTCCTTAGGCTGGTGGCCACTCTTCTTCACTAGAAAAACAGATATTTGTTGATATCTGGTCCACAGATTCTGCCTGTCATCTGTGCAGCTGTGGACTCACTCAAAAAATTTCTTACAGAGGCTTAGGTTTTTTAATACCCTGGGGCAGGTGCACTGGAGGAATGTGACAACATTCTTAGGAGTTTAAACAGCAAACTTTTACTGGCAAACTGTAGAAAATAATGGTGCTTGGCAAATTTTAAAGCAACATTCAATTGAAATAAAGCATTTTACAAGGCACTGACTTAGCAAACTCTAACCCACCCAAATTTAAGTTGCCCACATTTTGAGTAGTGGATATTAGGAGAAGAAAGAATGAGAGAGAGAAAAAGAGGGAGAAAAGAGAGAGAGAACAGAGAAAGATTAATATTCACTGCCTAATTCCAGCAGTATCTTAGTTAATAAAAAATAAAAATTTTGTACTGTGCCTATGTATGCTTTTATGCAAATGCTTTTATCTGTTTTGGTCTCCTGGGGCTCTCCAGGTGGACCTTCTGGTTTGGCAGCGGCTGATAGCCATTCTGGGCTGGACTAGAGTGTCCAAGGGCAGGCTGTGGAGCAGTGCACCCTGTCACTCTTTGCAGAGCTTCTCCTGGTCCACCCCTCCCCACACACACTTCAGTTGTTTTGAGCCAGCAATATTTTTTTCCATCTCTCACACCAACTTTTACAGCATCTCTGTATATGTTCCCTCTTCCTTTATTGTATTTTTCATGGTCATGTTAGAAATTTATTCTCCTTTTTCTTTACTACATTTTGTCTTTTGTGTCTGAATCCTTGGCTAATGTGAAATTGTGTTGTATGAAAAACTATCTCCTATAGTTATCACTGTAGACTTTAAATCCTTTGACTTTTTGAAATTAGTATTTTTATGTAAAATATCCATTATATGTCTAATGATTTATCAATATGATGTTATAAGCTCAGAAAAGAACTTTGTAGAATCATTTGCAGTCTGAATAAGAGTATTCTTCTGGGAAAAAAAAATAAAAAAGGTTTTGGTCAGTCATCTCTGTTGTTTTCTACTTTAATTAAATCAGAGTGCTAGGGGGCTCTTAATATGTGGTACCACTTTGATTCTTCATATCTATAGACCAACTCACCACCATATCCCCTTTTTTTGATTAGAGAATGAACAGAAACTTCTGAGACAGTCACACCAGTATCAACCCATGTGAAATCCCATTCCTCTCCCATTTCCCTCTGCTTGTCGGTGTCAAATATCATCAGGCTAGTATCTATGGGTTAGCTAGTTCTTAATCCATTTAACATTCCACATGGGGATAAGATCATGGTGATCATATGTGCTTGTCAATAAGCAATATTCCTTGCAGAATCCAAAACGAATGACATTTTGCAGACCACATCTGAAATCCTTTTAAGAAAGACAAAAAAATCAGCTACTAATATTCAGTGGCATAAATTATATGGCTTTAATTCTTTATTAGTTAAATATTAGCTGGGCTGGTATCTTATTAGCTGACATGAGTTATCCTGTTTCTTCTTTAAAGTGCTAATCCAGCATTAGCTTTATTCTCATTCTGTGATTTCCCCAGTGCTGTAGCACTAACTAAAAAACAATGTTGGTGAGTAGGTGTGCTATTCAGACACCATTTTCGGAATCCTTTCAGGTGGGTTGCAAAAGTTGCTGGTTTTGGAGGTACTGTTAGAGCTTTTCTTGACTTACTGAATATCTTGACATCAAAAGCCTCCTTATCAATGACATATAAAACAAAATTTACAAAAAATTTGCATTTTTAGATTTCAAATGAGCGTTAGGAATCGTAGCAATAGTAGTGAAGTTCATCAAACGCATTGTCTTCAACACTTTCTAGATAATATTTGAAAACTGAGCTTTTATTCTCCTGCTCTTATTTTAACTCAGCTCTTGATTTTATATTGCTATAAAACCACTTCATATCTACTATAATAATATAAAAGTTCAAGTGTGACAATTTTATGCTAAGATAAAGCAATTTAATTGAAATAAATGTGTGGTGCAAGGTTTTTAAACCCATCTAGACATATTTAGATACAGAAAAAAGTTTATATCTCCAAAATATTCAATTCCTAAAGCAAACTGCAAGAACTTGGTGAAGTTATACAAATCTTAGAACTGTTTTGAGTATATTCTTGATCAATACAAAACATATAAAGGGTTTTTTTTGTGCCTAAAAGCAGAATTTGAGATAATTATTATTTAAATAACAATATTTCATGCTATTCCTTAAGACTATGTTCAGTTCTACAATCTTTAATAAGAATAGGTTTGCACAATATACCCTTCAAGAAGACTTCTTATTTTGGAATATTCCTTCTTCTTTTTAAGTATTATTAATTGTTCATCTTGGGAAAAGCACGAGTTTATTATTACAGGAAAATCCTTCCTTCTTTTGCTCTTAATTTATTGGTAGGAATTAATATCCTTATTTTCCAAATGAGAGTCGTGATCTACAGTCTGATGTCCTACACATCTAAAGGAAATTGGCAAAGTTTTCACATTCAAGAAATGACTGAAGAAGCCATAAACTATGTCACCTGCTTCACAGTAGATAAAGATCAATGATGCTGTATAATGCCAGCCAAGTGTTTTCACTGAGTGACAGGTGACAACAGCAGAATAACAAAAAAATATCTTGGCAAATACACAGTAATGAAATACGTGGCAAAACTCTAATTTGCTACCTTTGTAGGCAATGTGATTAGTTTGGTATATATTGTGAATATTTTGTGAAAATTAAAATTAAAATATTAAACTGCAGATCACTTGAATTTTCTGAGTGATAAGCAATTGAGCTGTTTATCAGTAAATATGCTGGTGTTATTCAACATAAGTTACATAATGTGAATGAATTTGGTCCAACATGTCTTACAGTACAGATTGCATGTATAACACTTATTTTCTTCTCTACATAAACCCTCTGACACAATGAAATAGAAAGCATTGTTTACCAAGCATTATTATAATTTCCTTTTCAAATAAATAAAGAGGAAAAAAAGGTCAGAGGTGGGGAGAAAGAAGAAATTAAAAAGAAAAATATTATTTCCCCCTTCCAAACCTCATGCAGCGTGCCTGGAAGCAAAGATAAGGGTTAAATATGTGCCAAGTGGAATTTGATTTAAAATATAATATTTCAATTAATGCAGTGTAAATATCATTAAGTGTGTTAAGATACTCTAGTATTTCTAGTATTTCACCGAGAGCACCAATAAAAATAGCACCTAAAGAGCCAATACTAGAAGGAACTCTGGTAGAGTTAATTAAGACATGGAGAGGTTGTCATCTATTTTAATACATAATTTGATGAATGGCTCCCAAATTATAAATCGGTGGCTAAATCTAGTTTCACTGAAAAATCTATGCTGAATTTACTAATTCATTCATCTTTAAAAAGGGGAAAATTCACACTTTTACTAGTTAGGCAAGTTCTTAAAATGTTTGGTTTCTAGGAAATAGGAAAGAGACTCAGGTGTGTTATCCAGTCAGGTTCAGAAAATGGATTAGATTTGAGGCTGTCCATATCTCAACTGAAGATTTTATTTTTTTTTTTTTCCAAAAAATAGGGACAAAAAAGCAGGAACAGCTTCAACTAGACCAGGTTGCTCAGGGCCCCCCCTCATCCAACCCGCCCTTGAACATTTCCAGGGATGGGGAAATCACAGCTTGTCTGGGCAACCTGTTGCACTGGATGATGAAGTTGAGGAACACCATCTATTTTTGTGCCTACAATGCCTAAAGGTGATTTTTTGGACAATATGTGGTTGCCTGAAGACAGCGTTCTATCACCTGAAATGCTAACCAAGACATGGGAATACCTAGAATGTGATATCAGGACTTTTAGCAAACGTGCCATTCTGGAGGTGTTCAACAGGTATCTGGATCTGGTGCTGGGTGATGCGGAATGGTGGTTTAGATGTTACAGTGGATCATTGGACTGGATAATCTTGAAGGTCTCTTCCAGCCTTGATGATTCTGTGATTCTGATTCTGTAATACTGGGATCTATGATTCTGGGATCTTCCCACCTGAATCGTGATCCAAGAAAAGGGATAAAAACTAAGGAGTGCACTATGACAACTTTAACTGCATCATTATTGATATTAAACTTTTTCTGCATAAATGTTTCCTTTCTGTAATAATTAATTTTTATTAAATATAGTTATTGATCAAGACAAATCCACATGGAGTGGGCCTGACGAGCGGTAGTCCTGAGCCCTTGCAAAGTCAGTAAAAAGCTTATGGACTTGTCAAACTGGAAATATTATTTTACATGGCTACAGAATTATAGGTCAGGATTCTACCCATGACTCGTCTCTTTCTAACCCATTGAGCAGAGACTGAAAGTTGAGCCTAATTCACCAACATTTGTGGACTGCTCTGATAATGCAGAATAATGAAGAACTGATTATTCATCCTTCCATGAAGGAGCTGTGCCTACATTGCAAGTTGAAGAGGTTGAAGCAAGCAGTGTGCTGGTAGTTCTGACTTGCATGTACCGGACTCAAAATAAATTACCCATATAAAACCTATGAATATTGTCAAATAACCCTAGTGCAAACATGTTTCAGGTGCTGACTCAACACCAGATTTGTCATTGAAAAGTCAGTCTTCTTAGAGAACAAATATCTAAAAGAATATATTATTTTATTTCAGCTTGGCAAAATGCTGAAGTGATGGGTTATTTAGTCTGCATTTGCTGAGATACGGCTGTTGAATAATTTTTAGAAAGTCGTTTTCCTTGGTAGTCCCAGCACGCTCTACTGAGGCAGACAAGCACAGTCACATTTTCACAACTTCCTATGACTGAAGCCACCAGATATATTGCAATGAGACTCCCGCCATAAAATACGGGGGAAAAGTGCCTTGTGTTCTGTTTTTTGTATGAAGGAATAAGAACACCTATAAACATCTTGAAATAACAAATTAAGAAAAATAGATTGCCTTATAAAATATTCATGCAGTCCTTTCATAGGAAGACAAGTCAGTGATTTGCAGAAATTAGAAGGAATTCATATTCCTGAATAATAATAATAATAAAAAAGACAAACCTAGACATTTACTCTATAAATGCTTCAATGTAAAAAACTGCATCACTCTCCCTTCAAAAAATTGCTCTGAGCAATATGATAATGAACCAATCTGGAAGCCAAAAGTAATAGTCCTTTATTCATGGTGTCATAGGAAACTAGGAGAACTTAGACTAAACTTGTGCATCTGTGTCTTTCATGTTGTAAATCCAGTAGCTTATTACATTAATAAATGAATCTGAAAATGGAAAATCTGCTAGAATTATAAAGAATAAAAAGAAAAACTTTTGAAATTAAATGATGCATAGCTTCTAAACAAAACTTAACTACTCATATTAAGAATAACAAAAAAAACATGCAGTACCTGGCACTATTTTAGGAATGATAATTTCTAAAAAAACATGCAGTACCTGGCATTATCATAGGAATGACAATTTCTAATAAGTTTTTTTATAATAGTGATTCAAAAAAAGCATTAATATCTTTTAACTCTCTTTTGTTACTTTATTCTAATGTCAATAAAAAGTGGTTTTGGTCTAGCAAAATGTTTTGGGTTTTTTTTGTTTTTTTTTTTCCCCAGAATCAGGATTTAATAGTGTCTTTTAGATGCAGAATAGAGCTGAGTAGGGAGAAAGGCACCTAATTGTAGAAAAGGAAAGGAAAGGGTCCGCTCTCACACTCTCTCTGAAAATAATCTGTAAAGTCTTTGTATTTTAGTTCTATTTGTTTGAATGTGAAAGAAAATACGGTCATGTTAAAATTTTGCTAAGTATCACAACCTGAGTCAGATTAATAGCTTCAATTTTATCAGCCTTAGGACAAAGGGAGGAGCTATAGTAGTTCTTTGGAACTACTACATCCAGAAGAAGATCATCCTGGCTACATGAATATATCTGTGGCTTGTTGACAAATGTAAAACATTTTTAAAGTATCAAAGCCTTTTAGATTTTTTGTTTTGTATTGGTTTTGTACTTAGTATTGACATAGGTGGATGGAACAGTTAATGGAAAAGCCCAAGAAGCCATTGAATATTATATGGACTGTATTATAGCCAGTTCATAAATGAATCAGCCTACTTCAATGTGCTGATTTTTTCCCTTTAAATTTTTTAAAAATTATGTTTTAGAATAATGGAGAGATGAAATATTGAAAGTTGTGGCCTTTGCTTAAACATTGAATACCTTTTTTGATTTCAGCAAAGTAAATGTCACAAGTTTGGATGTACTTGTCCATCATCCAAAATCACTTGATTTATACTTTTCTTCATGTATTCATGTCTTGGATGAGTTACAAATGATACCTCAGTATCTTTTTGAGGAAAAGCCATTGTTTCTTCATAATTTCTTTACTGGGCATTTACCTTGTTATATAAATTTTCCATAATGAAAGAGAGAAAAAATTAAAATCTAAGAGGGAAGCACAGAAATGTTCTACTGTAATCTTGTTAACCAAGCCATGGACAAAAACCACTGATTATCATTGTAAACTGTAATTTTCTCATTTTATCTAGTGACATGCATTCAGGTAAAACAACGTGTAAAATCTAAACATATTTTAAAGCCTTTTGTTTTTAACAGACTACTATTTAAGACAGAACACCCTAGAGTTTCTATGATTATCAAAATTTCTTCCTTGCCTTAGAATTCTGAAAATTTGCAGAAAAAAGCTAAAGGATATCCTTATATAATTTTGTTAATGTCTTCAAAACTATATTAGATTAAAGACTCATCTGGTGTCCAATGCACAGAAACCACTAGTGGAGAATCCCAGAGAATCCACTACATGAACATAATAAACATTTTCTTAGAGCTTATACTGGTTTATGCTTCAGAGATTTCCTGGGCCAGAGGAGGTGTCCTTGGATATACCTTTCAACAGATTTTTCATGAATGAAGTTATTTAAATTAAAACCACTACCCATCTAACCGTTTATTAAATAAAAGGTGAAAGAAAATAATGCGGTGTATTTGTATGGTATGGATAGAGTTTTTCTCTCTGTATACCTACATAAAGAGAGATATTTTTTGTGCTTGGGAGTGCCCCAGAAGGAGAAAAAGTAAATAAATTCAAAGGTCATATTATCAAACCTTTTCTCAGAAACACAATATAATGGACAAAGTCCAGTCAGGCTTAGTATCCATCATATTCACAAAAAAATTAAAGATTAAAAAATAATATTTCAGGGAAGTATGTATGTAAGCAATTATAAATAAGTCAATAAGGCAAAATCAAATGAGTAGTTCACAGTTCTCCATACATCTCAGAGGAACAGTCCCAAACAAATAACTTCACAAAAACTGTGGATTCTGTATTCATCTTATGCTTCAGTGCTAGACAAACTGTTGAGATGAAAGGCTATTATCTTGTATAATATGCATGATTTACCTATATGCTAAATTTCTGTGGGTTTTGTTGGGTTTTTTATTCATTTTTTAAACAATTACTTTAATAGAAATATTTACAATTCAAATTTATCTTTTCATCATTTTTTAACTTTAGGGTGAATTTTATCAACATGCAAATCAATAATTCAGAACTTGCTAGAGAATGAAATAAGAATTTGATAAACAAGAAAAAAATGAGGTATCTTCAATATGCAGGCAGCTTTCTCTCAGCTTCCAGCTCCCATGAATATCACAACAATTTGAAATAGCACTTTAAAAGATTCATTACGTTCACTACAGTTTTTACACCCTATGTTTTTTTCCATGCATCTAAATTTGTTTTTGAGATCTACTTTCTCTTTAGGACAGTGTGTTCTCATTAACTAAGGCTCTTAAAAATAGAATCATCCAGCTAATTGCCAGATATTTCAAAGTATACGGATGATTGCAGAAGTAGACAAGTATGTCATGAACTTTCCTAAAAGGTCTGTCCACTTAGCCATCAATAGAATGGATGAAAGGTACTCAGAAATCAGCCTGTAGCCGGACTAATCACATCTAGCTCTGACCTCCTAAAGGGAAGATGTCTGTAGTCACTGATGAAATACAAGTGCTTAGCATCAGTGGGATGATTTACCATTTTGAAAGGGTTCAAATTATGAAATGAGTCACTCTGAAATATCTCTCTGCTTTACTCCTCTTTACTCTTGACTGTCTACCCATGATGGACATCAGTTGCCTAAACATTGGAGTCAGGTGATGTGTCAAATCTGCTAGACTAGCCAAAATGTTCACAGAGGAACAGAAGGAGAGCTTTGAGAGGCACCTTTTTGCAGAGGCCGATAGAAGACAGCTGATACATATTAAATCAGCTCAAATGACTTTGGGCTCCTAAGGTTACAGAATATTCACTTTTACAGAGGGATTGGGCTCCAGATTACAGACAGCTTTTACTATTTCTGTTCCTACTGTAGTCAAAGGATCCACAAACAATACATATAGCACTTTATTCAGTTAATTTTCCATGGGTATCTATTGTGGTTTGAAATGCCCAGTGGTATTCCAACTGTTCTCTAGGTGCATGGATGTTTCACTTGTCATTACCAGGTTCTTCGGGTATTTTGAATATCCTAACACTGTTGAAGTCCTAATTCAGTCAGTTGAGTACAGTCTTTCACAACACACATTGCTCTAAGATACCTTCAAATATGAACTTAGACTTAATAACTCTGTTTAAATACTCCCATAGCTTCAGTTGTAGCAACTTAAAGTTCAATATTCATGAACACTGGAAAAAAACTTAGCAGAATGATGAGGATAAACTCTGTTAATAATTATCTTAATAATACTCAGCCACATTTCGGCAGTATATAAAGAATATTATTTTTAATTTGCTCAGGGCAAATCAACAAATTTTTTCTTAAATACCTTCATGACTAATTCTGAAAAATTCTTCCTTTCTTCCTTTTCCATATATTCTGCAAACTATTTCTGAAAACTGACGTTTCTTCAGGAAAATCTACGTGTCATTTTTCAGGCAGATAAAGTCTTTTCTCTCTGAGCCTCAAGAGAGATTCTTGCCTGGTCCCAGACTGGGTAACTGAAGTTAGTAAGTCTATAGAATGGTGTAGAAGGTCGCTGTGTTGGCAGTAGGAGGTGAATCAAGTTTATTTCAGAGGTGGCAGAGACCTCAATGATTATGATGTCTTAGTCTGTTAATAATGTCTACTTGACACTTGACGCTGTTATTTCTATAGGTTAGTCTGAACCAAACTTCCACCCTTGCATGACTGCTTGCCTTTCTCCACAAATGCAATCTAAATTTTGATACATCCATTCCCAGCCATGAATAGTGAATGAGATCTTGATTGTTTTATTTTTTTTTCTTTTCTGTCTGCAAACCATTTTTTCAACAGACCACTGCATTGCAGTGATTAGAAGCTTTACATATCTGCAGTAATTAAAAAAAAAAAAAAAGTTTGAGTAAATTTATTTATGCTTTATTAACATTTTAAGAAATATTATGCACTGATTATGTTACCATGGAAAAAAATATTTGAGAACTGGCACAACTGTTTTGTCAAAAGTAAAAAGTAGAACAAAACTACATTCACAATTCCTTTCTCCTGAGCAGTGCTTGCACAGAGAAATGTGGAAATAAATGGAGGCAGATACCTTTGTCTTTATTATGTCCATGGAAGACATCATGGAAGTCTTTGCCATATTAATATCATGTAACTGGACAGTAGCCCTCTGGAGTTTTCCATGTGATGCTAGCTGAATAGCTGACAGGAACAAGATTGCTCAGGTGAAAAAAGGGTAAAAAAATTAAGACTTACCCTTTGTTTTCTCAATCTTTCACAAGGCTCTTAATGAAGACAAAATGTGTGAAACAGAGACAATGAACATCTAAAGGAGGAACAATCTTTAAAGAAAGAATTACAAAGGATTTTTGAGTAATATTTTATTTCAATAAAACTTTGTTCTCTCTGTATTCCATCTTTTCATCTGTATCAAAGATAAGAACAGAACTCAGGGACTCCAAAGGGAAAACAAAACAAAACAAAATACAAACTTTCTCAAAAGCTGTCTGTAAAAATAACCGCTGTAATCCAAACTTTTCATTAGTGCTCATGTAACATATTATGCAGCATATACCAAGCATGCACAGTTCTAGAAAAGATATTATCAGCTGAAATATAACCTTTTATGTCCCACATGGATTTTAAGGGAATGCCTATCAGATGGGGTACTTTCCTGGAACCAGTTGCATCCCAAAATATTCTCATTAGATTTTCTTATAAGGTGACACTCCACAGATGTGAACGATTATGTCTATGAAATTATATCACATAATGTGAAAAGAGAAAGGGCTGGATTGCATTTTTATCCAAGTAGCTACACTGCAGTAGCAAACCACTGAGCAGCAGTGGAGCATGTACATTGGAGAACATAGCTTCCACCATTGTGAAATCCTAGTTACACTGAAAAACTAAAAAAGCATAATTCATACATGGACACATAAAATATATTTGCCTATTTAGCACCAGTCAAAGGCAAACTTCATAGGCTTAGTGCCCAAATGCATTCATTATGCATTTTATATTTTCTCTCCAAACAAATCCTCTCTCCATAGATGGTGGTGTACATGTATATCAAAGCGGGTAAATTGACACCCTTGGTGCTATGAATCAAGTGTTAACAAGTGCTAAGACTGTACTGTCTAATTTTTTTTTTTTAATTCTAATCTACTGTATGGGGTATTTACCTTAATGTAAAGAGTTACTACCATTGATTTTATAACTACTCCTAAATTAGACACAGGCATAAGTCCAGTACTGAACATCTGACGCAGGCATAAAGTGGATATACAACATTTCCAAGAATCAGACTAAATATTTGTTAAATGTTTACACTTCTTGCAAAGGATGAAAACTTAGTGGGTACCTTCAGCAACTGATGTCTGCATGGGTGGGGATATATTTAGCTTTCAGCAAATGAGTTTTATAAAATAGAGAAACTAATATTAATTCTAATATTGTTATGCATAACAGTGGAATTAAAAACTGAACCCTTGATGCACAAACTGAGCTGTTATTTGTGCCATAGAAGAGCTCATGGACTGAGAAACATCTATTTTAACAACATTAGAAGTTAAAATGTCTGTAAATTGCAAAGGTCCTGTTCTCAATTTTAGAATTCAGTTTACACAGAAGTATAATTTACTACTCTATTGCTTGTTTCCAGAGATGGAAGACATTAATACAGATTTAATAGGGATTTTGGAATGAGTGAGAGTGTTTCCCACAGCAGTGAAAAGAACTGCCAACATTTGGCTGATGTAATTACTTTACTGTTGTTTGGATTTCATTGTACATATTTACAGTGGATAATATGTTAGTGCAGCTATAGCCTTCCTATGTGTAATTTTAGTATTTGAAATGGATGTAAAAAAATAAATAAAATATTTTATCCTTTGAAATTAAAAGTGCTTTGTTTTCTAAAAGTAATGAAATATCTGAATTTAAAAACATCATGGAAGATAAAAGCTGGTAAAGGACTCTGGATATTGCCCCTTATTGGAGGAAGTTCTGTTGCTAAGCAACAAACCCCGTAAAGTGTTAGGTTCATAAAGCACTGATTAATTAATATACTTAGTAGATAGTGAACAAAGTCACAAATTGCACTTGAAAGGCTATATTAAACAACTGAGTGAAACATTTCAGGTAGCAGCTTCAACATTCACTTAAAATTGGAGCCTGTGATCAGACTTCCACTACTTCCAGTGGGAATCTAAAGCTGGACACTGCTGCAGATTTCAGTCTAAATTTATGTGTTGAATATCCAATATGATGAAGGCTTACTATCTTACTTTGAAAGATAAATCTGGCTGCTGTGAGTTGTGAGAAATTAATTCACAAGGATTGTTTTGCTAAGAACATATTTGGAAATATACTACCTGATTTTTGATTATAAGTCAAACACGAAAACTAAACAAAGGTTGCATTTTTATATATCAGTTTCATATTCTGATGCTGATTAAGCTGAAACTGCTGCAGAATAAGAGAAGAATGGCTTATATTGTAATTCAATTGAGTAATTCCAGAAACATTTTAAAAGGTTCAACTACGTAGCATAAACTTAAATTGAGGGATCTTGAAAGATAAAAAGATAATAAATTAAATACATTCTTGAAAAATTTGGTTTTACAGTATCAAAAGGCACATAGGATCATGAAAAATGAATCAAGGAAGCATTATTAGAAGCCGTGTACAGACATGTGATTCTGCTAAAGATCTTCATCACTGCAAGTTCCATAACATCAGAAGAAAGAAAATGGAAACAAAAGGAAAAAAATACTAAACATAATTGTTAGTAATTGGGGTAATTCAAAGATCAAAATGCCAGTAGTCCAGAATGATATGAACATGAAAATAACAACAGACTCCAGGAAACCTTGGTTGAGATAGGACTTCTTCAGGTATCTGTATCCGAAAAAACCCAACCCAAACCAAAACCAACAAACAAACCAAAATACTCACAAAACCAAGCCCTGTGTAAGAAAGATTGTTCTTGCTGCAGGTGGATACGTATGAGGTTTCGGAAGGAGTCATGCCACAAATGCAGGGTGGGGGGAAGGTTGGCTTCTGCATGGGCTTGTCCTGTAGAAAACAGAAACATCCACTTTGGAGAAGAGAGAATCAGGAACTAGTTTTTGCGATTGATCACCAAATACGTACAAAATATCCCTAGATTCTCATTACAAAATCAATGCAAAAAGAAAATGTGACCAACTCCACTAGTAGGCTACATAGTCTGCACTATGCAAGCTTAGAGAACATTGGCAACTCAAAAATCTCTTGGGGAATTTCAGAAACGCCAAACACCTGTTTGAGTGAAGTAGTTTGAGTTTTGACATTTTGGAGTAAAGAATTAGACTCTGGATGGTATTAGACAGTTGTCCTCTGATCTGAGCTCAAAGAAGGAGGGATAAAATATGCCCAAATTTCAGAGAGCTTAATATTATTATTATTAATATTAATAATAATAATAATTATTATTATTATAGTAGATATAACTTATATATGCCAATGTATACCTTCAAATGTACACCTTACCTTCAATTTCACCAGATATTAACTTCAACAATTTTTATTTATGTTGTCTTCTTCAAAACAATGCAGAATTAAAATGAGCTTGTGAGGGTATTTATCTATGAGCAAAATATTTTTTTTAAATCAATTTATGTTATATTGCAATTGTGTGCTAAACCTCATAGATTAATTAACTGATTTTTCCATTTGTATTTTTAATGTAACTGTTAAAGCTTTTCTGATTAATAAAAAAAATAGTTCTGTTTTTAGGATTTGATTTTGGCTAAGCAACCTGAAAATCACGAACTGTGCAAAATATCATTTATATTAATTTGCCACTTAACAGAGCAGTTCTTTTTTGTGACATTAGGATCTTCTTGATGTTGCACTTTGGGGAACAATTCTGGACATCTGAACAAGGATTTGTGAATCTCTGAGTGTATGAAGCTGAGAGAGTGCAGTGCTCTGTGGAGCTAAGTGAGCTTGTGATGACAGGGGATGTCTCAGAGTTTTGCTAGGGCAATACTCTCTCTGCACTCCAATGCTTTTATTTTCCAGTGACTAGAAGAAACCCAAATGCAACACACTAACACTACTGTATTGCACCTGCTATGTGAGTATGGGTCTGTATCCTGCTGCTTTGTCACCTCTATCTGATTCTGTCATAGAATTTGTTTTCTACTAGAGATATGTTATTTATTGGAGAAACCATTCTTGGCAATTTTCTGGTTTATATAATAGGTTTTGACAATCAGAGATATTTGTGTCAAATGTATATGAATACATTGTTTTAGGTGCTTTGTTAGATACTTAATTCTACTGAACTTCAAAGGAGAGCTGGAAGACAAACTTAATAATACTCCTGAAAAATCAAATATTATACATTAAATAGCATGGCAAAGTTATTTTCATAAATTATTTTCACTTGTTTGTCTAAATTAATAACTTTAGTGGATACTACCTCAACAAAATTATCTTAAGAGACCAAACCAGGAGCTTTGCAGACACTTGAAGTTGTACTTTTTCTACTGCATAGAAATATCCTGAATAACATGCATTGGCTTAAAATGAACTACAGCATCAGCTGAATTGGCTGTATCTAACTTGCTAGAATTCTGTTTATTTTGTGCTTGAGAGACTTGAGAACTGGAGGGTGGTG
>VWZS01004576.1:275111-314625 GCA_013397075.1 Rhabdornis inornatus
GAAGGAAGGAAGGAAGGAAGGAAGGAAGGAAGGAAGGAAGGAAGGAAGGAAGGAAGGAAGGAAGGAAGGAAGGAAGGAAGAAAGAAAGAAAGAAAGAAAGAAAGAAAGAAAGAAAGAAAGAAAGAAAGAAAGAAAGAAAGAAAGAAAGAAAGAAAGAAAGAAAGAAAGAAAGAAAGAAAGAAAGAAAGAAAGAAAGAAAGAAAGAAAGAAAGAAAGAAAGAAAGAAAGAAAGAAAGAAAGAAAGAAAGAAAGAAAGAAAGAAAGAAAGAAAGAAAGAAAGAAAGAAAGAAAGAAAGAAAGAAAGAAAGAAAGAAAGAAAGAAAGAAAGAAAGAAAGAAAGAAAGAAAGAAAGAAAGAAAGAAAGAAAGAAAGAAAGAAAGAAAGAAAGAAAGAAAGAAAGAAAGAAAGAAAGAAAGAAAGAAAGAAAGAAAGAAAGAAAGAAAGAAAGAAAGAAAGAAAGAAAGAAAGAAAGAAAGAAAGAAAGAAAGAAAGAAAGAAAGAAAGAAAGAAAGAAAGAAAGAAAGAAAGAAAGAAAGAAAGAAAGAAAGAAAGAAAGAAAGAAAGAAAGAAAGAAAGAAAGAAAGAAAGAAAGAAAGAAAGAAAGAAAGAAAGAAAGAAAGAAAGAAAGAAAGAAAGAAAGAAAGAAAGAAAGAAAGAAAGAAAGAAAGAAAGAAAGAAAGAAAGAAAGAAAGAAAGAAAGAAAGAAAGAAAGAAAGAAAGAAAGAAAGAAAGAAAGAAAGAAAGAAAGACCTCATAATTTTTGTTTGTTTCCTTGAAGACAGGCAGAAACACAAATGTGGAAAACGTGAAGGTGGCATGTCTGAATTTTGTCTTTGGGGAGAAAAGAGGGTAGGAGAAGGTCCTGCTGCAAATTGGGAAGTGACTGTAAATGACATGAAGCACGCTGCAACTTAGGCATTGTCACAGTCATATTCCCTGGCCTCTAAGCATTTTTACTTTAGAGCTTTCAATGCAATTGCTTTTGATCTGCTATAAACACTGCTATCCTGCCTCTTGTTCCCCCTGGAACATGATATATCATTTTGGTTGCATCATGATTTTTCTCAAATCTTTGTATGACTAACAGAACCAGAAGTTAAAATTAATTAACTGATTTTCATTGATTTTTTTTTAATCTCCACACAGCACTGTGCAACACACATATTAGAAAACTTCTTCTTCTTCTTCTTCTTCTNACTTCTTTCAATAAATCAATGAGTGTTTGATGGAGATTTTGTTATGCGAACCAAGCAGAATCTTAGAAAGGGAGAACAATATGTTAAAAGAAATTTGTTCTGAAAAAGGAAAGCTTTGATACTGGAGACAAGCAGCACAGCAGGAGCTTAAACAAATGAAAACAACCTTTGTGTGTGCTATTCTTCTCTGGTGACAGCTTTGTGGAGGGCATCTAGCTGTTAGAGAGCAATTTAAGAGAAGGATCTGGCAGCATGTAGCATCATCGTATCACAACAAAGGAAGAAAATGAGATCTTGCTCTTTTTTTTCCCCATGAAATTCATACTGATAGTCTCTGTTTTCTATGCTGAATGCATTTATTTGGTGCATGTGTGCAGTGGTATAGGGGGATACTTTTGCAGTAGTATGCATTAAAATTTACACCCAAGAGAAGTCCCTGACCTTCTGGAATTCTTTGTATTGGTTTGGTTTTCCCGGAGTCACTCAATAAAGAATTTGTGGTTGGAAAGATTGAAAAGGAGAGATACATTTCCCAGTGAGAGAAAGTAGCGTCAGAGGCAGAGACACAATGTTCCTTCTTTTTACCCTGCAGCAAGAAACAGTGGGTGACTCAGGGGAAATGATGAAAACACGGGCATACTTCTCACCAGAACACTAATAACATTCTCCCATTTTGCATCACTCATTTGCTTGATGACAGTTGTTTCTCCTCATGTGTTGCCAATCCTCCCTCTGTGCAGAGGGACACAGTAATTCCCTGCAAGAAGCAGTTTATAAAATAGTAAGGATGAAATTTCTTCTCACCTCACAGTTTTTCATATGGTACCTTTCCAAGGTCTTTGCCACCAGGGACCTTTAGCATAATGCAATGCAGGAATGACTTTCTCCTCTTTCTGTCCCAAATAATGTTACAAGTATGCTGCTTTTCTGCCTGAACTTTCATGATTTCCTTTCTTTTATTTTCATAATGGATTTCCTTCCTAGCTTGTTAGCAGCTGGTATCACACTGCCCAAAGAATTGTTAGTCCTGATCAAATATATTTTTACTTTAATACGAGGCACTTCTGTCCCACTTCTATGCTACAGTTAAAAAAAGAAGTGTCATTTGCAAAAAGTGAGATACTACTTCTGTAAAAAGAAAATAAGAGCTTTTACATTTGGGTTTTTTTTAAGAATCCAAGACATACAAGCAAACTTCTTTAACAATGCTGATGCTATCAGTCCCAATGATGCTGTTACAAGTTTGAGATAATACTTGAGTTTATTGTAGGTATTGATTCTATAATTCAGTCTTGTGATTTCATGTACACTTTTATCAAGAGTTTTATGCATTGCAGTTCCTTTGCTTTAATTTTTTTAACCCTGAAAAAACAGCAATCAGAAAAAGTCAGAAGAATAACAAGTGCCAGCTCCAAAATTAATGGGAGACATTAAAACTTCCCTTCATTTCTCTGAGGCTGATATAAGATTTTTACAGGTATCTGTAATAATTAGGAGAGTTTAAAAAGGAAGGAAGCACCAAACACAAGCAAGATAAAATTCAAATAGTTTTCTAAGACTAAAAAAGGGGTTTCTTTTTCTTCAGAGCTAAGAGGAAGGAAGGAAGGAAGGAAGGAAGGAAGGAAGGAAGGAAGGAAGGAAGGGAAATTTTCTGTTTGCTTTTCTTGTGTCCTTAATATGCTACAACGTTAGTTATATTTAGGTTCTGTTTAACCAGTACTTACCATTTGAGGTCCAAGATTAGGACAAAGTAAATTATTCATCCTTAATTTAAAAAGTTATTATCTTGTTGGAGGGGGAGCATGTTATCAGCACTTCAAGGTCCTGTTAGGCTTCTGGTTTTAATATTGTAAATTGTTACTATTTTGCAGATTTGCTGTACNAGAAAACTTCTTCTTCTTCTTCTTCTTCTTCTTCTTCTTCTTCTTCTTCTTCTTCTTCTTCTTCTTCTTCTTCTTCCTCTTCTTCTTCTTCTTCTTCCTATTATTATTTTCTTACATAAGTCCTAAAACTGAGCGTTAGAACTGAGGAACATTTAAATATATTTAGGTGTTCAGATCAAGAGCCTAGAATCATAAGCTTACATAGACACATTATATAGTATAATTAAATAAAAAGACTATAATAAATATTTAAGACTAAACATGATTATTAGATTTTGTGAGCTTAGAGATTAGAATTTCTTTTTTCATCCCCAGGTTATTTTATATAGCTCTATATACAAAAATAATAGTGATAAGTGCACAACTAATAATTTAATTGCTCTGTTAACTGTCTGTCAATGTTCTTCTGAAATCTTAGCAAGGAAGAGAAAGAAGAGTCAGACACAAGAAAACGTCCACTTGCATTTCCTCTTTTTTCAGTCAGATCTAGTGTTCTTATTCAGCGCAACAGGAACAGGATAAAGATGCCCATGGGAAACAATTTGACTGCTGGGATGAACAAAAAAAGCCAATTTAAAGATTCCTACCTTTTTCTGTTGTTATACTTCAGATTATAGGTGAATCTGAAAAACATGCCAGGTCTGAAACATAAAACCTCAAATATGTGATAGTTTATGTCTTCCAAAAACAATGGCAGCATAACCTTAAATATATGATTTTTTGGACATATTAATTAATATCAGATTGAAGAGTAGAAGAAGTATTTAAGATCATATTTCTTTGTTTTCAAGCAATATTTCAGAAAAAGTTAAATATTCAAAAATAAAACTCAAATAATGTGTTGCAAAATGTCATTAGATAGTGAATAACGTGATGCCTGCATTCTTCTGTGGAATAGAGTATGGCTCTTGAAAATCTTTTCTTTTATCTGTTTGTCCCTCTCCTGCTGCTATTTTTGATACTCAGGGAAAGGTTTCCAGTGCATATCATCCTCTGTTTAGAAGCCTTTCTGTTGTGGGCTATAGTCAATGATTTAGCTGGTTTGTTGCAATGCTTGGCAGAGCATCCTCAGGCTTATTTTCACAGCTAAGCAAGATTTTGCTAGATGGTCTCTGAACTCACAGTCTTTTTCAGACAGCTCAAGAGGGAAAATTGCTGATTATTTGGAAAATGTTGTGTTGCATTTATTGAGTTAAAAAAGCAATCTTTTCTTAGGATGATGTGGATTATTTATGTAACTCAGCTAAAAATTTTAAGAATATTGTGACTTTTTTTTAACCCTTACGATATGACTGCAAGAGTCTAGAAATGAGTTTCTACCTGCTTGGACGTGACTTTAGCAATTTCAGACCAATGTTAATGTTTAAGTATTAATGACTTCTGATGCAGCTTTCAAAGCAAATTCAATAAAGATCTGATTCCTAACAGATTTGAAAAACAGTCTCCAAGTAATATATTTGATTCCAAGTCACATTTCTTGTTAGTTCTGTTCCTGAAATACATTCCTTCTTTCGATAAAGACAATCTTATTTTTGTTCTAATTCATGACACAGGAACTGGTTTTAAGCTAAATAAAAATTGTCTCTGGCAAGCGTCATTCAAATAAATTATCATGTAGCACAGCCACATAATACATTTTGTTCTTTACCTGTTCTCCCACATCCTGAGTGCTCTAACCATTGTGCTATAGCACAAAAGAAAAGCATCATCCTGTGTAAAAACAAAAAAAAAAAAAAAAAAAAGGAGATGCATAAAGGAAAAATAGAGAGAAGCAAGTAGAGTGAAAGGACCCTTATGGAGGAACAGGAAAGTTATAGCATCCTTCCTAGGATTTAGATTAATATTGCTTTCTATGTAAAGAATCACTTATGGGAGAAAAGATATTCACACACCTTCAGAATTAAATTTTAGGGAAATTAACGGGAAAGACTGATTAATCTTGGCTTGCTTTTTTGTTTATTTTTTTTAAATCCTCCTCCCAGAATATTTCTGCAAACACTGATGGCCTAGTCAAATATTTATTCTGTAAGCAATAAAGAAAAGAATGGTTTTTTTTCAGACCTAAAAAATCCAGAATCATTTCACTTCAAGGTATTTTTTGGAAAATTCATCCTGATTTTTATACCATCATCATCATTCTGCTTAATGCTGCATTTCCTCAGTTAATATTGATCCACAATAGTTCTAAAATTATTCCCTTCTACAGGAACCTGTGTCAAGACAGCTTCCAACCCTTTCATTCACTGGATGTATATGAGACAACAAACATGTCTTCATGGTTGTTTGTCAGCATGGCAGACACATCAGAGCTTGCATATTCTGTCCATGAGGTCATCTCACTTCAGGTATCTCAGTGTCTGTAGATTTGTTTCCAGTGAAATCCAAGGACTTTTCAGGCTAACTATTTCAGTATTTAATGGAAGGTACTAAACTTCTGAAAAGGCAGCTGAAAACAAAAAAACCCAAACAAACAAACAAAAAGATTTGCATGGTTAACTGTAGAAAACAGAAAACTGAAAACTTGGAAGCCATACTTTGCTACTGTCTACACATCTACCCCAGGACTATTTAAAACCCTCTACTTCTAGAAAGCATCAGACTTCAGAAAGAAGTCTGTCTAAAATTCTCAGTTGGAATATTTGTACAGACACTGCACAGAAACTGACTCTGACAAAGAATAAAATATCTCCTTCAGCACAATTGTATTCTTAGTCCTCAAAAATTTCCAAGCACCACATAGTCCATAATACCTATTTAGACCATGCAGAATTTCTGAATAGATTACAAAGGCTTAGGGTTTTTGTTTCTCTTTTAAACTCAAATTCAACTGATTACATATATTTTAAGAGTTTCTGTGGTTTATGGATTCACTTACAGTGACTGATGTTAAGATAATAGTTGTGAACTTATCCTTTATCAACAGTAAGCTTTCATATAAAATGGGCTTTTATTAATCTGATTTCCTTAGACGTTTTTCCTGTTTAGCTACAATGGTTTAAATTCCTCTTCAAGCCTTCAAAGTCAATTATGTCATGCCAGGTCTAATCCTTGACCAGGTCCTCAGTTATCTAAGGTATGTGTTTTATTCACAGTTAATGTGTCTAGAGAATGTGACAAAGTCTTTTCAATTCCACTGCTGCTGACAGAATAATGAAATCAAGCTTTAGGTCATCACTTAATAGTAATTTTACTCACATTCCCATGGCTTCCTCTTTTATTGTTTTGCTTTTGAGTTACAGAGAGACAATGCCTTCAAGGGAATTCAGATGTTTGCTTCATTTAATATTAATCTATCCTGATTAGCATTACAAAGTAGGGGTTAAGCAGCATTGTTGCAAGACTATTAGCAAATCTCCTTCCTGTATCAGAAATGATTCTAAATATCATTATCAATGTCAAGGTGAAAGTAACATTTGCCAGGTTTTATTTATATGCATATATATGGTTATTTTTAATAGCTCAGAAATAAAAAACAACTTTGAAATAGAGTGTGTCTTGTTTCTCTTTCATTCTTTTTAGAGTCTGACTTCCTAAGGTCCCAGGACCTACCCCAAAATTCTCCATTCAGGAAATTTATTATTTTCTTTACTAAAAAAAAAAAAAAAAAAAAAAATTTTCTGGTTGTTTTTTAATTTAGGCCAGGGTATTTTTAATGGTGTTCTATTAATTTCATTGAAAAAGGTATATTTTTTCATACATTGCCAACTCCATTTGATCAAGTCTATTTTTTCAGAGAAAAATTAATTCTTCAGTTAACATTCCGTCAGGAGTAGAAAATGGAAAAATATATTGACCTTGCATATTAATGTTTTACAGTGGTTGACATAAATGGCAAATATAACTATACCTGTATCTTACTGATAGACAGGAACTATTTTAGGGATCTGCTTCACATTGATTTAGATGAAAAAATTTTCTAAATGCATTTGTGGGTTTAGACCTCAATTTTTAAATGAGAATAAATTGTATTATTATTATTTTATTAGGCAAAGCTGGAAATATTACTGAATAGATTGTACAGTCTATGCAGCCTGCCTTATTTCTGTGATGCTGAAAGTTGCTCTAGTTGTAAATATTTTAAAAGAAATATTTATTGTTATATTATTTTTTTACAAGTTGCAATATTTTTGTTTTATTCCTAGACTATAAGAGCATGGTGAGATATTTACTACAGTTGAATAAATATTTCATTTTTAGCATGTGCCTCTTAACTGAAGACTTAAGTATGATGAGAATTCACTAGTCAGGCAGGAAAAGTAAATTGTCGCAGTTCATGGAGATACAGAAGAGGAATAATGTTATAGGTTTATGATTAGGTAATGAAGAAGATTATAATGATGTACAGGTAAGAGGGGCAAGTCCCAAGACCAGAGAAACTCTCAGCACTGTGGTTATTTGAAATAAGCACCTGAATTACTCATTTCCTGCAAGAATCCAAATTTAAGTTTTTTATTAGTATTTTCTGCTAAATTTCTGAGGGATTTTTTTTAATGTCAGACTGCCCCAATATTTTATCAGTCTTAAAAACATAGTATTTCTGTACTGTATGTTGTAGACATTTTCCTAACAATTATAAGTTGGAGTTCTTGTCAGCTTAAGGAAAAATGGAATCCCATTTCTTAATTCTGTGGGTGGAATTGGAGAGTTGACAGATCATTACAATGTTGCTCTGTTTGTCTCCGTTAGCTTATTCTTTACAGTTCACTGAAAATTACATAAATTTTGATTATCATGGGATAGATTTCCTACCTATTGCCTAAAAATGTCAAAGTTTCTTCATGTATTAGTTTAGTCAAATGTAATTTTAATTAAATATATTAATGTCACCATTTTTCAACAAAGACTTGAAGCTTTCTATATTTGAATTTCTTGGGCACCCCAGTGCAGATGGCTGCAGCTGATAGCAAGCAGTATGAGGAGTGGTACAGAATTAAGATATTTGGACTCTTCTTTACACATGGATAACTGTACTTGCATGACTGCGGTTAAGGCTGAGTAATGTTATAAAGCCAGTCTTTGTGATCATCACTTTATGAGCAATAAAGACTATATTGAAACTATTAAAAATGGACAAAGTGAGATGCCTCAAACAGCAATTTTCAGTGAAATTTATCACATGTGACCTGTAAGCAATGAAAGTGTTTGTGGGCCTACACTGTCTTGTAACAGTGTAGGCTGAAGCAACCTAAATTCCTTGAAGTCCAGAAAAAAATAATTTGGATTTAAAATTCATTTTTTGAATTATTTATAACCTTGAAAGTGTGATAACTGAATAATAGAAATTCTTCATGTCTGAGTCAAACAAATACATCATTGTGGTGCAGGAAACGTTTAAGATTTTGTACATCAAGGTGCCTGAAATATATCTCTTTATCTCATGCTTATCATTCCTGTTAATAACAAAAGCAGAATTAGGCCCTCAAAAATAATTAGCACTCATCTGGAGAGTTATGTCCATAGTAATAATAAAGATAAGGCTAATGGGAGATCACTAGGCAACTTTAGACCAAACGGCCATTTTAGACAGCTGAGGATTAAGGCTACATGTCAAGGAACAAAGAAAAAATATGTATGGACAAAAAAGACACTTCAAAATAACATCTTATCATTTCAAGATTATAGGATCCAAGCAGGGGTGCAGGGTGGGCAGAGGGACCATGCTGGTGCTCAGGGCATCTGCCAGTGTGTCTGTGCTTGTGAACCCGGGCAGTGTGGGGTGTGTGCTGCACTTGTGACCTTCTGCCTCTGCCTGCCCGAGAGGAGGAGGGGACGTGTCCCTGTGTGCCCGTGTCTGGTGTGAGTCCTGAATGTGGGGGATGCTGGAGCAGCACCCTGTCTGTGATTGTCTCTGTCCATACCCTCTGTGTGTCTGTTTCTGTGTTTCTAAGATGTGTGCTCAGCTTTGTTACTGGTTGAAGCTGCAAACAGCAAGGTGGCAACTGCATCCCTCTGCCTGAGCAGAGACCACGGGGCACTGGGCAGGAGTCCTGGGCAGGACTCCTGCTGGAGGAGGGGGCTGTTCTTAAAATCCTTAACATCCTCATCCAGTTCTCACCATCTGTGTGGTGGGTTGACCTTGACCAGCTGCCATGCACACAGACAACTGTTCTCCCACTGCCCCTACCACACAGGACAGAAAATAGGGAGAAAATAAGATGAAAAATGTTGTGAACATAAAGAAACCTAACGAAAGATAAATCATTCCCCAGTTATCATAGCAGGCAAAACAGACTTGACTGAAAGACTTTGTATCACCCAGCAATGTGTGCTCACAGCCCAGAAAGCCAGCCATCAAAAAGCTGCATCAAAAGCACTGTGGCCAGCAGGTGGAGGGAGGTGATATTGCCCCTCTGCTCTGCCTTTGTGTGACCCCACCTGGAATGCTGCATCCACCCCTGGGCCCCGGTGTGGATCTGCTTGAGCACATCCAGAGGAGAGTCACAAAGATGATCAGAAGGCTGGAGCTCTTCTGTAAAGAGAGCTAGAGTTCAGCCTGGGGAAGGGAAGACTCCAGACAGACCTTTGAGCAGCCTTGCAATACCTAGAAGGGGCCTACAGTGCAGTGGAGAGGGACTTTTCACGAGGACATGTAGTGGCAGGACTAGGGGGAAAGGCATAAACTGAAAGAGAATAAGTTTAGATGAGATATTAGGAAGAAATTAATTACTGTGAGGCAGTGGAACAGGTTGCCAAAAGAAGTTGTTCCCTGTAATGTTCAATGCCAGATTATATGGGGCTCTGAGCAACTTTAGTGGAAGGTGCCCGGCCCATGGCATGGGGTTTGGAACTAGATGATTTTAAGGTATCTTTCAACCAAAACTATCCTATGATTCTGTTATTTTGTCATCCTATGACTTAGAGAAAATTAATTCATTGCCAGCAAACAGAGTATTATGGTGAGAAACAAAAAAAAAAAAAAAAAAAAAGAAAAGAAAAACACTACTCCTTGCAATTTTACCAATTATGGCTTAAGTTAGCTTTACCCCTTTACCCTCACAGAGAGCAGTGCAGGCAGATAGGAAATGGGGCTTTTGGATTACACCATAACAGCTCCTCTCTGCAGCTCCCTCAGACTTTCTCCCTGGGCTGGTGTAGGGTCTCCATGTATTTAGCTTCTTCCAGCACCTATCCACCAACTCTGACATGGGGGCCCTCCACAGGCTGCAATCTGCTCCATCACAGTTCCTGTACTGCAAAAGCAACAACCTGCTTCAACATGGTCATTTAAAAAGACTGCAAAGAGACTCTCTGGCCTGGTATCTGGAGTACCTCCTCACCTCTTTCTTATTTTTAAAAAAAATTATTATTTTTCTAGATTAACTTATATATTATACTAACACTGGAGTTTCTTGCATGGGGAAAACGATTGCTGCTTATTGGCTATAAAGATTATGTAACAGTTGAAAAACAACATTGCAAAATTAATCTCTTTCTTATTGAACTTGTGTATTGTGGTAGAGATTAAGGATATATTATTTTATTACTTTTCTACCAATAGCCCACAGTGAAAACTGAATCATTGCCACATGTTTCTATAAATTAAGGAGGTTTCTGAGTGCTTCTTTCCACCAGCATGCTTTAAGTCTGAAGACAAAGACTTATTTATACTTTTTTTGATGAAGGAGTTTGAGAAAAAACCTGGACAACATAGACTTCAAATTCTAGGAAGAATAGCCTTATATTTTTTTTCCTGTTTTCCACTCCATTATATTAGATTATCTGAGGTTTTCTCTTGTGCAGAGAAAATGAGAAGTTTCACATAAAAAGGTATGAAATTTTAAGCAACAGAGAAAGGAACCCTGAGTCCTAAACAAATTTTACCTAACACCAGGTAGTTACCTGACCTAGGCCTTGCAGGAAAGAGAGGTCAGCATCTGCTGTGAGACTGTTACAGTCCTCAGATGGGTTCATTTAAACCTGTGAGTTTCTTTTTATAATTTCCTTTATATTTAAAGGAAAATATTGGCTTAAATTAGGCAGCAAAAGGGTGTTCAGAAACACAGAAAGCTAGGTGAAATATACAGGGGAAATTTCACCCCATGCTGGAACATGTGACTGCTAAAGCTGCCTGGAAGAGCAAATAATGCTCCAGAACTCTATTTTTGGTTCTAGAAAATGAGATTGGCAAAATTTAAAAAAAACAGAAATAAAAAACGCACCTAATAAACAAACAAACAAAAACCAAACTAACAAGGGAAACTTCACCTGAAAGTGTGAGGTAATTCAGTCTTCATATGTCTATGATACTCAGCACCTCCTCTCTGCCATCTATCCAGTGAAGAAACTGATAGAGACCAAAAAATTTTATTCTGCTGCACCAACCTGTGAGTAACCAACACAAGTTGTATTGTCAATGAAAGAAAACTGTGAAAGAGATTAAAGGCGGATGCACTTCTCCAAATGCAGGCATCTATCACTGTATGAGATGTCCTAGGATATCAAAAGAATTCACACAGAGCTGCTAGGTGTGACATTGACAGGTGAGACAATGAGACAATGGTACTGCTGTGTCCTTCTCAAGTCACAGCAGAAACCAGCAGAACATACTCTAGGGCATACTGGATAGTACTACATATTAATGTTCAGGAAAATGAGTGGTTGTTTGGGTTGAATAAAGGTTCAACAGCTCAAAAGCTGAGGGAAAAAAACATCAAATAAGAATTTAGCAAGATTTGAGGAAAATTTATTTTTAAAAAGTCATGTCCAAGGTCTATTTTAGGAGCACATCATAGCCTACATTTTCAAGAGCAGAAATCAGTATCAAACCTGATTTCTGTGCCTTTACACATTGTACGCAGAAAAAATATTTTTTGTCTAATTAGGCATATAACAGTGCAAATTTCTGTTTGATATTTTTTTTCTGCTATTTCTATTTTAATGCCTTTTTTCTCCTTCTATGTTCCTATTTTTGGGAACAGTGCACATTACTGTCTTCCAGAATAATTGTAGACCTACTAATTGATTCTTAGCAGAAAAGTTTTAGGATATCAGACTTTCTTTATGAAGTAGTATCTTGAAATTGGTATCATTAGAACTTCCTAGCCTATGAAAACTATGAAACTAAACAGAAAATAAACTTAATGCTGTATTACTCTAACACCACTTTCTTCTGCTAATTTCTCTCCTTTTATTCTGAAACTGGAATTATTCAGCATTTGCTCTTGTAACTTCATTGGTATTTATACTCTGCTTTTAAAATGATCACTTCACGAAACATTTTGGATTAGCAATGAATTATACAGACACCACATATGAAATGCTGATTTTATTGGACAGTCAGAAACATCCTGTGCACGTTTATGAATTTTTGCTTTTGTGGTTGGTCTCTATTAATAGTTGGTTGCTGATGGTAACAGAAAGGTCCTTTCCCAAAAAATCTTCGGATATCAGATCCTGTAAGAGATTGGCATGCACAAACTCACTGCTGTGCCTTTTGAAATTATTCCTTTTGCCTTCACATACAAAGTATTTGTAAGGATCATTTATCACTGTTCTGTAAAAGTCATGCTAGTTCGAGCTGTGCATCACATACAATTTCTTCTTATAAATAAATTTAATAGGATCATAGAATTATAGAATCATAGAATGGCTTAAGTTGGAAGCAATCTTGAAAACCATCTAGTTCTAACCTTCCTGACATTTTTAGGGACACCTTTCACTAGACCATCTAACCTGGCTTCAAACACTTCCAGGAATGGGGCATCCACAGCTCTGAGTGACCTGTTCCAGTGCCTCAACAACTTCACAGTAAAGAATTTCTTTCTAGCATCTAATCTAAAACTACTCATTTTCAGTTACATTTCATAATAGTTTTTCTGAAAATCAATTGTGAAATGTATTATATTTAGGTATCTTAAAAAATTCTGATTTTTTTTCCAGAATCTGCCAGCACTAAGAGAACAAGCAATCTAGCAGATCATTTAGGGTGTTGAGGCACCTTAAATGTGTTTGGTGTGTATTACTTTGAAAAAAACCCAGTCAAAACATCATTGCCTTAGTTTCCCATTTGTAGATTGAAGAATAACATGCTGGGTTTTTTTGTCTAGAAAACACCTGCTAAGTACTCCAAATACAGGATGTTCTTAAGTCAAAGAAACTATGAGCTTGAAAATATTTTCTGCTTTATTGAAAGGACAGCTTTGGGATGAGGGTAAGTCATAATTTTCACAGGTAAGTAAGATCCATGAATCAAAGATGCCAAAATCACAGGGGTCACTAGTAGTTAGAGATGTTGCCTCATGTGACTAGATATCCATTTTACTTCTCACTTTAGTTTAATATCTTTGGTAATTCAGTTATGAATAAATAACAAGGCAAAATGCAACTGCAATTGTAAGATGCTGTTTAGGGAAAAATCAGCAAATTATCGTTAGCTCACTGCTTCATGCTTCTTTAATGTTTCACTGTAGTATTTGGATGATCCATTTACAATGAGAATATCTTTACAATTTTGACATGTCACAGGGAAAATGTTTGCTACACAGAGATTTGTATCAGAATAACAAGTTTTGGTCAGAATAACAATTTTTTTTTTCAGTAGTACAGATTTTCATGTGAAGAGACCAAAAAAAGTAGAGTTCTAGAGAGTAATAAAAACTAGAGTTGTGAGATGACTGTGTCTATTTGCCAGATGCCCACTTAAGCTACTCCCCTCTTCAACATGACAGGGGAGGAAAAAAACACAAGTCTCATGGGAAAAGGACCAGGAGAAACCGCTTAACAATTACCATCACAGGCAAAGCAGAATTGACTAGGGAAAATTAGTTTAATTTGCTGCCAATCAAATCAGAGTAGGATAAAATAAAAAACAAATCTTAAAACACCTTCCACCCAACTCTTCCTTATTCCCAGGCTCAACATCTTTCAGGATTTTCTCTACCTCCTTCTGGCATAGTGTGAGGTATGAGGAGATGCATAGTGGTACAAGGGGGTGGGGCTCTGGTCAGTTCATCAGAGGTTTTCTCTGCTTCTCCTTCCTCCTCAGTGAGAGGAGTTCTCACACTCTTCACCTGCTCCATTGTGGGGTCTCTCCCACAAGAGGCAGCGCTCTATGAGCTTCTCCAGTGTGAGTCCTTCCCATGGTTGCAGTCTTGATGAACTGCTGTAATGTGGGTCCCTTCAAAAGGGCACAGTCCTTCAAGAAATAACTCTTCCAGCATGGGTATCCCTCCGGGCTTTGGGTTTTGGGGTATCCAAAAAAGCTCCAAAGCCAAAACAAAAAACCTAAGGATCTTTAACCTGCAAATTAATTTACAGTCTCACCCCTACACTCATCATCAGCATATTTAATTGCAAATTATTTGCAGCTGCTCCTGGTTTATAAACTGTACACATATAAATATAATATATGGAAGATACTTCAAGAACTAGAAATTTTATGAGTGACGTTTTAAAGTTAAATGGGATAGGATGAAAAAACAAATGTAGAAGATGGTGTCATGAGTCCCGTCCTGGTGTTTTAACCCTATTACTGTCTTGTATTTTGACCAAAACACTCTATGTCATGAATACTTGAGCAAAAAGTTGGAAAAGTTCTATGAGACTACATTTTCCTGAAATTCCCTCTTATAGCTTTCTGCAAATGTCTTCTTACTTAAATTCTTGACTGTAAAAGACTTGGTGATTTTCTAGTTTTCAAACCTGATATAAACTGCACATTTATTATGCAAAGCTGATTTTTCTTCCTGTTTCAGCTCATAGCTTTCATTCAAATAAAAGTACAAAGCCATAAAAATAGCTAATATTTATGTTTTCTTGTTTAACTGAAATAAAATTGTCTTCAAAGCTACACTCTGTGACTCTCAGCTGACTGCTGAACAAAAGAAAAAAAAATAAAATCGAAAGATAAATAAACCAGGCAAAATAGATTAGATTTTTTTTTCCACTCTATATCCAAAGTAGACCTATGGTGAAAATATATGACTTAGAAATAGCCAAACAGCCCTGGAACCAAAGATGGCTAACACTCACATGTCTTGCTTTTAAAAAAAATCATGTTCTGAGGAAGTAAAAAGGCGTTTTCTAACTGGGTGTACTTAGTGAATAAAAAGGATCCAAAACAGTGTACTTGAGAGAGATACTCATAAGCCAACATCTCCATTAAAATATTGTTTTCCTTGTACGGGGTGGGAGGAGATCAAAACAAAAACAATTGCCCATTTTCTGTTCTTGAAAGGAACAGGCAATATTGTTAACATACTTTATCTCACCTTCAGGAACAGAGAAGACACGAATGAGTGGACAGGTCACCAGGCAGGAAGGAGAATAAATTAAGTCACCCAAATACCTGGAATAAGCAACCAGTTTTCCTTATGGGCATACTGACCCATTGAATTTTACACATCTTTCTTTCTTGTCTTTTATAAAAGACTTTTATACCTTGTTTGGTATCCATAAATGACAGTAGATATCCCATCATATCCTTCAATTACAACATCTAGAAATCACAGTGTAACTTAACATTGTGAGATCAACTTAGAAGACACTATTTATGGAACCTGTAATACCATTTCCTGCAGCACATGATGTATCCTTGGAGGTCTGCTGCCTCAGTGTTGACCAGACCCAAACTTGTTTTCCTAATGAAATTTGACAAGGCCACAGATATAAGTGAATCTGCACTTGGGTAGGTTTTTGCTCAGTAAAAATTAAATGCACTGAAAACCCATGCAAGGCTGTCAAGTAAAGTACGTAAGTTTTGTATGTTGTTGTTCTTTCCTATTAAATTTATACTATTGTCTGTCTGTATACATGGGAAAAAAAGGTACAAAGAGGTAGGTATGAGACAGTAAAAAAGGGTACAATGCTCTTTTAAGTTGTTTCAAAGGCAAAGTTTTTATGTAGCTAACTTTGATTATATGATTGTGATTTAATTGTATTATAATTATGGCTATAATTGCTGTTTTGTATGTTTCATTAAAGCTGCATGCATTAATTGCACCTAACTTCTGTTGATGAGCTTAACTAATAAAAGCAGATGTTTACAGCAGAGAAGCCTGGTTAGCCTTCTATTGCAAGGTGACTATCTTCAGGAAGCAGGCAGCATCTGAACATAATACTGTCAATTTTCAGTTTCTCATTTATTCAGTTTGTAATTTTACACTAAACACACACACACACACACATATATTCAAGAACACATATTCGTGTGCATATACAAAGATATTTTAAAACTTAACTCTCAGTCTGTGGTATCACAATAAGAATAAAATTGGGTCAACAATTTACATCTATATTTTAAATGGGGACAATGATTGCAATATTTGTTTGAATAGGAAAAGGTACGAAAACACTTTTTAGACCCAAGTAATGCAATAGGGAAAATTTCAAGGGAGTCTAATTTTGCCTGAATGCTTATATTTCCAGTGAAATAAATTATTAGAAACCGTATTTCCTAGCCCGCAACTATAATCAGAACAGATTTTTGCTAATCAGTTATGTATGACTTACCTTAAACTGAAAAAAAAAAAAGGATATACTATTTTCATAAGACTAAAGTATTTGAAATTCAGTTAGGGAACAGGTACATTTTAATTGATGGTCATTATGAGCAGTAAAAATATTACTGTTGCAGATTGTCAGGGCCAAACTGGAATCCATCAAGCTGTTATGTCCTAAAAGATATTGAATTTAGTGTATTTGTTAATGAATGTTAAAAATATGTAAATAATTCTAACTGTTAGCCTTTATAATCTTGGTTTCTGTCCCTATTCATGCTTTAGTTTGGTGCCACAGCATGTTTTATTAAATGTATTTTCTTAGTACTTCAGAAACTGCTGATGTTCTTATTCATTTCACAATTCAGAATGTGCAACCCTTACTCATCATGCTATGCATTTGCTTATCATATTGACTCTGACTAAGGCAATTTAAATAAGCAAAGATGAACATGCTGTCTTTTTTTTTTTTAATTATAAGACTGCAGAGTGACTGTCATGATTTTTTCTGTGTATTGATATAAATACCAATGGAAGATGTCTCACAGTACTTGCTGTTTGCTCATGAGTTGTCATTCACAATGATCAGCTGATCCCAGTATCTGCTCCTTTCAGAATTTTGTGTCTGTATTGCAACACTGTTTTAAAGAGAACTTGGAAATGTTCATTTGATATGACATCTAGAGACTTCTTGCAATTTTCTGTGAGGCAAACAATATCTTGATGGTATTCCTTATTTAGAACTAATGGCTATGAGGAAAACTCACAATCAATATCCAAAACCATCTTTCTGGCTCTTCAAATCTATGCACCAGAGCCCACTCCATGTCTCCTCCTTCCTTTCAGAGGTTTCCCAGGCTGCCCATGGATTGTCTAGGGACCTCAGTTTCTGACCATTTCTTTAGATGAAAAATAGGTTAAATAGGTTAATCTGGTATTAAATTAGCCCACAAAACTTGGGGTGAATGAAGGAGCATTTCTGTGGCAACAGAGCCTTGAAAAATCTTGGTAAACTGAAAAATCTGTTAGGTAAGCGAGTGTTTCTCTGTGTGTTGGGCAAGAGGTGAGACAAAGCATGGGAGAGAAGCTGAGACACTTTACATGTGGATTAGAGGGAGAAATCATACACACTTGAAAGAGAAACTGAAAGAGGAACTTTAAATTTCAGTAATGCAAGATGATGTTGGTATCATTTCCTGTATTGAGAAAAGATTTAAGGCCCTTATATAGAACAGCCTGAATGTAGGAGGAGAAGAGATCTGCCAAATACACTAGCAGGAATTCATCGTGCTGAAATCCCCCATATGTTTGTTTAAATGTGTTTGTATATACACTGTATATTTAAACATATTAAACAAGCAACATTAAATCAACACCAGGGATTTTGGAATTAGCAAAACTCACAGAAAACAACACTCCAACTCTGTAAATTTGAAATGCTGTAATAGCAAGGTGTGGACTCTATGACCTAAAAAGTTATTTTCTGTTTTTCATTCCTTTGTGATAAACTTGTAGCACATTCAAACACATATCAGCTCATCCAGGAGATTTTATCCTAAATATTTTTATTGTTCCACACATTTCTAAGCAGCTTCCACCCCATCTGAGCTTTGGCCAAAAAATCTCCCTGCAGTGGCTGGCAGCACCTCTGTATTCCTCCCATGTCACTTGAATCTGCCTCCATTGGCCGTATACCTTCTATTTTTTTGCCTTAATTTCAAAAGAAGATCTCTGTTTATCCAAGCTGGCCTTCTGCCTTGTCTGCTTTTGGAATTTTGGAATTTTCTCCTTCTTTGCCAGCACAGTAACCTGTATCGAAAATCTGAAAGATACCCCATTATGCTGTGATCCAGCAACCTCCCTTTACTGAATCCCTGGACTGTAGAAAAGATGGGGGGATTTTCTTCTATTTTGAGAAGGTGATTAATTTAGAAAAAACGGAGAATCAAATTTCCCTAGAATGATGTAGCTTTTAAAGAGCATCATGGTGTAAGGACAGGAATTAAAAGGTTTGAAAAAAAAAATTGCTCCAGTTCCCGCCACACTTCAGTCATGTGCTGGGATTTATCTAATTTATCTTTAGTTCACCTGAACCAATAAAGAAATAATGTGCTAATCTAAGCTTATTTAGTTGGCAACCAAGACTAAGAGCTACATACATTCCAGTATCTCTGTTTTGAACATAGATATGAAGCCAGATAGAATAAATTGCTTTCTATTTTTTTTGTGGAGGTACTCACGTTGACTGGTTTCGTCAACAAGCAAGATGAGAATCTTAAATTGCTTGTTTAGCTTTTAAGTGATGTGAAATGACTACATATTTTTTAGGAATCAATAACATAAAATTAATTTTCTGTGTCATATAATTTTGTGGCCCACTTTGTTTCCAGGCTCACACTCCCATTCCATGCTGGAGATGAAGTGCCTATTCTTTAGGGAGCCAAAAGACTTCTCTGAGATGAAAATAAGGTCCTGCTGCAGAGGTTCTAGGGGGCGTTTCTTATAGGTGGTGTGGAAATGCTTAAACCCCTTCCACCCTTTGCAGACCTTTCAGTCTCAAACTCCTCACTGTTGTGCAGCTTGTCAGGGCAAGTCTACCTGTTCCTTTGTCACTAAGCTGTAAACCAAGTGCTTTGGTTTCAACAATGATGTACTATATGAATCATTTTAGGCCGTTTCATCAAATATGATTACAAGTACTATATATTATGGTTACATAGCAGCAGAGGGAATATAAAGGAGATTTGGGCTCATTGTTTTGTTTCATTTAGTTCACAGACTATTTAATTAGGTACATAATAAAGCTGTGAAGAACACTAGAGTTACCGCAGTTATGTGAATGAAGCTGAGTTCTGAGCATACCTTGCTGGAAATACTGGTGTAAAAATGGTTTTAATGTTTGACTTTCCCAGGAGAAGACGGAATAAGGAATTAAATATCCCAAAATACAGTCCCCAAATGAAACAAAACACTAGAAACTTCGTAATCCAGTTACATCCCAAACTCCAAGAGACTAGCAGGTGATTTATGAATGGCTGCAAGAAATTTTTGTGACAACTTGGCTGCTAACATACCTGAACTGCTAATGTGTTATTATTCCACAAGCTAGTTCCAGTACAAAACCTATGGATTTTTCTCTTGGTGGCTTCCTAGGCTATAGTCTTATCTTCATGGACTGAGTATGTGGTCCTGGGAAGGGCCTCGGAGCTTAAATCTTACTTCAGGCACATATTTTACTCTTTAATTTATTCTCACTCTTAACAACACTTATATGCATCTGCAGTTTTCTTTTGTTTACATAGGTGGTTAACTGATATTAACTTTGAATAATCAATTTGCACTCTAAACTAAATGTATTTAATCTAGATTTGGGCAACATCAATGTTTAATCCTTAGCTGCTTTTATAGTCAATGGAAAGAGATAGACACACTTACAACAAGTGAATTATGTTTTCCCAATGTAGACACATATAATGAGTTTGATAAACCCATCTGAAAATGTTTCCATGGATTTGCAATATTTATGTCTTTTTCAGTGTGACAATTTGTAAGAAGCCTAGTTTTCATGAGACATTTTCTTGCATCCAGATAACGATTTGGTTAACATGTGGTGAAAGTCACAATTCTGATTCCTTTCTGAATAAAACTGCAATATCTTTTGAAGATAAACTCCTCACTAAAGAAGTGAATTTTCATCACATAGTTTACATCAAACAAATATAAATTGCAATAATTTTCCTTTTCTTTTTTACATACTTACATATTGCATGTTACCTATACACATCTGTCTGATTTAAGAGAGGGAGAGCATCTTGGAAACCAAACCAGTCTTAGACATGGGTGAAATATTTTCACAGCTGGATCTCAAAATTGAGCTGTATATTTTAGGCAGGTCTATTTGCCTGAGTCAAAGTATAGCATATATATAGTCATAATTTTGTGTGTTATTTATTCTCCTGTTCTATATACCTGTTGCTGTGAAGAACTTAAATATTTCAATATTTTACCTGAAGCATGCTTTGAGTATTTTCAGAGTCTGTGAAAATGTGGATAAATTTAGCTTTTTTATATTCCTCTAAAATCTTGTATAATTTGCTTAGCTGACAATGAGGCATATCTTAATATTATCTCCATAATATGTACTGCAGTCATCGAGTGAGAGTCAGAAAATAAATGTTTATCTTTTATTTTATTCTTCAAGGTAAAAACTTTGATGAAACAGACATTTTAATAAGAAATCACTTTTGTTAATGAAACTTCCTTTTTTATCATGACTATTTCATTAATCAAAGAAATCATACTTAAAATGTTTCACTTAAATACAGCTTTGTGCATAAGTAATTTGTTCCTATTTTGTACCATAAAGTCCTGTGAAAGTTCACCAAAAAGAAGACACAGGATCACAATATAATGGTACAAATCAGATCAAAGTGGTGTTGATTCCTGACTGATGACTCCCTAATGCCCTCTGTAAGAATGAACAATATTAAGAAAATAAATTTGCTTGCCTTTATTATCTAGCGTGACTAATAAGAATCAGTTTACTGTGCAACAATTTTAATCAAGCTACTTGTAGAAAATATCTGTGAAGACAGAAGCATGAATGCAGCAGACAGAATATTCCTCAAGTTACTAATCCATGTTCAAGATCAGGTTATTCTTTACAAATGTGTTTCCTTGATTCCCTATCTCACTCACTTAAAGACGTCTCTGTGGATGTGTCCCTGTGCTGCAATGTAAAATTCATTTTCTTGGGTTGAGAACCAGTTGAAATATAAGACAACCATTTAAATGAAAAGCATGAATTTGAGGCCACAAGGTTTGTACTTGTACATTTTGTGTTGACAGCAATAAGAAAGCCATTTCATGTCCACCCTACCTTCCCTGACAAAAAGATAAACTCTTTTTAAAGAAAACTTTTTCAAGTGGTGATGATGGATTCTCACAGTCTTGTCTGTATTTCATTCTGACACTATCCGTCTTCTCCAGTAACAGTTGAGTACTTTGGCCACTTCTAAAATGTGAACAGATTTCATAGTGGGAAGGCATGATGAACAAGTTTACTGACAATATGCATAGAACAGAGTACTGCCTGCATTGAAGTAAGGTTCGCAATTTGAATTCAACCATGTTATTAGATGCCTAAGAATCCTACAGGGGAGAGACTTAGTAAATTAATAGGAACCTAGCCTACAGCAACAAAGCTATGTATTTGTTTTTTTCCTACTCATATGGCTAATAGTGGCAGCTGGCTTTAGGGAGACACTTTATATTCACATTTAATAGTCCTTTAATAGACACTGTATTTGGTTGCTCTTCCTCCACCAGAAAGCTGATATGCGCTCATTGCACTGTTTATTTCAAGTTCCATTTCACTGCTCTTATCATAATGGCTATTTAGGATTGTTATTGTGATTCATATAACATTATGATCATCATATGCGATTAACTCTCTATGGCAGTATCCCTTCTTTGCAAATAGATTTGAAATAAGCCATATGCTTATCTGACAATGAGTACCATTTCTCCATCAAGTATATGTTGCATTTTGGGTTGGACATTTCTGAATTGGATAAGAAGACCTTCAGCTGTTATTTCATTTTATTGAAGCTATATTTCATATATTTGTTTTTTTTCTTTCCTCTCAGTCTTTCAGTCTATGTCAAGAAAGACACACTATAAATCTGACTGCAGCAAAAGTACGAGTATCAGCTACCAATAATTTAAATTTTTCACATTTCAACTGAAATTTTGCTTTCCAGAGTTTCTTTTTTATTTTCTAGTTATCTTCAGAGAGACAGTATAAAGGTAACTTACAAAAGGAACAAATTATGGTTCTCTGGTTTAACCTAAATAATTAGTTAACAAATGCTGAAGAGCTCATTAGATAGTAGACCACTTTGTACAAGTATTTGATACTAAGGTAAAAAATTGAATGGTAACTTTAATGAAAAATACAAAGAAAATTAGTAACTGCACACATTTATTTAATGTTGGAGATACAGCAACTAATGAAGATTTATTGGTCCTAATGTCAATATCCCTGGAGAATTATGACTAAGTACACAATAAGTAAGCTTTTCTAAGCATTTCCTTCACATAGTTCTTCATAACTCCAATCACCAAGATTATATCTAGTCCCTTAGAAAAAAAAAATAAGACCAGAAACAATGGTAATAACAAATTACAATGTGTCACAGCAAGAGAGCAGGAGAGATCCAGAGTATGTCGTTCAATAGCAGGGGATTTGTTATATGAAAATGCCTGGGTAGTTGTGGGAAATAGGTCAAAACCCACAGAACAGGGAAAGCTAAAATGCTTTCAACTGCTTTTATAGATTTCCCTTGGGGAAAACTCCTGATTCTCAGGCGTTAGATTAAATAAACCTTGAACATGCAAATGTATTAGAGCAATAATTAAGAGTTTTGGGAACTTATATTCTGTGAGAAACAAGTCTAAAGAATAAGACATTTGGCAGCTTAATGAGGAAACTATATTAAAAACATAATCACAGACCACAAATACTGAAAGGATAGGAAGTTTAGAAAAAAACCCACAGCTTGGGTGAAGTATTGACTCTAAGGATTATAATTGAATTAAGGGAGTATATGAAACACAGAAAAAGAGGTCAAATTGTTAAGGACAAAATGTGTGGAAAAAAATTTGTGGAAGACCAAGATGTAAAATAAGACAGAAGCGGCAAGAGTCATAAAGAACAACAGGAAGACATTCAGTGAGCAGCTAAGTATCAAGATGAAGATAAAGGGAAATGCTGAACAGAAGAAGGAAGAACTGATAATGATACTAAGAATGCTGAAGTAGTTAATGTTCTTTTTAGCTTCAGATATTGCTAAAAAGATTGTCTGAGATCAGGCAGCTGACACATAATCAACAAGAAAGGGGTAAAGATTCAGTCTGGAGAAAGGGAAAGTACATTAAAGAGCTCTAATGTAAGTTAGAAGTTTTATGTTGGAAAGTCCAATTGAATTTTACTCAGAAAATTTTAAAGACTTGCTGAAACCATACCGAATTCATGAAAGGTTATGAAGTTTTGGAGAGCTGGGAAAAAAGGAAAATCACAGTTCTCATCTTCAAAAAGGTAAAAAACTAGGAATTGAGAATTATGTGTGAGTTAGCTTTAGTTCCTTTTGTAAAAAGCTGGAACAAATATTCAAACAATTTATAAGCACCTAGAGATAACGTAAGAGTAGACTGACTGCAAGCACAGATTTCTTGGGAACAAAGCTTGTCAGAATAATCTAATTTCCTTTTTATGATAGGATAACAGTCTTACAGATAAAGGAGAAGAAACATATATGTTAGATTTTTTGAATTTACAAAATCTTTTGAAGCTGCTTTATGTGACACTTATAAGCAAAAGATAAGATTAAGATGATTAGTATTAAAGATGTGCAAAATTATCAGATGTGCCCAAAAAGTCTTAAACAGTGATTTGCTATCAAATCAGAAAGTAGTATTTAGGCAGGTTCTGCTGAAGTTTTCTCATGTCTTGTATAGTTCTGGCTTCTCATGAATGATTTAAATGCTGAAATACAGAAGAAACTTTTTACTAATGCTCAGTTGAGGTAGTGATCAGAAAACAGACAAACAGCTAAACTGATAATATTCAATAAAGAAAATTTAGACATTTAGGACAAGGTATGATGGACACAAATGGAAACATAAGAAGTTCCATCTGAATATGAGGGAAAATTTGTATGCTGCAAAGGTGACAGAGCACTGAACCAGGCTGCCCAGAAAGGTTGTGGATTCTGCTTCCCTGGAGATACTGAAAACCCACTCGGATGCAATCCTGTGCAACCTGCTGTAGGTTGCACACTGAGTGTGTAATGATGTTCTACTGCCTTGAGTTATAGAAACAGAAGTTGTGTGCATAAGGTGTGTAAGCTAATCTTTCTGCACTGCTTGGCTCTAATAAGACTGCAGCTAGAGTTCCGGTCCGGTTCTGCACCCTGACTGAAGGTGAAGGTAAATCAGATGGACAGAGAACCTCAAGTCCAGCACATTGCAATGAGAATGGCCTTTAAAAGCATAAATAGCTGCTTTGTATCGTTTTATTCAGTCAGTCAGAAAGTAACAAACAGAAAAACAGATTATGACTCTTTGAGGAGGCCTAATCACAAACCACAGACTTATTTACTTTTATTGAAGAATCACGTTCCCACTCCCAAAATAAAAGTATACCAGTAGATAATTGGACTACCTTTTCTACACACAAATCTTAGTTTTAATTAAATGGGGCAAAATATTATTACTTAATTCTCATAAATACCTCGTTCAGAAAATACCATTCCATAAATTTTATGCTCATATCCGATTTTTTTCTTCATGGGTATTTTGTCTAGAAGTCTGACAAGTCTTGGCAAGTGACAGTTTCCTTTCACAAAGTATTCCTATTGAAGAACAATGAATGAACCGGGGGATATTGTTTGGAAAAATGAACAGAACTCATCTAAAGTTTCTAGATAAATATCTATTGGTGGCGTAGACAACATACCTTCAGAACTAATCTTGACAATAGAGCAGAAGCATAGAACTGTTGGAAATTTTATAGGAGTGTCTTTATTGTGAGCTTGTCCTGTTTGTGCAAGTCTCTCTTTTCTTGCAGTCTGACAGCCTGCCTCCATTGTCACGTAGGCAGGATGTCACCCACATCATCTGAGATGACACATAGTCCGTGCTTCTGCCATGTAAGGTGTGATTCTCTCAACTCACACTCATGTTGGTGGAGCCAAGGAGTGACACAACTCTCACCCGCATTCAAAATTCATTTGCACGATTGACTTGACATTGACTTTCTGATAGTTCACCAGAGCCATGGCATCATTGCTGACCCTGTGTTCACTCTCAGGGATCAGGTGAATCACTATTTAGCTGCATTGCTGCTCATCTTTCTTAGTGCCTCAATAAAGTTTTGTTTATAACCTGTTGTCAGACTCCATTACTGTTCAGACCACAGACACACAGTTGTTCTATGAATAAGCTGGTGGTTTGTTTCATGTTGATTAGCAGGAGTACTGTTGAAAAGAGATTAGGGAGCTCCATCATTAGAAAAAAGATACTGATTATTAGCATTGAATAAGAATAATTATTTAAAAATTGTAAGATTATGTTCATGCATTAATATTAATATCTGCATTATAATTAATTCTATTTGCCCTGTGTATTATTATCTGTCTGTACATGTAAAGAGAACTCAAGTTCAAAGAGAGTCCTATCCTTCACCCCAAAGCATAAATAACACCCACTAAAACCTCTGTGTTTTCAGCAGGAAAATAGGGCAAATAAAGCTTTCTTGAAAAAATACACAATCATGGCATTCAGAATCAAAACTGATGCTGATATGTTTAATTTCAGTAGCACCAAAATTTTAATGAGCAAAATAAGTTAGTTTCCAGTGGCTTATTTCACAAGCATTTTTGAGAATATTGTCATACATGTTGTGATCACTCAACATGCCCTGGGATTAGTTTATAATATGAGAAAATAAATGCATATGTATTTTGAAAAATTATATTTATGGAAATATCAGTGATATAATATCCAAGAAAGTATGCATACACATATTTCAAAACAAGACAAAAATTTTCCGTCTGGTGTCATGTAATTCAAATGAGTGGAAGATTTAAGGGAACTTTCTTCTGTTTCCGATCAGAAAACAGATGAAACCAGCCAGCAAAATGCATGTTTCAAGTAAGAGGACTTTTAATCATTTAGGGTTGTTTTTTTACAGAATTTATGTACCCAGAAAACAAAACCAAAACAACACAAAAAACCCAAAAAAACCCCCAAAAAAAAAGAACAACCAAAAAAACCGCAAAACACACCCCCCCCAAAAAAAACCCAAAAAACATAAGGAAAGGGGAGATTGCTATTCAAAAATCAGGTTAAGTGATTTCACTAAACAGAAAACTGGAATTGACTATGTAAAGGAATAAAATCAAAATTTTATGCAGGCAAGTTAGGCTGCAGATGTGTTTCTATGGCCAAAATTCCTTGTGGAATAACTGGAACATATATCTGCACCATTGTACACAAAATACTAGAGGAGATATTGCCCTTCTGCATGCTTTTTTCCATGGTGGTCTTCTTCAGCAATCATGTAGAAGAACTTTAGCACAAGTCAACAGTGAAGTTCATATGCCTAAGCAAGAAGTTAAAATTACAAGCATGGTGATGATACATAGCCAAAGAAATATATTTAGTAAGTTGGAGGAAAAAAAATGCGCAGGAAGACTATTAAGCCAGAATGTGAACAGAATGGGTGAAACGGATTTTCATCAGCTCCGTACTAGATCCCATCTGAAGACATTCATTTACATCTGAATAATTTATTTTGTATTAAAATCTCTCTTCAGCAAGGCAAGATGACCTTAGCTAGAACACTGTCCTTCAGTGGTGGAGACTCTTGGAAAGAGACATACTAATCCCTCATTTCTCCAGGTCATCTCCTTGATCAGCCTTTAAGATATACTAGTTCTGGCTGCAGAAATTAATTTCACTGTGTACCCCTTTAGGCTCAGCTGACAAACGCAAATATGCCAGACGATAAAACGTATGCAAAACCCCCTTCAAAATCCTCTTTCTGTGCTCCTTTTGGTTTCAAGGATTGTAAGTCAATGAAATGGAATGCAGTCCAGATCTGTTTTTAAGCAGGTTATGTTCCAGTTTAATTTCCTTGAGACACAAATTGTGATATTTCAATGGGTAAATAAGAGGCTATGGGTAAGTACAACCATGTAGATTACCAGGTTTCATTTCATTTGCAAAGACTTATTTGCATTAAATGCTTTCTAGACATTTCCTTTTAAGAAACAGCAGTCAGGGGGAAATATAAAAAACTGGTGCTTGTCAGATCTTTTTTAGGGGGTTTGGGACACTTATGTGAAAAAAAGACTACAGAAGCATCAGAATTGTCATGAGAAAGCATCAGGAACTGTGACACATTTTTAAGGAAAAGGCCAATCATTTTCTCACTTTTGTTCATGTAGAAAAATAATTGTCACTTTTACCCTCTGAACTCATTTCTTGCTTGTAGTTCATAACCTTCTCCTGTGGAACTGTCTGAAATATATTTCATTTAGGAATATAATCGAGGGGGAGCAAGATCCTCTAGTCTACGCTTCATGTCACTGAGTCAGGTGTGAAGTGGAGTCAGAAGCTTTTGCGTTGAAGATGATTCTCTTGGGACAGTCTGAGAGAAATTCTCAGACTATCAAGACCAGAGTAAGAAAATTGTGTTAAAACAGAAGGAATAGCTTATCTGACATTGCTAGTTTGAAATCAGATGATAGTCTGCCAGTGAGGCAGAGTTGAGCTTTAAGTGCAGACAGATTTTGAGAACATTTCTACTCCTTGTATCCCAAGATATTTTCCTTCAGGTCGTGCTCAGTTATACTTTGTGATTTATTTAATCAAAAAGTGTTATAATTTGCTGTCATATTGAAAGATTTTATGAAAACATCTCACCATATCACTGTATGACTAGGTGCACCAGTCAAGCAAAATGAATCAATGACTAATATACTCCTGCATCTTTTCTGATGTGTTTTGTTAATTACTGTTATTTCTATTTTCCCCATTTTTCCTATTGCAAAAAGTCCAAGAGATTATTCGCTTTCCATTTCTGTTGTTTTTTGTTTTGAGGTTTTCTTTTTTCCTCCTATAGCAATCATTTTTCACAGGAGATGTTAGATAGAAATTAGCTCTATTTCTCTCAGCTCTGTATATCTATCTATGCCTGTGCATGTCTGAGTGTTTGTGCATGTTTGTGCATGTCTGTGTTTGTGTTCCAGCTTCTCAAAGATACAGAAACGGTCATTCCTCTTCCTATTTAAAACAAAAACAAGATTTATTGTTAGAGACCGAGCAATCTGTCACATTGATGTCACACAACAGGCAGACAATAATTCCGTTTTTTATGACCCCAGTGTGATTGCACCTGCAAGAATAAGTTCTGTTCTGGGAACCACAATATTGCAGATATGTTAACAAATCAAAGGCAGTTCAGAAAAGTGCAACAAAAAAATGATTAAGTGTTCAAAAGGAATGAAATGTAAAGAAATAATCACAGCATGGCCAAGTAGTGGCTAATATGAAAATGAGTATGACATGTAAAGGAAATAAGTCTCAACAGGAGCTTTTAAAAATGGTGTGAGCTAAAGGGAAGCTTGAGGAAATAGCAGGTACTCCTGGAAGAAGAAGCTAAGGTTAAACCAGCAAACATGATATTACAGATATATTTCTTATAATTTTGAAAAAAATGTAAGAAAGAGACCATAAAAATTATTAGGATGGAAGAGACACAGTAGGTCATCTACACAAACTGCTCATTAAAGAGGGGGTAGCTTTGAATTTAGACTGTTCCATTAGATAAATTTGATTCAAGAATTTCTAGCAGGGATGGATATTTCATGAATTCCATGGTTCCAGTGCTTGACCACCATCACCGTGAAGAATATTTTTTTCTATTATACATTAAATCAGAATTTTATTTGCCATAGCTTTTTTCTGTCAGTTGTATCTGTCGCTGAGCATATCTGGGAGAAGCTGTATGTCTTCTCTCCAGCCAGAATGGGTACTGTGTTCTTTTGTGTTTAATTGTCTGCTAATTGTGACTCCTTTGCACAGCACATTCCTAGCCTGTCCTGTCACATGGGTTGACTCCATTCCAGGTGCACAATTTTACATTCTTTTTCACAGAATTTCACTGGGTTTCTCAAGCTTTGCAAAATGTCCATCCTATCCTTCAGCACATCCTCCTCTATTCTCCTGTTCGTGTTGTTAATGCATTTTGGTCCCATGTGGTCTGGTCCTATGGATTTGTATATGTAATCCTTGCTATAGCAATCACTAAGACATGTTCCATCTAATTGTCTTCTGGTACATTCTGAAGCACTTCCTCACCCTGTACTCCGCTACTAGAGACAGGAACTTTAATAATTTTCAGTAGAGAAAGTGCTGAGCAGATAAGATGCTGAATACTTCAAGTTTTTTTAATGTCACTTCTATCTAGATATCTCTCACATATCTAGCTGCATATTTTGCTTTATGCCACTTCTATTTCTCCAATTACCTATAGAATTGTTTCCCTTTCACATCTCCTGCCATTTTCAGCATCAGCTGAACTTTGGTTTTATTAATTCTTGCTCTGGACACCTAGGCACTGTTTCTGTATTGTTCCTTAGTGGAGTGTTCCCAACTCCACCCTGCACTTTCTTCTTGGGCTTGAGCTCATTCTGGATTTCTGCATTGAGTTACCTGTCCCTCTGCCACACATTCTTGTTCATATTGGGATTGACCTGCTTGTGTTTTAAGGAGATTTTCCAAGAAGAAAACCTGATCTCACCAATCCCTTTACTGTTCAGATAAGTTTCCCATGGGATCCTGCCTATCAGTCTTCTGAAAAAAAGCTGAATTACATTCTTATCTTCATTACTGAAACTCAAGCATGCTATTCTGCCACACTAAATGGATGAATAGAATTCGTGTCATTGAGATTAAAGAGACCAGGGCACGTGTCATTAATTCTTGGAACTATTCCACTGGTTCTTTTTTTAATAAAAACTTTGTATAAATCCAAATGGGCCTATCAGAAAATAAAATTTATAGTTGTGAAATAATAATAAAAAGTAGTGACCTTGAATATTATCTTTGGATATTGATTCAGAAATTAAATATTAGGTAATGGATGACACTTTTACTTAGTAATATTCATACAAATACCAATAATAATCTAACCTATAAGTAAATACTACTATTATCATTATCAACATTTTTTGGATTATATTAACTATTTTAGTATTATTATAAAATATTAACTAAAGTATTACAGTATTTTAAATAATGTATTCAAATTTAGACATCTACATAATAGAATCTCAGAAAAAACAGGAGTAAGAAGGCATTGAGAGGTCATCTGGTCCTTTTCCCTGCCCTAAGGCAGAATCAGTCCTCTCTATGATTCTGCATAGACATTTTTCTACTTCTTTTAAAGGCTTCTATGACAGAGATTCCCACAGCAACCCATGACTATAATTCACTACCTTACCTTTTCATGTTTCCCCAGTGTCTATACTGAATTTTCTGTGTTGATTTTGAAGCTCATTAATTCTTGTCTGATACATCGAAATTACAGAGGACAATTTCACATCCTTCTCTGTGGCTACAGGTATCCAATCTAGCTTAACTCCACCCAGTGTCATTTAATTGCACTTCCCTTATTTTCTTAAGACAATGTCATATGCAAAGAGCAATAAATATGTTACAAAAAATGCAACTATATGACACATAATTCCCTTTCTATCTGTCTTTATGTAGAAAGATTAGATGGTTTAGTCTGGCTTTACCCTGCCTATCCTTCATAGAACTGCATTTTGCATGCTGTGTACTTTATTCTTGTCTCCTATGTACTTTCAAATAAATTGTTTTATAAATTGCTGCTGATTTTTTCAGAAAGTTAGAGTAACTTACCTATACTTTATAAATTCTTTACTTTAGTTGCCTGACTTTCCTCTTGTTTTTGTGTTTATTTTTAAGAAGATGTTAAACTTCCTATTATCTATAACTCATTAGAAAGGTTATTGCTAACAGTTTGCTCATACTGAGTCAACAGAAGTCATCAAGTTAATTTGTGATTAACTGTATACATATAATTAATTATTACGCAGGCATATCAAACTAATTATGTACTGATAATATTTTTAGTTATAATGCTAAATAATACATCAAAACTGAGAGAATCTTTCTGGTGGTCATTATAGTTACAAATGAGGAATGAGAAAGTGGTACTCCGTTAATAAGTTATCATCACAAAAAAAATCCGATTTGGCTTCTATGAGTTATATAGAAAATTAGACATAGTAGACAATACCCTCAGCTATATTAAACAAAATCAAAACAAACTTTAGCCCAGAAGCAAAAACACAAGCAAGCATAACATTATCGGAAATAAGCTAGCCAATAAAAGACCACTCTGGAACACCTTAATTTTGCACAGCACTATTCAGACTATACACAGCCTCAGACCTGGTGTTCAGTGTGTGCTGTATTAAACCTGAAAAAATGTACTCATACAAAAATTATTACTGTGCCATGCCTGTGCTTGGGTGGAGTGTTCCTTTCAATTCCCAGGAGAAAGTTGTTGATGTCTCATGAACCACCATCAGTCACAACTGTTGGATTCAGTCTGCATACTATAGATAGTACAGACAGCATATGGTGAAACTAGTTCAGCTGTAACTAGAGTAATGTAACCAAGTTTAGGTCTGGGTGCTAAGTATTACAAAACTGACAGGAAGGGAAAATTTGGATTAAAAAAATGCTATCAAAAGAATAGCAAACAATTAAACGAAGAAATAACTTAATTACCTGGTAATAATAAAATACTTTTTAATGGTTTATTGTATGATGACCAGTTGAAAGGCACACAGTGTCTTTCAAGTCAGTGTGTTACAAATTCCTCCATTTTAGTTTCTGAGAAATGTGCTGGTTTCAGTTGGGGCAGAGTTGATGTTTTTCCTAGTGGCTGGAATGGGGCTGTGTGTTGGATTTGTGCTGAGCACAGGGTTGATAATACAGAGATGTTTTTGTTATTGCTGAGCAGGGATCACACAGAGCCAAGCCCTCTTCTACTTTTCGGTCTGCCAGACTGCCAAACGAGTTCAGGGTGCGTTGGAGGCCGGGAGGAGACACAGCCAGGACAGGTGACCCCAAGTGGCCAAAGGGATATTCAGACTGTCACGCTCAGAATACAAAATGGGGGAAGAAGGATGAAGGGGAGGACATTTGGAATGATGGTGTTTGTCTTCCCAAGTAATCATTAAACAGGTAATCATTACCTGTTATGGGGCCCTGCTCTCCTAGAGATGACTGAAGACCTGCCTGCCCAGGGGAAGCAGTGAATTAATTCTTTCATTCAGTCTGCTTAGGTGTGCAACTTTTGCTTTCCCCATGAAAATATCTTAATCTCAATCCACAGATTTTCTGGCTTTTACCCTTCTACTTTTCTCCCTGATCCCACTGGTGAGGGAGTGAGTGAGTGGTTGTATGGCGATTGGTTGCTGGCTGGGGTTAAGCCACAACACATGTTACTCCCTTCTTTCCTTGTGATGAATTTTTGTCAAACCATAATCTTTCAAAGCTGTTGTTAATAGAATTTGAAGACATGATTATCATCTATAAAAGAGATAGTTTTTTCTCATACTAAAAGATTAATTTCAGTTCTCCAATATGAGTGGAAACTGTTGGCATATACAAACTCCAATTAAATTATGCATGACAAAGGGGTTTGGTTTAGTTCTCATATTAGCCAGTTAAGCATAGTCAAAAAATAACATTCATATATAAAGATCAACATGGTATCATATTCATCATAAGCCTGTTTCTATGCACAAAAACAGCCCAGTGCCCAAACCTTTTCAAATTTTTGAAATAATTTTGAATTATGCACAAGAAATAAATAAACTAAGTAGTGGAATGAATGCTGGCTAGAATGGACCTTTCAGACAATTATCCAATGAAAAAGTAAGAGGATAACAGAGTGGATAATATTCCACTTGTGTGTCTTTCCTTTTTTTTTCTCCTCTCTGTATAAGATTCTGCAGCTTTCCTGAATGTCAGTTTGCAACTTTGTGATGTACTAAATTCATTTAAACTCTGACAATCATTGAAGAAATGAAATAGCACTGAACAATAGCAGCACTCTGTGATGTTTACAAATACATTTACAGTAGGTCGTTCTTCCTGTGAACCCATTGTACATGCCAATTTGTTGCAGTCTTCATTATAATGAAAAAGCATGGTTAACAATGAACTGCAAACCTTATTTAGAAAACTCATAACTTGCAAACATCAAAAAACAACTGGGGTCATCTCTAAAGCAGATTTCCTAGTTCCCAATGAGTATTTTGCTGCTCTCACTAAATGGACTTTAAAAGGTTTTTAATTGCATTCCTTATTTTGGCTAACAACATGATTCTGATAATATTATGTTTGCAGCTATTAAGCTCCAAAAAGCATTTTTAGGCCCAGGAAAAATTGCCTACCAGAGCTTTTGAGGTCTAAATTAAGTGATCTCTCTGAAACTGTATAACAGACTTCTTTCAAAGACTGGATTGCTAAAATTCACTCACTTCTGTTTACATTTACCTTGTTTCCTCCATGATATTATGTGAGTATGAATACTATCTCCTCTGAGTTTGCCAAGCATATGTCCCCTGCCAAGCATGGGACACAATATGGGAAAAAAATGCCCAAGTTGGTGAAAAATGCTGGTTGGTGGGAAGGCAATTTGGGCTTATTAAGCAGACACTTCTGCCAGTATGGAATAATTTATGCATTGTTCAAGCCTAGGAAAAGTTAATTCCATGTTCTGAGTAATGAAATCAAAAATTACCAGAATATACTGGAAACAGTTGATGTCATAGTCCCCATTGTATGCATGCAAACTTTCAGAGATTGCTCCAATTTTAGACACAGGCCTAAGTTTCACTTTTCTGGAAATAGTTAATGCAAACATGGGAAATTTATCTCTAGAGAATAATGGTTTTCTATGTTTTATGTTCCTATGATCTTTTCCTTTGATAATGAAAATTAGGTAAATATCTTCCATGGGTCAATGGTACTGCTAATTCATTTGGAAGTCCTCAGGAGTGTATTTTAAGTTGATATAATGAAAGAGAGGAGGAAGATCTGTTTTCTATATAAGTTATGAAAAGATAATAATAGCTCTACTCTCCACTCACTTTTTATCTGTCTTTATCATGCTGAGTCTTGATAATTCATGTTGTCATAAACATAATATATAAAGCAAGGGTCAAGCCAAAGTCCATGGTATTATCATATTGATTTAGTTCATACAGAAAATGTTTTCCAATGTTTATCTACAAGGAGATGCCATGATAAGACTGTCCGAATCTTTTTGTGTGGTTGCCTCTGAGTATTTGTGTTTGGCTGTACAGGAGGAGTAAAGGGCTGAAATAGTATGTGTGAATCTTCATTTTATTAGAGTGCAAAGGGTATAGGTTATAATCCAGGGAACCTAAAGAAAATGAAAAATTGCCTTAAAATGTTTTGTATTGTTCTGGTTTGGTTTTGTGTTCTGGGTTTTTTTAAACTGTTGTGTTGTTGTCTACTACTTGAGAAAAACTTTTAAGAATGTAATAGATGCTTATTATAAATCTGTCAGTTTATCTTTGAAAGCATAAGAATTTAAATAAAACTTATATTTTGTCTCCAAGTTTCAAAAAACCGTTTATGTTTTTAAAAGGAATGCCTTAGAAACTTTTTAAATCACTGTCAAATAATACATAAATATTGATAAAATACTACTGATTTGGAAATTTTGCTCTAATATTTGATAGATGAATGTTTGTCAAAGAGTTGTGTTTTGACCCATTACTACCATTGACCTAAATCACTGAAGAAAATTATGAAGACTCGAATCTTACAATCTTACTGACACATAGGAAAGAAATCTATTCCTTTTCCTAAAGGTTGAAGTTTCTTGATTCTTTCTTGAGAAAACTGTATATGTAATTGGCATTTAAAACATATTTTGCCCTAAATTTGTCTGTTTATTCTCATTTGTCTGAGAAGTTGACTCAAAGATGTCACAAGAAATTTTTGTACTGATAACAGTGAATAATTTTACTGATTAAATACTTTTAAGATTAGTTTATCATAAATCATCTTATTAGGTACATTGAAGTGGTGAATCTATAGCAAAACCTGTCCAAGATATGAATATTGTTGTCTAACACATTCTAGAAATTGCCATCTGACACCATTTTAAAACTGAAGTTGCATCTGAGCTCTTCATCATGCATAGTCTGGACTGACTTGGAGAAGTCTGTCATCACCCAGTTTTCTATCTCTGTTTTTTCAGTATTTAAGGTATGCTTTATCCATAGGAAGAGCCTGGCTCTATATGTATAGCAGTTATTTGTTCTCAGTTAAATGAGAAAAAACAGAAATCTTTGTGACCAGTTCTTTTGTGGAAAAAAATAAATAAAAAGTCAAAAATATCTATATAAGCCATCACAGCATACACTTCAAATAATTTGGTATTTTAAAATTATTGTGTATTGTGTATTATTTGGTATTTTGAAAATCTTATAATATTTTTTTTTTCTTTTAAATCAATACAAAAGTGTTTTGGCCCTGTCTGAAAAAGAGTTAATTTTCCTCATAGCCATCCTTATAGTTCTGTGCTCTGTATTGGTAGCTGGAAAGGTGTTGATAACACTCCAGTGTTTTGGCTCTTGATGATCAGAGCTGGCACAGTATCAGCACTGTCCCCACAACATTCCACACTCACCAGTAGGCTGGGGGTGGGCAAAATCTTGGGACGGGACATAGACAGGATAGCTGACCCAAACTGACCAGAAGGATATTCCCTATGATGCCTACTCTTCATCACAAACCAAGAGAAATGAGGAGTCATGGCATTTGTTATTACGGTGTTTTTATTACAGAGCAACCACTACAAGCATGGAAACCCTGCCTCCCGAGATGTACCTTACCTGCTTTTGTTATACTTTGTTTCCTCATGCTGCTTTTGCTTTTGCTTTTATTTTGATCCACAAGGATTTTTCCGTCTTATTTCCTCCCATCCCTGCCCTGCTTAAGAGGAGAGTGGTAGGGGCTCTGTGGGTACCTGGTAGTCCAAGCAAGGCTAACCAACCACAAAAAAAACCTTTCAGAGCGAAGTTACACAAATTGGCTTATCATACCTAGGTTGAAAACAAAACAAAAGCAAAAATCCATCAAACCCTACAGAGCTGTTTTGACAGCTGAGGTTTGAGAAAGTGCAAAACATAAACTGCTACACTTCACTTTTCATTTTCATACCAGGTCAGTTTGCATTGAATTATTTTCTAAATATTTCACGCAAGTCAGAAAAAGGTATTGATCATCTTTAGCTGATGACATGACCAAAAAATCATCAACAAATATCGGTGTCTAATTCTGAGGTACATGCAGATGTCTAGGATAATGGATTATAGTGCAGCAGCAATGATAGTTAAGATTTTTTAATGTGTTTATTTAGATGTTAGAGAGCAATTTCTTCCCATCTCATTTTGGTGCAAGTTTAAAAGTTTAGATATCATTAATAAAAACTTATAAAGGGAACTTAAAGGTTGCACCAAGCTTGAAATTATTTTTCTTGGATCTCTGTATATGGATATCTTACAAACTTCATATGGCTCTGGTCCTGGAATTCTAAAATAGCCTAATCCTGCACAATTATTCTCGTTCTCAGTAAAGATGGAAACATTGTGATTTTTAACAATACTAAAACAAAACAAAACAAAACAAAAAACAAACAAACAAACAAAAAAAACCCCACCAATAAAAAACCCCATAAACTTCTCCATCTAAATAGCATTTTCCCAAATTTAGGTGTGAATTTACTCACCTATATTTTACTCTAGAAGTCACATGGTCTCTATTCAAATTTTAGGCCATCTACAATGACATTTTTATTACTCCTGCTTACTGTGGCTGGTGAGGAAGGTTAAAGAACTGTCATTACAGGAAAAAAATGTTCTGTATTTATTAGCATTTTATGCTGAAAATTGCAATGCTAATGCTCAGACCAGCATATTTCCAGCAAAGTTTCAGTGACTCAAAACTCCCGTTTTTACTCCTGTAAAGGTTGTGGGAAATTTATAAAAAGGCACTTTTGAGCATCCTGACAAGTAGAAGCAAGTCTAGTAGAAAACAAAAGTTGAAAATCCACTATTTTCACCAAGGGCCTCCTTAGGAATACATCATAAAAAATAATTTGGTCTGACTGGCTTAGCAGAGAATTCGCATCAAGTCTCCATGCCTGACAACATCAACGATGGTCCCTTTGGACTCATGTTCATTCTTCTGGAAGAATATAGTATGTTGTGTAGGCCAATCACACAGCCACTGCTTCTTGTCCATGTCGGTGATGATCTGACTGACAGTGGTGACATATTGTGCATCCATGGGGACAGAAGTTGCTGACAACCTTTCCTAGGAGTGTCTCTATAAAAAAGAAGCAAACATAATGGGATTATATTGATTAGGCTAATGACAGAGCTGATGAGTTGCAACCTCCTTTAGGAGGTCATTCGGCGGGGGTAGTGTCCTGCTCAGGTAAAATTATACAGCAATCTAGAATTAGCAGGAACCTTTTATCTTTTTCATTCTTTTTGTTTCTTTTCTTTTCTTCCTTTTTTTTTTTCATTACAGCATACGCACAAACCTGTGTGATGGAGCTGATGACTGATGATGATGACAGTAACAATAATGGTTGCTTGATTTTTTTTCTTATGCTGCTATTCACTAGCCTGATGTGCTGAAGGCATAGAGTATGCACTAAGAGTTCATTAAGAATTTCTGAGATGAACAATTCCTTTTTATTATCTGAAAATAACTTTCATCTTCATTTCTGATTCCAGCTCCATCCTATTGAGAACTTCAAATAAAAAAGGAAATTTCATGTCTGGGGTTATTTTTAAAACAAGACTTTAAAATAACTGAAATTTGAGAAACAAGAGAACAGTCCTCTATATGTTGTGCATCCCTATATTAATCTACATCATTACTGATGAATCACAAACAATTCTAACAAGAGAGTAATTGTGTTCTGCATATTACAGCAGGATCTATGTATGGTTTTCATAATGGGACAATATAAAATGAAGCAGTTGCCCAGAAAATAAACAAAAAATTACGCATTAAATATTGTTTTAATCACTGACACTCCGTGAGGCACAACACTGAGCATTCTGAATCTCAGACTCTCAGGGTTAGGATCAGAGATCTAGCTCTTGTCTCTTATAAAGCCCTGTTTATGAACACAGGAACCTGCAGAGGTACTGATTTTTAAAACATGCATCAGATTCTTCATTCAACCACAACTGATTGATTGGTCATTGGTCTCTAGTACACAGATTCTCTACTTGCACCAATTCTCTACTTGTAAGGTATTTATTTTCCATTTCAATGTTTAATCATACACAATAAAGGATAGAAAATACAAGACTACTCTGTATCTACTGTGTAATCATGTATCATAAAATATTGTGAGTTAAAATATAATATGTTGAGTTGACCTTGAAATGAAGAACAGAAGAGGTAAGATAGGGTTATTCTCTTTTCACACAAAAAGGGAAATGAACTTCAGGTCATTCCTACTTTATTGGCCACTAGCTGTTATCCTGGAGGTGTTGTGCTTGAGAGATTTTATCAACAATACTTTGTGGCTATTAAAGGGCAATCCAGAGAACCATATTACCATTGGCCTCAGAGGAATTTTTCCACATGTCATCCCAGCCAGAGGCTAAATAGCTATAAGAGAAGTTATGGAGAAAAGCTAATTAGAAAAGGGAAAGGATGATGGAATTGAGTATAAAAATTAAAATATATATGTATATATATATTATTTTCAAAGATGCAGTGGTATGTGTCCTTGTGTGTATTTCTACCTCCTTTCCTCTGATGCCCTATGACATTCTCACATTTTGACTTACATTGCATATTCAACCAGACAGCAAGCTTGGAGGAATATTATGTCACCAATTTTTTTTTTTTTTTAAGAATTAAATCCTATAGCATAACTTTTTCATGAAGGTCATTACTGTAAGTTTAAAAATTGGACACATATAGAATATACATGTATTAAGGATGCCCAGGTATCACAAAACTCAGGATTCAAAATATACGTGACTAGAATCTGTCCTGTTTAGATACAGCGGATAGAGTGTTATATGAAAGTTTGTGTCTTCATGAAAATTCTCTCACACATCTTCTTTCGCTGAAAACTAGATTGTGGAAAGAACTCCATATTGGATTGATTTTTAGTTTTGTTAGGAAGTTTTCTTTATTTTTGCTAGGAGGTTTCTAGCTTGTTGGTTTGGTTTGGGGATGTTTTTGTTTGTTTGTGGGGTGGGGAATTTTTTATTTCCCTTTTGGTTTAGTTGTTTTTTTGTGTTTGTTTTGT
>VWZS01004580.1:0-61842 GCA_013397075.1 Rhabdornis inornatus
CAGCTGATCCTACACAGCGTCACTGCGGTCACAGCCACAGAACAGCGACGTGCTCAAGCACCCAACAAGGAATGCTCCACCCCCTCCAATTGGGGAACTGGCTACCCAAAAAGGGAAGGAGCCAGCAAAGATCATCCTGCAGGGGCTGAGTCACGTCCCCATGGGGTGGGCTCTGCTCCTGGAGTCATCTTGGGGTGGGCTCAGTGGGGTCTCTGCCCCTAGGATCACCCTGGGGTGGACTCGGCAGGGTCCTTTCCCCTGGGATCACACCAGGGTGGGTTTAGCAGGGTCTCTGCTCCTTGGGTCACCTTGGAGTGGGCTCAGTAGGGTCTCTGCCCCTGGGATCACCCTGGGGTGGGTTTAGCAGGGTCTCTGCCCCTGAGGTTACCTTGAGGTGGGCTCAGCAGAGTTCTTGCCCCTGGGGTCACACCAGGGTGGGCTCAGGGGGGTCTCTGCCCCTCGGGCCACCCCAGGGTGTGCTCATCCCCAACACCCCCCACCTTGTACCCAAACTGTCATCGCAAGCAGTGTCACCCACATCCTCCAACAGCCACCACCGCAAGGCATGAGTGCAGCAGCACAGCGGAAGCTGCTTCTCCCCCCCAGGCAGTTGTGGATTAACTCTTTGTGCTGCCTCTTTCTGACACCTCCGGAAGGGCAGCTCTGTGTTACCTCACAGGGAAAGCCGTGCCCTTGGGCTCCTGCACATCCAAGGAGTGGCCTCCATGGTTTCTCCAAAGAGAAGTGGAGTGGAAAGAGAGGGGGAAATCAGTGCTGAGCCCCAACCTGACCCCTTGCTGCAGATAAATGGGTTAAAGTCCTTCTATGAAGGGGTGGATGGAGGGAACCCGCTCTGCTGTGAGACAGCCTGTCCCCAAAACATCCGTTGAGGCTGCTCTGCAAACATCCCCAGCCATGTGGAACACCCAGCAGTCAACACCAGCTTCACACAAACTTCAAAGCAGTTTCCCCCGCTGCAGCCCCACCTCTGCTGCAGGTTGTGCCCTGCACGTCCTGTGCCCTTCATATCCTGCCTCTCCCACCCAGAACAACCCATCCCTGTCCTCTTCCCAGACACCCCTTGTCCGCTGGAGAACCTGCAGCTGGGCCCACCCCAGCCAGGGATTTTCCAGGGAAAAAAGGGAATCCCTGCACCTCAACCCAGCAGGAAGCACCCATGGGTGGATCAAACACTGCTTTTGGCTTGAACTTCACAAAAGCCAAGTGTTAACGAGGCTGGATTGACATGCTCCAGGTGATGGATAAATAAATATCACCTCTGGGGAGAGGTTTGCAGCACTGCAGGTCACAAACTCATGGAATTCTGAAATGGATGTTAAAAGTGCTCCAAGCCCTCTCCAAGCTGGCCTTGAGCACTTCCAGGGATGTTTCCTCCCTGTAGAAATGTCCCAGGTGTCACCAGCTCGGTACAGGTGCAGGTCTGATGGAGGTGGGAGCTGCTCCCAAGACTGGGATCATCTCTCCTCTCCTCTCCTCTCCTCGCAGCTGCCAGAGCCCCTAATGCCATTCCGACTGTACAACGAGCTGATGGGGCTGGCCAAGGAGAGCCTGCAGGGCGGGGAGGCCAAGGGCCGTGGTGGGAAGGGCGGCCCCGAGCTGGTGGACAGAGGAGCTGACACCGACCAGGTGGTGCTGAGCCTGGTGCTGAAGCTGAGGGAGCTGCTGAAGGAGCTCCCCTGCGAGAACATGGCCACGCTCCAGTACCTCCTGCAGCACCTGAGGAGGTGAGAGGGGCATGGTCATAGCCTGTGTGGCTGCTGGGCACCTTCCCTTTCTCCCCTGGGGTGGGCAGGTGAATGCAGCTTCCTTGCTGGAGTCAGGAGGAAGGTCCATGTTTGCAGCTGCTTCTCTCCCCATCCTGAGCCCAGCATCTCCCCCAGTCCTGCCCATCCTCCACTCTCCCTCTTTGCTCTCACAAGCTGTTCCTCCCCCTCCCACCCAGGATCATGGAAGTGGAACAGGACAACAAGATGACCTCAGGCAACCTGGGCATCGTCTTTGGGCCAACACTGATGCGCCCCAGGCCCACGGATGCCACGATTTCCTTGTCCTCTCTGGTGGATTATCCCCACCAAGCTCGGATCATTGAGGCTCTCATCATCTTCTACCCCATCATCTTTGAACACAAGGACTTGGCACCAGCCAGCAGACGTGGCTCAGGTGCCACGGAGGATGTGGCCAGTGGTGCTGAGCAGGTAGGAATCCAGGAAGGGGGGACCTTAGGGAATGTTCCATGAACCTTCTCTGGTGTTAGCTCCTGGGAAGTGAGAACTCTCCTCTATGCCCTCACCACTATCCTTTCCCTCCCAGGCCCACGCAGGCTCCCAGCCTGTCATTCCTCTTGGCACCAGCCCCTACCTGGAGCTGCCTTCGGAGAAGAGCAATTTGGCTTTCAGCGCTGACTCGCTCGCAGGTCAGTGAGAGACACTGGGGGTTCCTGGTGGGTGCAGGTCCCTTGGGAGGCATGGAGGGCACACAGACCCATCCCCTGCCCTGGGTTGGCTGCATGAAGCTCCTGCTGATGCCACAGTGCTGGGCTGGAGGGTGGCACAGAACTCCTCTGTCTCACAGAGTCCGGCGACCGCTCCGTGGACTCTGACTCGGAGCTGGAGGATGGTGGGGAGCCACGGACACACCTGACCAAGCAGGGGAGCGAGACCAGCACGGAGGAAGTTCATTTCTATGACGAGGGGAGCGAGGGGCTGCGAAGCCGGAGCTGCAGCGTGGGCCAGTCAGATGCAGAGGGCTCTGCTCCCCGCTGCTGCAGCCCTGGGGATGAGCAAAGTGATGTGGAGGAACACCCTGAGAGCCGCAACCCTGCCACACCCAGGGATGCCACAAACCAGCCCAGCACCCCTCGGGGTCACAGCAGCCACGAGCTGCAGCCCCGGCTCACCTAAGAATGGCACTGGGATGGACAAAGGGGCAAAGCCCAGAGGCTGCCCAGACATGGCAACTGGAATGTGGAGGGGTGGGAGGGATTTGTAGCAGCCCGGGGGGGGTTGGTGTGTCAGCTGCAGGCAAGTCCTGGCTGATTCCTGGCTGGGGCTTTCACACAAAACCCCTGAGTCCCTCGGTGCCCAGCTGGGGAATGGGGTCACAGTGTGCTGGGACTCTTGGCTCAGCCAGAGCCATGAAGGACCTTTGCCTGGGAGGAAACTGAGTCTGGGCAGACCCTCCACTTGCTCAGGATTGGGAAGGTACCCAGGGCTGTGCTTGTGCCAGGTGTTTTATTTTTGCTGTGCTCCTGAATCCCACACCTGTGCTGTGAGATCGAGGTTGGATGAGTCAAAGGACCTGGTCATCCCTGATGGCTGAGGCTGGAAGGGAGCCAAGGCTGCCGGGGTGACATGGAGACAACAGTCACTCAAGATGGACAGGAGAATGGCACCACAGGGACAGATAGAACTGGAGGCAGCTCACTGGGACAGGGACACGGCTGGAGCAGCGTTGGGATTGGGGTGAAGCCCCTGCACCATCTCGCCCCAAGCCAGGCTTGGCTTTGGGGCTGTGCCATCTGCCAGGACGTCAGAATGTCCCTCACTGACTGAACTAGAGTTCAGGGTGGAACTGCCTCAAAACCTCAGCACTGCGTGGTCCTGGCCCAGCTGACGGCATCTGCATTGCTGCTTGGATTGACAGGCATTTGGATTGGTGGGCATTTCCCTCCTGGGCAGGAGCCATGTGGACAGCCTCAGGGCAGATTTGCCTGGCTGCAGGGTCCTGAGCCCTGCTGAGCTCTCAGGGTCTGGTTGTACAGTCATTTCATCTCCAAAAAGTTGCACTGCAAGTCCAGTATTAACTCCCTCTGCTCTTGGAACTGCGCACGGGGCAGGTCCCCATGGGGAAGTGCCTCTTCCTCCTCCTCAGGGCCACCAGAGCCTGGATCCAGCCCCAGGCCCAGCCCCAGCCAGTGTAATCTTGAGCTTTTTTTTCTGTAAGGACATCAATCAACTCTTCAACATGATGCCACTACCTCTGCTGGCAAAGGGACTAAAGCCAAAGTGGTTTTGGTTTTTTTTTTAAGCTATGAGACTTTTCTGCACTGAGGCACAGAAAAACAAGTAGAGTTTTAGCTTGGAATGAGCTGAGAGCCTTTTCCTTTGTTCTCCTGCTTGTGGGAGACAGACCAGGTGGTGTTGGGGGGGGTCTCAGACACCTTGGTACTGCAGAACCAGGCAATGGACGGGAGGTTTGAGCTCTCTGAAGTCGATGGAGAACCCATCTCAGCAAAGGTACATAAACCCAGGTTAACTCACAGGTTTGGAACTGAGCCAGGGAAGAGCTGGAGACCCCCCAGGATTTGTTGTGCCCTCCAGCTCTTCCACAGGATAGTTGGATTTTTCCAGGGCAGCAGGAAGATGTGGGAATGCTGCTGCCACGGCGGTACCGTGTGTGTGAGAGGATGGGTGAGGATGATGAGGGTGAGTGTGAGTGAGAGAAGGGGCTAAAGCTGCACTTGAGCTTCCCACGGCAGCAGCTCCCTCCTGGTTTTGTCAGTTCTGTGTTTGTCCTGACAGGCCTGTGCTGCTGCACGATGCTGCCTTGCTGTGTTCTCATTGACAAGCTTCCCAAAAAAACCAATAAAACAAAAAGGTGCATTCTGACCTGTGTTTGTCCTGAGGAATCAGGGTCTTCCAGGCTCCCCAAGCTGCAGGAGGCCAAATCCAAGTGTTTCTGGCACAAAAAGTGAAGTTTAAAGCCCCCCAGAGTCTTGGGATGGATTTAAATGAGTGCGGCTGGGGGTGATGAGCAACTCTCCATTGCAGTGTCCAAACACCAGGGTCCCAAACCACGGGACAGGGCAGGAGATCAGGGAAGGAATGAGTTAAGTCTGAACTGCAGCTTCTGAACTGCCCAGGGCAGCTGGTAAAGGCTCTGCAGGGCTCAGCCACAATGCAGTGTACCAGCAAAAAGAGATTGCAAACATAATGAAAAATATGGGAATTTGCAGAGTCTCGAGGCTTTGCCACAGGGAGAGGCTGAGCAACAGCACAGCACTGAGGGTACAAAGCTTTATTTCAAACAAGAGCCCATAAAACAGGGAAGCAAAAACCTTTCCCACTCATTTTTTCCCGTTGCTTCAGGTCTCCATGGCCGAGTCCTGGATGGAACTGAGGGGTCAGCACAAAGTCCAAGCTGGAAGACAGGGAATGAGGCCCAGTGACAGGGCTGCAGAGAGGCAATGTGGGAAGAGGATTTCCTTGGCCATCTCTGAAGTGCAGGAATTTGAGTGCCTGTGAACTGCTGGTGGGAGCCACCGAGCTCCTCATACCTGGAAGAGAAGGAGAGATGGGAATCACATCCTGCCCCTGACCTGATGCTGCTCCAGGTCCCTCTGAACACCCCAAATCCCAATGGGCACAGCCTGAGCAGAGGCACAGGTGACACAGGAGCCTCACCCTGCTCTCCCCAACAGCTCCTTCCATGAGCCATTTAAAACTCTGAGACATTTCCCTAGAAGCAGCTGCTTCATACTGACCTTGGAACATACCCTAGCACTGCCCAGAGCACCCCCCCAAGCAGGGGGTCCCCTCATCCTTACCCACTGTGTCACTGCACCAGTCTGTAGGTGATGTACCTGCCCGCTGTCTCGCTGGGCCTGATAATCTTCACTACCTGCAAGGCAGACACAGAGCTCAGGAGGAGGAGGAGGAGACACTCTTCCTGCTCCAAGAGCTCCAAAATGCCCTCAAGGATCATCCCCTCCCTGCCCTGCCACAGGGAGCTGCTACCTCAGCCTGCTCCTCTCACCTGGCCACGCTTTATCCCAAAGTAGCGGGCCACAGGGTCCCCAGCTTGGATCCTGGGGAGCTGGTTCTCCCTCAGTTTGCTGTGCTGGGAGTCAAGGAGAAGCTCCAGACATACCATGGGCTGTTGGCAAAAATGAACCATGGCAGGAGGAGGGGTTTTCAGCCCAAATTTCATCACACCCAGGCAGGAGGGAGGGAAACACAAAGGGAACCAAAGAGACACTCAAAGGATACTATCGGGCCAGCAGCTCTGTTACTTCCTCCTTTGTCATCACCACGTGCTCTGGCACCAGCTGCAAACACAAGAGAGACTGAGATGAGGCAGCAGCTGAAGACGTTTGGGAGAGGAAAAGGACAACTGTGTCCTTCACAGCCCAGCCAAAAGCCAGGAGAAGGACTCTGGTAGCAGCAGGAACACAGCCAGCACAAGAGAGGGACCATCCTGCCCCTGCTCACCTCATGCTCCGTGATGTTGATGAGAAGCTCCTGCTGCAGGAACTGCTCCAGGATGTATTTGGGAGCCATGTCAACCAGGGACTGGAAGGAAAAGGCCCATTAGAGGTGGCTAGGGCAGCTCTGGCAGTGCTCAGAGCTGCTCCTCAGTAAAAACTTGGGTTCACACAGACACAGGCAGGCTGGGAACGAGCACAAGGATCTCCTGGAACAAGGAAGCATCCATTTTTCCCTCCCCCACCTCCTGACTGCTCATGGGCCCTCAGCTATGCTACTGGCACTAAGACCAGCTGCTCTGAATAAACACATTTGGGTGCTAAAGAAAAGCCTGTGCTTAGATACAACAGGCTTCAGCAAAAGCTTTTACCTGGAGGGAAGTTTGGAGCTTTTATTTACCCACAGCAACACTAAGAAACAGACAGGGAAAAACTCACGGCCCTCCCAGGAGCCCCGGAGTAGGACACAGCCCTGTCCCCACAGACCTGCTTGGCCGAGGGGGTCATTCCCTGCTGCACCACGATCAGTGCCCGGGTGATGTTCTCCTCCTGCATGCGCTGGCAGTACATCTTGATCGTCTTGATCCCCACCTTGGGCTCCTCTGAGGAAAGAACCAGACCCGGGGTCACCGAGAGTCCCCCGCGCTCTGAACCCTCCTCCCCGAGGGCTCAGCCAGACCCGCGGCAACTGAAAGTCTCCTGTGCTCCGAATCCCCCGGGGTCACCGAGAGCCTCCCCACGCTCTGAACCCTGCCCGGACCAGCGCTGCTCACCGGGGAAGAACACGAACATCTGGTCTGTGGGATCATCGTTGTGAGCCACCAGCACGGTCAGGTCGGTGCGACGGGGGCGGCCTTCACTGGGCTTGTCCCCGAACTGCGCCTTGAACTCATCTAGCGTCTGGTCCAGCTCATCCTGGGTCACCAGGTACCCGCGGTCGTGGCAGAGCTGCGGGAGCAGCACTGGGCTCAGAAACGCTCCCGCATCGGGAACGGGCGGGCAGACCGGTCTCCACGTCCCCTACCTCCACCCTGCGGCCCTGCAGTGCCTGCAGAACTCCCCGCACACCATGCTCGGCCCCCCCCGGTCCCTCCGTTCCCTCGGACCTGCATGATGGTCTTGCGGATCTTCCACAGCCGGTACGTCTCCTCCTCGTCGTCCATCTTTCCCGCTGAGGCCCCCGCGGACTGCCCGCGCTGGTGCCTGCCCCACGCGCATACACAGGCGGCGCCGCAGCGCACACGGGGGCCTCAGCCGCAATACCTCCTGGGAGATGTGGTCCGCCGCAAGCTACCCCCTACCGCTGGCTCCAGAGGGAACAGGCGTCTCTCTGCTGCTGCCGGAATGGGTCTCTGGGTGGCTGCGGCTCTGTCCGAAACCCGCGGCCAGTCGGGAGGGAATCGCCGCCTAGGGCCCCGGTCCGCAGCACCTGACTCCACACCCCCCCACTTTGGTCTGTTTCCGCCCCCCGCCCTCGTGGTCTCTCCCGATAAACACCCCTGCAGCCACCCCGCCCATCCTGCCCCTCTATTGGTCAGATTTCCGTCCATCATCCCGCCGAGGCCGCCTCTCTACGCGCTTATTGGCTAATCAGGCTAAACGGGGCGGGGGTTGTGCGCTATGGGCTGGGTCAGCGCGGTGCGGGGCGCGTTAAGGTGCGGGCGGGCGGCTGCGCGGGCAGCGCGATCGGGACCAGGGTCAGGGCGGAACGCGGTGCGGAGCATGGTGAGTGCGGAGCCGCTCGGGGAGCAAGGCTGGGCTCGCTCCTCTCCAGGACCGCTCCGCGCGGTGGGGGTCGGGCCTGGGGCTTGCCCCACGTCTCTCCCGTAGGGTGCCCAGGGCGGGCAGCGGGGGCTCGGGCCTGGCCTGACCTGGCCTGGCCTGGTGTGGCGAGGGTACGGAGAGGCTCTGCAGGGTCCCACAGGGGAGCGGAGGTGGTGGGGCCGGTGCGGGGCTCCCCAATGAATCGCCCACCCCACAGTGTGCCCAGGCGGACGACTGGCGCTCGGCCAAGGCCATCTACGACTTTCACGCCCTCGACATCGATGGCAACGACGTGTCCCTGGAGAAGTACCGGTAAGGCGGAGGGGCCGGGGGCTCGGGGTGGCGGAACGCACCGCCGGGTGAGGTTGAGCCACAGCGGCTCTTGCGTAACCCTCACGCCTCGGCCGGGAGGAGGGTGAGGGACCTCTGCCCGTGCCCTGCGGGGAAGGGCAGCTCATCCACCCCCTCTACAGAGGCGACGTCTGTATCATCACCAACGTGGCCTCCAAATGAGGGAAAACCGCGGTAAACTACACTCAGCTTGTCGATATGCACGCCCGATACGCTGAGAGGGGTTTACGCATCCTGGGCTTTCCCTGCAACCAGTTTGGGAAGCAGGTAGGTGGGGTGGGGGACTGGGGTTCCCCGGGCGTGTCAGGATGGACCCTCACGGTCCCGGTGTTCCCCCTCAGGAGCCTGGGGACAACGCTCAGATCAAAGCATTTGCTGCGAACTACGGGGTGAAGTTCGACATGTACAGTAAGATCGATGTCAACGGGGATGATGCTCACCCCCTCTGGAAGTGGATGAAGGAGCAGCCCAAAGGGAGAGGCACCCTGGGCAAGTGAGTGTGGGAGGGGGAGCCCTGGAGACCCCCAGCCCTGCAGCCAGCAGAGAGGGCTTGGCTCAGGGCCTGGCTGGGGGTGAGGAAGGGCTTTTCTGCTCTAAACTCACTCCTGTTTTTTCTCTCCTAGTGCAATAAAATGGAACTTCACCAAGGTAGGACACAGTTGTCTCCTCTGGGCTAAACCTCCCTCTGGGGAGCTGGGGGGTCCCTGAGGTAGAAGGGAGTGTCACACTGGGCTCTGCTCTGTGCTGTTACCCCACGTGTCAGGGTAGGAACATCCCAAGGGATCCCTGTGTGTAGGAACCCTTGGGAACCTCTGCTCAAGCACAGCTGAGGGAGAAGTGAGTCTGTGGGGGCTACAGCTACCACACCCCCAATGGCTCCCTGGGAGCCCTGGACTCGCTCACCAGGGGTTGCTTCACTCCCACAGTTCCTCATTAACCGGGAAGGTCAAGTGGTGAAGAGATACAGCCCGATGGAAGATCCCTATGTAAGTGCTGCTGCTGGGGAGGAGGGCAAGGCCAGGGATGTTCTCGGGGTACAACACTCCCCTCTTGCCTGCAGGTGATCGAGAAGGACCTGCCTGCCTACCTGTAGCTCTGCTCTGCTGTCCCCCTGCCTGTCCCGACCCTGTTGCCCGTGGAGCCTCCTCCAGCCCCATGAAGGGCTGCCTCCAATCCAGCTGCTGGTGGGGCAGCCCTGACCCACGGCGTGCACCTGCTGGACAGAGGCTCCAGGGGCCGTGGCTGCTGCAGGCAGGAGCAGCCAGAGCCCCCTCACAGTAACGAGTCCCCTTGCAATAAAGGAATAAAGGTCTTAGGAATGAGCTGCTGTGTTCGGTGCGGGATGGAGCAGGGATGGGGCTGGGGCTGCTGCGCGGCACCTGCTGAGAACCTGGAGTTTGCTGGGAAGCCAAGACCTTATGCAACTCCTGAGCCAAGCAGGGATAATCCTCAGTGCTTAGGAGGAAGTGCAGATCCGGCATGATCCGTGCTCCCAAGGGGCTCCCTGGGCAAAGGCAGAGCTGGGGAAGGTTTGTCCCCTCTGGGATCCCTGCTGTCACCAGGAATCCTCTTGGCAGGGCAGCAGAGGCGACGGGTCCAGCAGTGGTGCAAGCCCTGGCCAAGAGACATTCCTGCAAAACAGAACCCAGGCATGTTGGGACACGACAAAATATCCCCTGCAGCCAGGGATGTGTCTGACCACAGCGAGCAGGATCATCCTCCTCCTCCTCGGGGCAGCGTCTTGGTGATTATGAAGGCACAGCTGTGCCCAGCCAAGCCCATGGGAGCTGGTGTCCCATCCTGGCAGGGACAGCTCAGGTTCTGCCATGCAGGAATGCTGCTGCACCTCTTCCCAGGGCCTGAGAAGTGCTGGGTCTCCCTCTCACATCCACAGCCAACCTTGGGCAGTCTGTCCCCAGGAAAAATGCTCCAAGTCTGACACCCCTGCAGAGCCACCAGCCCAGCATATCAGGGATGCCAGGAGGATCCTGCTCACATTTAGGGATCATTCACTGGGGGTCACCCCATCCCTCCTGCGTGGTAACAGGGCCAGCAGTGCCTGGATGAGACGTCCTAGAGCTGTGACAGCTCCTGCTGGGGGAACACACTGGAACAGAGATGCCTTTATCTGTGTTTTCCAGCCAAGCCACGAGGGAGCTGCATCATCCAAGGCCAGTGCCCAGGCTGGATCCAGCCAGGATCCTCCTCTGCACCAGCAGTGGCTTCTCCCAGGGAGAGGGGGAGGCTTGGGACAACAGTCCTCAGTGCCACGGAGTTGTGACACAGGAGATACACAGTCCAGCTGCCGGCAGGATGCTGGCCCAGGGACTCCTGATCCAAGTCCCAGCTGGGCTCCTGGGGCAGGTTGGACAGACTAACAGACAGAGACAGAGCTGGGAGTTACAGAAATCTCACATGTGACTTCTGTTCCATTTTTACTGAGCAGAATGAAAAATTATCTTTTTCAAGGCAAGTAGAAAATTCAGAAATTATTAGTCCAAGGCACATATTCTAAAAAAATCTTTTTACATATGTACAACTTAATTATAAATATACATAGAAACAAAAGGTAAACGACAAGCAGATTAAAAAGTGCCAACACAAAGGTGTCAGGGAAGAAAACAGGTACTCATTAAAAATACAATCAGTAGGACAACTGCAGAATAATTTAGTTAAAAGATAACATTACATATTATTAACCCTGACAAAACATGGTATTGGGACAGGGAAGGGATTCCTTGAAGGTGCTCTGTCTTTGCAGAGACTAGGGAGGAAGGATTGCATATATTTTAAAGTTAAGGTCAAAGCCACCAGCTAAGGCTCCGGTGACAGCAGAGGGTGCCCAGCAGGGAATTCCCCCTCACTATTCCTGAGTTTAAACCTCTTTGAGCTGGGTTTTCCCGGCATCTTTTTCCCTCATTACTGAGAATTCAGGCCCAAGCGAGCAGTGCTTTAAATAGGGGAAGGGTGTGGACAGGGGGAGCCCGGCTCTGCCTGGGCCTGGGGGAGGCTGCTAGGGTCGAGAGGAGCAGAGCTGGGTGAGAGCAGGAGCCCCCAGGGCAGCAGCAGCGCTTTGGGGGTCACAGGGGGCTCCCCCATCTTTGGTGATAATTTTGAGGTAAGGAGGTGAAATGTGCCCCCAGCTGCAGGGATTGAGCCTGGTCTGGTGCAGTGAGGCTGGGGAGCAGGACAGGCCCCCAAAACGAAATTCAGGGACCAAAGTAGCCTCAAACTGAGCCCACTCTTGTGATACCAGGGCAGGTCTGTGACCTCGGCGTGTCGGGGGTCAGCTCCTGCCACAGCCAGAGCACAACACTCCAGACACGGACCCAGAGCAATTCCCAACACTGAAAACGGCACTGGGCCAGTCCCTGAGCCCTGGGGGACATGGGGGTGACAGTGTCTGCCCACAGGAGGTGACACCACCAGGCACTGTGAAGCTCCAGCCCCCCCAAGATTGCCCTGTTAGGGCACAGAGGAACCTCTTCCCCAGGAGCTCTCTGAGGAAGGGCCAAGTCAGCCAGGGATGGTCCCTACCAGTTTTAGGGAACGCCTGGATGCCCTTTGTCCTGGGGAGGAGGCAGCAGGGGGTGGGGCAGTGCTTTGCAAAGCAGCCTTTGTTCTTTGGTATCCGAGGGGGAGGTTGCAGCAGGAACAGCCAAACTGCAAATCCCAGGCAGTGACAGTGACACTGCACACCCTGGGCAATGACAGTAACACTGCATCTTTCAGGCAGTGCCCATGACACTGCACACCCTGGCTGGGCTGCCCTGACCCAGACCCCTGGACTGGGGTCCATGGCCCAGCCAAGGACAGTGGCAGGACCAGCGGGATGTCCAGGTGAAGGGACAACACGTGACAGCAGGAAACTGGCCAAAGCACGTCTGGTCACGGCGACCTGGTGAGGTTAAAGTGCAGGACAGGGGACATGTGTCCCTTCTGCTCTGGGGAATCCTGCTGGTCCTGGCATGGCTGAGCTCTGACAGACTCAAGCTCTGTCACCGTGGGGGTGCAGCCAGCTCTCACCAGTGCCACGGAGCTCAGGCAGTCCAAGGTCCCTTCCTGGGAAGGGCAGCACAGGCAGTTTTGGATCTCTCACTACACCTGCTCAGCATCTCACAGCTCCTCTGGGACAAGATTCCCTTCCTCCCAGCCTGCCAGCACAGCCTCGGGGTCTGCAGCAGCGCTGGGGCAGCCCAAGCTGGGGGCTGGGCTCCCACCCTTCTCTAACTGACCAGCACATGGTCAGTTGATCATTCCAGAGCCTGGCCGTGGCCCAGGGCTGGAGAAGGCTTGGACACTCAGTAGTCTGCAGGGGGTGGGCAGAGGAGGGGTCTCCCTTCAATCCCACTTGGGTACTGACCTGTGAGCAGGACCTGACCCAGCAGAGCCCTTTGGCCCAGTGGGATCTGCTCAGCTTCCCCTGGGCACGTTCCATACAAACCTGTACATGCCCAACTGAATATTATATATAAATAAAAGTCCCTTTAAAGGAACTCCAGGCTTTTTCTTCCCTCAAAACCAGAGCAGGGTCAGTTGAAACCAGTGGAAAAGTCAGAGCTCCTTAACTCTCACCTCTGCACCAGAGGACGCGGATCCACAGCAGCATTCCCAGCTGGCATTCAGAAGTCTGGGAAAGGCCCACTGAACTGGATCACACTCTGGCGTTCTGGGGGGAGCAGGTTCTCCTGGGAAGGCCCACTGAACGTCCTCAGCATTTCCTCTAGGACCTCTCTATAATTGATATTCCCGTCTTGCTGGAGAAAATCCTCTTGTGGCTGCTGCAGGGGGGCCAGGTGAGGCAGGGCAGGGGGCTCATGCAGCGAGGGTCCAGGGGCTGTGCTGCCCTCTAGGCCAGGAGCGTGGCCAAAGCCAAAGGACAATCTGTGCTGCTGCTGGGGCTGGGGCTGCAGGGAGGGCTCTGAGGAGAAGCAGAGTGCTCTGGTCTCGGGGTTCAACACCACGTCAGAAATGCTGTTGCTGGGAGGGCTGTAGGTCAAGTCCAGGATCTCGTCCTGGCACAGGGAGGGCAGGGGCAACCCAGGCCCTGGCAGGATGTGCAGTGGCAGGGAGAAGGGTGAGCTCTGCTCCTGGGCCTGGTGCAGCCGGCTGTGCTTCCTCTTCACATCCTCATCCATCTGCTTCAGCTCCTCCCTCACCCTGTGGACGCAGCTCTCGGGGATCTTTATCCCTGGGAGAGGAACAGGTATCAGTCCCCTGTGGCAGGAGCTTTCACCCCAATACAGCAAAACCTTATCTCCCCCTTACACATGGCTAAGTCAGACTGGAAATTGTCATGTGATTAATTATCTCTGGCTTATTTATTAATTATTCTATCTCTGCCTTAGTTATTAATTATTGCTAGCAAAGGAGTTGTAAACCTCCTTAGCCAGAGCATTTTTACAACTATAAAAAGAGCACTATGATTTTCATGAAATCAGAAATCTCTTATAGACTCTCTGAGTGTGTGGAGTTCTCCTCGACAACCAAGATGTGGGCATCAAGTTACTTCCCCTAGGGACTGAGAGAAATTAAGGAAATTCTCTGCGCAATGCTGTAATTTGTTGGAAAATGACATTGAGTCCTAATTTACATTATTTCCTTGCCAGCTGTAACATAGGTACCTTTACCTACTCGTAGTGTTTCTTTCATTTATCCTATGTAGTAAATAAATCTGTTTATGTCTGTTTTCCTTGGCCTATTCAAAGAAGTAATTCATGGCCTGATTGGTCATTATTAAGAACTTGCAACTGAGTGGGTTTTGGGGTGATGTCTACTGCCAGAAACCTGTCAAAGGCAGGGACTTGTCTAAGCTCTCCCCTCTCCATTCATAACATCCCCACAGCACTCTGGGAAGGGATGGGGCACTGTGGGGACAGAGGGAAAGGGCAGCAGCACTGGAGGTGTTCAGGAGGATGATGGGCCTGGCTCACTCACCCCTCTGCCCCAACACATCCAACTCCCCTCCTTCCCACCAGCACTGATGAACTGTGCGCTGAACAGGCCACTTTTAGGAAGGGAATCTTGGTGCTGGGCAGCTGGACCCCTTCTCCCTGCACCTTGCTCCCCTTCCCAGCACTTCACCCACCAACTTGTTTCTTCTTCTCCTTGGTCTTGAGGCGCACGATCTGCAGGTAGCTGCTGTTGGTGATGTCTGCCATGATGCCGGCAATCCTGCTCCACACATGCAGCAGTGCCCCACACAGCATGTAGTAATGCCTCAGGCGCATGCCCTGGAAGCATTCCTTCCCCTCCTGGATCAGCTTGCAGCTCTTGTTCCTTCAGGGCCCATGGGAGAAAATCATTGGAAGTTAGCACAGGTTCCTGGAGCTGAGTGGGATTCACTTTCCCACAGCCTCCCCCACTGCCACGGTCAGGGATCCCCAGAGTGGCAGGATGTGGCTTAATGGCTTTAAGCTGAAAGCGAGGAGATTTAAATTGGATATTGCGAAGGAATTCCTCCCTGTGAAGATGGTGAGGGCCTGGCAAAGGCTGCCCAGAGAAGGTGGGGCTGCCCCATCCCCATTCCTGGAAGTGTTCAAGGACAGGTTGGATGAAGCAAACTGGTGGAAGGTGTCCCTGCCCAGTCCTGCCATGGAACTGGACAGGCTTTATTTAAGGTCCCTTCCAACCCAAACCATCCCGAGATTCTGTGCAGGTTGTGGCTGCAGCTGCCTTACCACACAGCGTGGTTACAGTTCTTCAAGGAGAAGTGGTAGCTGCTCTCCCAGTGCTCCTTGGCTTCCTCGGGCAGCACCTGCAGCAGAACACTCAGCATCAGGAATTTTCCACTGTCCAGGATGAAGAGATGTGAAATCCAGGGCTGGGAGTCAGGACACCTAGTGCTACCACCATCCCTGCCCATCCACAATAGAGCCACCAGAAGCTGTGACAGGGTTAAAATGTCCCTTCAAACCTCCCCCAGCTCCCACACTGGAGGCTGCAGGTCCCACCTACCCGCCGGTATTTCTTCTGCAGGCTGTCCAGGCTCTCAGGCTGGCTTTGCTTCCCAATATTTGGCTTGTAGAGGATGAAATTCTTCCCACGGCACTGCTCTGCCAGCAGACAGGTGTATTTGCTGCCTCGCACCTGTGGGGCACAGCTGATGGGCAGAGGAACAGCCTCCCTCCCCAGATTTCTCTAAACTAACCCCTTCCTGCCAGGATGGAGGTCCTTGGAGGCATTTCCCAGCCCTCAGGAAGAGTGACCTCGTACAATCATGGCAGATTTCCTGCTGGAATCACCCCTGGCAGAGCCCAGAGACATACCTTGTAAGAGAGGTAGAACCCATCAAAGGTTCCTGTCAGTTTGAGTGACTTCTCATAGGCTTCCTCCCACTTTAAGCCCCTGTCAACGCTGATCTAAACAGGGACACACAGAGGGATTTGTAACTCCAGGGGCAGGACAAGTGCCTCGGTGTCTGCCTCACAAATCTCCCCTCAGCACAGCTTAGAACCAGGCAGAGACAGGTGCCCACCTTGTAGAACACGACCTGCCCATCCTGTGGGTGCCCTGGGGTCAGGAAAACCTCCTTGCTCTCCTCGTAGATCTCATCCACTCCTGGGGCTAAATCTGTGGAAGGAGGAAAGGCTGTTGTAAAGAACATCCTCTCAAAAGCACCTCCTTGGGTCTCAGGATCTCTTCTGGGTGGGGACACTGCACTGCGAGGAACTGGAACCCCAGGGGTGCAGGAGGCAGAACTGTGGCCACCCTTCCTTCTCCATACCAAGGATGCCCATGTCGTATTTGCCCTCCTTCTTGTCCTTCTCAATCAGGTAGTCAAAGGTGTCAGAGAAATACTGGAAGAGCATGTTCTGCTTGTCCACCTCCAGGCCCAGGATGCGGTTCAGGAATTTGGTGATGGAGCAGTCTGCAAGAGCACAGTAGGTCAGGGAATGTGGTGCAGCTGGACATGGAACCCACCAGCCCCCTCCCAAAGAGCTCCCCCAGCAGCCCCACCATGCTCCTTCTGACAGCAGCCCAGTCCAAGGAAGTTCCTGTGAGGAAGCTGGTTGTGGATGGGGATCTGCAGGGCAACGGGATCTGCAGCACAGGCTGTTCCCACAGGACCTTCCCCTCAAGGCAAACATCCTGCCCAGGTGCCCAGCAAACCCCATGAGGTCAGGTGGACCACGACACCCCCATCTCTTCCATCTGCCCCCTGCCTTGGGCAGGAGCAGCTCCACACGTACCCTTCTCCACAGAGACAGTGCCATACTTCATCTGGCTGCAGCAGATGCCCACGGAGATGAGCCCTTGCTTCATTTCTGGAAGGCAGAAGACATCTTTCACATTTTGGGGTTAAGCCTCTCATCAGCATTCCTGCAGGACTGCTTTCCCTCCAGGAACTCAGCCCCTCCCCATGCCTGGCAGGGTGACATCGTAAGCCAGTGGCACTTTCCCCTCTGTTTTCTCCCTCTAACCTCCTGCTCGGTTCTTCCAGCATCCCAAACCTGAGACCAACCCATCCAGCAGGAACCCTGGCAATGCTCTTACCATGGAAGAAGGTGTCCTCCCCTCTGTCGTAGCTCCTGGGCACAGGAACCCTGTTCTCCGTGTGCCTGAGGATCGTGGACAGGACCCTGTCCAGGGCTTTGGCCCCGTACTGCGGGAGGAGACCGGGGTCACACATGGGAGGAACGGACACGGGCAGCTGAGCTGGGGCTGAGGGTGTCACAATGCTGAAGGTGACATTGCTGAGAGTGTCACACACTGCTGAGAGTGTCACTGCTGAGAGTGTCACACACTGCTGAGAGTGTCACTGCTAGGGGACACACGCTGCTGAGAGTGTCATACACTGCTGAGAGTGTCATTGGTTAGAGTGTCACACACTGCTGAGGGTGTCACACACTGCTGAGGGGACACTGCTGAGAGTGTCACTGCTAGAGGACACACGCTGCTGAGGGTGTCATACACTGCTGAGGGTGTCATTGGTTAGAGTGTCACACACTGCTGAGGGTGTCAATGGTTAGAATGTCAGACACTGCTGAGGGGACACATGCTGTTGAGGGTGTCACACACTGCTGAGGGTGACACTGATTAAAGTGACACTGCTGAGGGTGTCACGGCTGAGAGTGACATTGCTTAGAGTGTCACACACAGCTGAGGGTGTCACACACAGTTGAGGGTGACACTGATGAAAGTGACATTGCTGAGGGGACACACTGTCGAGGGTGTCACACACTACAGAGAACACTGTCACCCCAGGAAGGCCATAGACAAGGCATAGGAGGCACTGTGTCAGTGCCTCCCATGTCCCCAAGGGACTAGAGTACAGGCCCCTCCCTGGGGACAGAGGACTGGGTGCCCTTCCGAGCTTCCCTTCCTATCTCCCGGTGGGAGCAGAGTCCTCAGTGTGACCATGGCTCCGAGCTCACAGGAGCTGGGAGCCAGGAGCCGGGAGCCAGGAGCTGGGTGCCAGGCTGGGCCCTGCCTGCAATGATCCTCCTGGCTCTGCCTCTCCCTCTGGCTCCCTCTCCCAGCTCCTCCTACCCCCTCTCAGCCACACTGCCCCAGCCCAGCCCTGTCACCTTGTTCTCGAAGTTGTACTTGCTGAGGTCCCGGGACTCGGTGGCCCGGCGGTCCCCGTGAGTTAAGGCACCCTGGGAAGGCAGAGGGAGCAAAAGGTTCAACCCTGAGCTGTTGCAAAACACCAAGGAAGGATGGCCAAAGGCATGTCCAAGAATGTGCCATGGGGAGGCAGTGTTCCTCTGGAATACTGAGACTTTACCAAAGGATTTGGGGATTTATCAGAAGTGAAGAAAATGAAACAGAGGCAAACTAATTATTCCGTTAATTATTTTGTCAGCATTTTGGGAATAATATGGGTGTATGTTCCAGTAATAGTGGGGAAATTGCAGCATCTGGAAGCGGGTTCTTACTTCCCTGAAATTCCTCCCAACACCTTGGTAACGTATTCTTGCTCACTTCCTTTCCCAGATCCCAGGATGCTGAAATGCAGTCATTCCATGACTGCAATGCCTCAGCCAGGGGTGACACAATCCCCCCAGTTACAGTGGCCACGTTGGTGGGAACTCTGACCTGGAATCTCCTCAGAGGGAATCAGAGCCATGTTGGGACCACAGCTGACCTCTGCTGTGAGCACTCACCAGGCTCTCCAGGCGTTTTGCCACGATGGATGCAAACCTCCTCTCCCCTGCCAGCTCTGAGATGAGGAACACGTACTCGGGGGCAGAGACCTGGTTGGATCGGTGCGTTCGGCCTACAGGGATGGAACAGGAGGTTGGGATGGCCTGTCTGGAATGGGAATGTAACCAGAAAAGCCACATAATGCCCATCTTTCTCACCCTGAGGAGTCCATCCTCTGCCCCAGAGCTCAGTGCTGTAAACCCAGGTCTGCCAAGTCTCAGCAGCACCAGCGCCTTTGTTCTTTTCCCCACAAAGACATCTCCTAAATGCACCTTGGGCTGCCACCACACTTGACCCTCCCAGGGCCCATCCCACAGCCCAGCCCACGCTGAGGGGAGGTGACAGCAGCCAGAGACACCCAGCCCTCACCAAACTGCTGGATGGCCCGGTCTGCGCTCCAGGGCAGCTCCAGGGTCATGTGCACCCGGCGCTTCTGGTTCTTCACCCGTCTGTCTGCTTGGAGGGAGATCCCTGAGCTGGAGGCCTCTGAGATTATTGCTACGAGCTACAGGAGAGACAAGTGAGACCAGAGTGAGGTTCCTGGACACGTGCTAAACAGCTTCAAGAAACAGCCCCAGGCACTACAGCAGCCCTAACCCACAAAGGGACCTGGGAGGCTTTGTCACCTTCCAGCAGGTGAAATCCACAAAGAGCTGCTGGCCTGAAGCTGGCAGGGCACAGTGAGGCACAGACACCGTCCCTGCCCTCTCACTCTCAGCACACTCAGTCCCATGCAGGTTTTTGGAGCCCAACCCCAGCTCACCTTTTCCCCCTGCATGAAACGTTCCTTCTCCTTCAGGTTGACATGGTCTATGGAGAGCCCCTGCTCGGCGCGGGACTCGAACACGACGGAGCCGTCGGGCCTGCGGACCACGCGTCCCTTCCTGCCCGTCATCTGCACACAGGACAGGGGCTGCTACAGCCTGGAGACCCACACGGCCCAGCAAGGCCATCCAGGCAATTCCCAACAACTTTTTCACATTGCCAGGGAGAGGAAACCCACTGCCATCAAGAACCTTCTTTTTTTTAATAGAAGAAATTTTTCCCTATATGGGCACAGGGTGCCCAGAGAAGTTGTGGCTCCCATATCCCTGGAAGTGTCCAAGGCCAGGCTGGATGGAGCTTGGAGCAATCTGGGATAGTGGAAGGTGTCCCTGCCCAGGGAGAGGGGTGGAACAAGATGATCTTTAAGATCCCTTCCCACCCAAACCATTCCATGATTCTGTGATTCTTCACTGGCCCCTTTCCCTGTCACCCAGGGCCACCAAAATACTCTGACTGTGGGAAATACCTCAGCCACGTTCTCCGGGCCCCCAAAATAATCAATCAGTTCATCCAAGGTGTTGAGAGGTAGCTCTTTGCCCAGTGCTTTCACTTTTGCTAGGAGGTCCTGTTTCATCTTTTCGACCTTTAGCTCTCTCAGGCCGTGCAGCTCTTTCTGGGAAGGCAGCATGTGGAAACTACCTGCAAAGTGAAAGGCAAAAGTTTAGAGCTCCCTGGTAACTGGACATCAGAGAGGGGGAAAAAGTTGTCCTAGAGGGTTTCTGTTGCTGGACAAAGGCACTATGACCTGCAATAAATGCTGAGCACGGAGTGAATTCTCTCTGGGCTTCCCCCTTCTGCTGGGGGAAGGAGCACACATGGCAGATCCCTCCTGCTCGCTGATCACAGCGGGTGAATGTGGATCCACCTCACAAGCCCAAGTGTGACCCCAAGGATAAAATCCAGCCAGGCTGTCCCAAGCCTGAAGGGGTTCCTGCAGGACCCAGTGTCCTCCTCCCCAGCTGTCCCCATGTCACTTCCCTGCTCACCCCTGTCCTCGCCAGTGCAGCCACTGAACGTGTGATCCACGAAGATGACATCGTCTGTCTCCAGCAGGGACTCTGGGGAGGAGGTGAGGTCGCTGTCCAGCCCCATGTCCGAGTCAGTGCTGCTGTCATCGCTGATCTTGATGACGACCCCTTGGTCACACGGGCCCCGCAGAGCCTTGGGGCAGCGGCCCCTTGGCCGCCCTGTGCCAGAGAGTGAGCGGTGTCACAGCCACAGCATCAGCAGGGCACCAGTGCAGGACAGAAAAACAGCTCAGAGAGAGGAGGAATCCCAAAAGAGCTGAGCCTGCCCCAAAGGACAGTCTGACCTCAGAAACACAGAGCCTCTGGGGTGGAGATGGCAGTTAGGGAGGGAGGGAGAGCAGGAAAGAGAAAGGAAGAGAGAGAAAAGAAGAACAAGGCATTCCTGAGCAGGGCTGAAGTTGGCTGCACACGTCAGGATGGGCACATGGCTGGCTCTAAGCAGTGCCAGCTCCTCAGGGGAGGAATCTCAGGGCATTGCCTCCAGAGTAGCGTGCAGGACACAGGAAAGCACTGGTGTTTCGAGACATTGCTTCCAAGCACAGCACAATGTGCCCCCTCTGTATAAAAGGGTTCATGAATCAGCTTGCACAGGCTGCTGCACAATCTGCCAGTACTGCTGCCCCCTCTTCCCCCTGTTCCACATCCCACTGGAGAAGAAATCCCAATACTCTTCTTACCTGCAGCCACAACAAATAATTCAGCAGGGAAATTTTTTTTTCCTCAGGACACCTGCTATGCTCTAAGTAAGGGGTTGTGGAGGACTCCCCTTGCTGCAGGAGGGATTCAAACACCAGCCAGGCCTTGTGCCATCTGCCCCCAGTGTGGGTAGAGGGGAAGGATCAGGACAAGGGCAGTGGGGCAGAGGGAGGAAAAGGGGGAATGACCCAGAGCTGCCATCCTCTGGATGAGGGAGCAATGGGAGATGTGCAGGAGGGCAAACCAAAACCAGGGAGAGCAGCAAAAAGCATGAAGTGGGGAGAAGGGCAAAAGGCAGAGAAGCTGAGTGGCTGTGGGGGAGCAGCAGGGCAGGAGGCAGGGGCTGGGCTGGGAGTGAGGGAGCTCTTACGTTTTCTTTTAATGCCAGTTCCTTTTTCTCTCTTTCTTTTGGTTGAAGGAAAGTGCTTCTGAATTAGTGATAGAAAGACGCCTCTGAAAGTAAGATGCAAAATTTATTCCAGCTACCAGCAACACGTGCTGGTTGTCACATACCAATGTGCGTTTGGGATAACCCCACATTCCATGGAAGAGAGGTCAATCCACCCCATCCAGGCCACCAGCTTGGCCTCAGCCAGCCCCTGGTACAAGGTGGCTCTTGGACCTGCAGATCCTTTATATAGCAACCAAGAAGGAGTTTTAAATGGGAAACACTATACTGGGAAGCTGTTCCACCAAAAATCCAGTAAGTCCCAATGTCCCAGCCCCTTTCCATGCCCAGAGAGCACAGACCACTGTCAGGCCATCCAACAAATGTGCTCCACCAAAGTCCTCCTGCTCCCTGGCCATGAGCCTGCTTCCCACAAAACCAAGGGACAGAACATGGATCTGTAGTGGTTCCAAGTGAATGGAAGAAAAAAAAGCCAGAAAAGGTGAAAATCAAAGGTTCCTGTGAGCTGTTCTGCAAATCAAAGAGCAAATGTTTAAATGCTGACTGTGTGGATGAGCAATGGGGTAGCGCTGATTGAGCTCTGCCTGGAAAAAAAAAACAACAAAAAACCCCAAAACCAGTTACAAGCAACAGGTGAGAGGATGGACATGACAACTCCCCCAGGTGAGAAAAGGGAGACTTGGGAACTGGGGAAGGAGCTCCAGGACCCTTGGCATGAGGGACTGAAGGGAACAGCGACCACACTGCTCCCCAGAGGGACAGAGCTCTGTGGCTGCAGTTATGGGACACCAGGAATGACCCCTTGTCCTTGGGTGTGCTGGGGTGACCCAGTGACCGCTCACTCTGGAGCCTCCTGGCTGTGAAATTCCACTCATTTCCCGTAGTCACCCTCCCCATCTCCCTGAAAACAGAGCCCTGGGCTGGAATCCACTGACAGGACCATGTTTATTTTTAACCCCATTTCTCGGCATCTTTAAACTGCTCCTTCCCAGCACACTCCCCTCCAGAAATCCCCCGAAGTGCTGGAACATCAGGACACACATTTGGAGGCTGAGCAGATGCCAGGAGACACTCAGTGATCTGGCCAGGGCTGTGGAACACAGAGCTCCTGCCCTTGGGAGTGGGGACAATTCACAGACAGACCCCTCCTCCTGCACTGCTCAGCCAGGGATCTCCCTAGACTGGAGTTCTGTGACATGGAAACCAATCCAAGGGGCCAAATCACCCAAGGAGCTGCCAGACCTGCCCTGTGCACTGTATTTGGTTTTCAGAAATGGGCTGGAGGCAGAGGAGTGACACAGATCAACCCAAACCCCCATCAACAAGGGAGGAAAGCTCAGCCTAACCCAGCCTCATGCTGCCTCAGGCATCTCTCATTGCTCCAACCTGCAGCAGAAGTCACTTGGAAGAAAACAGTTCTGTAGAACAGAGGAAACCCAACCCATGTCCCAGGTTTCTGCCCCCTGTCATGCAGGAACAGCCACATTCAGGGATGGGCTGGGGTTTTGGAAGCTGCAGGAAGGAGGGGGAGCAGGAGCCTCATTCTCTGCTGAACAGGTAGCTCAAGTCCTGCTGCTGGCTACTCCTGGCTGTTGGGAACAGCTTTCCTGTTATCTGGGAACCATGGCCACACAGCCATGGTCCTGCTTTATATGTGAGCTAAAAGCCACACTGGTGGACCTAAACTCCTCAGACCACTCCTCCTCTTCCCCCACTCCACAGACACCACCTCACAGCATCATCCCACTGTCTGCCATCACAGTAAATTCTCTTCTGTGTCAACAGCCTCGTTTTCCAGAGCCAGATTCACACAAACAATCTCTGAGCCACATTTCTGGCTCTCTTTCTGCCAATTCTTTTATGTATAGAGTGGGATCAGGTTTTTCCTGTAAGTCCATGGGAGACTTCAAAATCCAGGATATAGCCCATACAGTCCTACTGAGGATACAGTGCCTCAAGAACCCACCTGAGTGTCCCCTGTGTGGTACAGGGGGAGATGACAGCAAACTGCATTTGAAGACCTGCCAGTGCTCCGTGCCCCAGGGCAGAGCTTTCCTCCTACCCCTCCAGCCTCCCACACACCTCACAAAAGAAAACAGAGATTTTAAACTCACTCTGCAGCAGAGACAAAGCAGTTGAGGTGCCCATCATTCTCATCCAGAACCTCCCTGGTGCGAGCCTCCCCTGTGGACTGCAGGCCGATGACAATGCACTGTGGGGACACGAGGGATGGGGGACATGAGGGATGGCACAGTGAGGTGCCAGGGCAGCTGCACTGCCACAGGCCCGAGGCATTTCCCAGGCCCAGGTACCTCCCCCTGCCCCCTGTTCCAGGCATATCCATGCTGGACCCATAGCAGGGCTCCTGAGGAAGAACCATCTCTCAAATCTTTCAGCATCAACATCCCCCCTGTGCTGACCCCACAGAGGGGGACTCTGAGCACAGAACCTCACTGACTGTGCTAGGAAGTTTCTGCCTAAAATCTCCAAGGTGCACCCAGACAGAAGAAAGGACAGAGCTGTACTTGAGGTGAAGGGTTTGGTACCTCTTCTAGAATTGTAGATTACAGATTGGTTGGGGTTGGAAGGACCTTAAAGTTCATCTCATTCCAACCCAGGGACAACTTCACTAGACCAGGTTGCTCCAAGACCCATCCAACCTGGCCTTAAACACTTCCAGCTTGAACATGACCCAGAATCCCCTCCCAGCCCAGCCTGCCCACACAAACAGCAGGCAACACCTCAGGAGATCAGATCACCTTAACTCCCCAGCATCATTCACTGGGAATATTCTCAGAAATCCAGACACTGCTCTTCACTCTGGAGAAAAATCCAGCCTTAAAGAGGTTTGGACTGGCTGCCAAGCCAAACAATAATTAACTCCCTTTGGCTGCAGACTACACAAAAGCCCAGGTGAGGCTGGTGGGTGCTGCTCCCATACCTTGTCCCTGGCCAGCTCCTCCTGGGCCAGCTCCACGAGCCGCCGCACCTTGGCAGCGATGCAGAGGTACTTGAAGAAGCGCTGGTGAGCCGACCAGAACTGACCCCACAGTGACTTTCGAGACTCCAGCCCAATGCAGTCAGCTGCCTGCTGGAACACCATCAAGGCCTCTGCCCACTGCAAATAATACCAAGAAGAATGAGTTAATAGAATTCCCATTGTCATTCCTGCCATGCAGGAGGTGATCAGAACAGTCTGAGGGTTGATAATCTGATTTAGAATCAGCGTGCATTGGGCTGAATGAACACTGGTCATCCTCTTCATCAGCATGATGCAGTTGTGGTTTGCAAATGTGGAACTTCCAAAGAGAAGCAAAAAAGTCTAAGTTCTTTTATTATATCAGCTGAGCATTGTGTGCCTCTTTTCCTTCCTATGTCTGAGGTCATGGCTGCATTTAGGGGCCTCACACCCTCCCACAGACCAGTGGCTGTGCCTATGGTCAGACCTCAGCGTCCCACTACAAGGGGCCCAGCTCACCAGCTTGGCTGCCTTGTCATAGACAGCCTTGTACTGCTCGTCCAGAGGGATCTCCTCAATCCTGAAGGTCACCCCAGTGAAGCTGAGCTGCCGAGCAATGTACATCCCACTGACCTTCATGTCCATGGCCACGATCTCCATGGCGCCGACTCCCCTGGGAGAGGATGACAGTTGTGGGACCAACCTCAGAGCCCCAGCTGTGAACCCCAGCTCTGAACCCCAGCTGTGGAACTCCAGTTTTGAAACCCAGCTGTGGAACCCCAGTTCTGAATCTCAGCTGTGAAACCCCAGTTCTGAACCCCAGCTCTGAAATTCCAGCTGTGAAATCCCAGCTGTGGAATCCCAGCTGCGTGGCTTCCTTTAGAATCCCAGCTCTGACCCCCAGCTTTGGAACCCCAGTTTTGAACCCCAGCTCTGAGCCCCAGCTGTGGAACCTCAGTTGTGAACCTCAGCTCTGGGACTCTCCCTCTGTTCTGGAGCAGCACAGGGCAGGCCTCTCCAGAACCAGCCCCATCCCAGCTCCTACTGCCCACACCATCCTGGGGCACTGCACCACTTCCCCCACAAGGCCCCCACCTGCACAGGGCTGGACAGGACTCACCTCTTCTCAATGGCGTGCAGGAACTCATCGAAGGCTCGGAATGGGGTCCCCTCCCCCCAGATCCCCAGGCGGCTCATGTAAATCATGTTTTTTGGCTCTGAGGCACCTGTTGGGACATAAATCACTGTCAGAAAACCCACAGCACTTGGGAATAGTTGTGACTCAAGTGAAGAGGTTGTTATTTGCCATTGTGCCTTTGGAGACCTTTCCAAACATTGCCCTCCCTACATTCAGTGGGTAAACATCACCAAGCAGCTGGAACAGCTGGCCAGGAACAAGTTAAACTGGAGAGAAATTAATCTGACCTGCCAAAAAGTCACAAGTAACATCAGTGATAGGGCTTGGGGCAGATCTCAGCACGCTGAGCTCCTCTCTAGCCCTGCAGCACCACTGGCCTCTCCTTACAGGATCTCACACACACTCATACCCCAGGGTGCCCCTTTGGGTCAGAGGGGACCTGTGCCACTCTCACACCCACACTGTGGGCAGAGCAGCTCACCTGTGGCACTGGCATAGACAACCCTTGCTCGAGGCAGCTTGTTCTGCAGATCCAGCACTGCTTTGCCCATTTTGGTAGAGCTGGCGTTTTTGGCTTTGTGGCATTCATCAAATACTATCTGGAAGGGAGTATCAGTTAAGGAAAAAGGATCTATTTTCATCCCAAGGATGGGAGCAGACAGAAAAGAAAGCCCAGTCTCCTCCAAGCAACTGAACAACCTGTCCCAGTATCAACAGGACTGACTCATGGTCACACATGGAATCTGCTGGGTTTGCCCAGCCCTGTGCTCTTCAGACACAAAGTTATCCACTCCTCCCTCTCCCTTCACCTCTAAGGTGTGTCCTGTAATACTGAGGGAGGGGAATGCTGAAAAGGTTAATCCCAGCTGCTTCTTCCCCTCCTCCTCTTAACTGCATCCTGGGAGGAGGAGGAGATCTGAGTGTGGGGGATTCCTGTCTCCTGCAAGCACTGGGCTGCTTCCCGTGACTTCACATGGCCTCAAGCTCTTTGTACCCTGCTGAAGCACAGTAACAAGTAGCAGTTCTTCTCCCTCCGCAGTTTTTGTCACTTGGTTTTTTTAAGGATACAACTCCCTCAAAGTTTTCCCTGCACCACTCCAAAATCTGTTTTAAGCGCGTCCTGTGCTGTCCCCCAGCCTGGCTTTCGCCGATCAGCGCCGAGTAGGTGGCAAAGAGGACTCCTTCTGAGGTAGCTGTGTCACCGTATCTAATCTGCAGGAAGAAGAGCAAGAGCACACACACACTGTGATTGCTCTCCCCGGCATGTCACACCCATCCCTGCCCACATTCCGTGTGCCTCAGCCGTGCAGGACACACATTCCCGCTCTGAGAACAAATCCCAGCCCGAGCTCAGAACAGGCAAAAAGCTACTGGTAGCTGATGTCTTCAGCATTTGCGTTTGACACTGAACTATGGTGATGACAGGGACTGTAAGTGCCTGGAGAAGTGCCCCAGCCAACGTGTCAGCACATCTGGAAGCCTGCAGTGAACTGTGAGGACATAGATTTCCTGGCAAAAAATATGCTTCCTTTTCTTTAAGCAACAGTTTAGAGTCTTTAATTGCTTTGACCCTTCCTGTCTGTTTTAATTCCTTCTAGAAAGTAATTTTCTCTTTGACCAGGTGAGATTGTTGCCTGTCTCACTGCCTTGGATCCCATGTGTAATGAAATACAAGGTTAAGGGGGAAAATCCTGGTCCCAAGCCAAAGAAAGTTCATTTCAAGTCTTTTGGGGCTGAAAACAAAATTCCTTTCAATCCTTCAGTGGAGCACATTCAGAGGTGTCAAACACCTGTGGTTTCTATGGACTCTGTAAGAGCTGGTTGTTCAATACCATTAAAACCAGAGGAGAGGATTTAAGTGAACTGGGAGACACTGGACAGAGACTCAACCACAGGCCACAATAGACACCAGTCAGGGCATCTCTGAGAAGTGATTCCATGAGCCAACACTGGGAAAGGCTGGCCCAGGACAGCAGATCAGATATCACAGAGCTGTTCTCTCCACAGGATTCCTTAATAATGGTGAAGAAGGTTCCAGCTCTGCTGTACTTGCTCTTGCCTGCAGACACTTCCCACTCCCTGCAGGGAACAGCTCTGTGCTCCCTGTGCAGCTCCACAATAAAAATAGCTGGAGCCCCGAGTGGGAAGAGCTGGCTGGGAGGAGGGAACAGAGACTCTGCTGCTGCCTGAGCCTTGTCCTGCTCCACGTGCTCAGCCAGAGCCCCCAGCTGCTCCCGGGGGCTGATTCCCAGAGCAGCAGTGCAGCTCCTCTCCCACCTTGTTCAGAGCATGCACAGGAATGTGGGAGGCCTCGATGTCCTTCAGGTCTCTCTCAGCATCGTACTTGAGATCGTTGGAGACGCTGAACCTGTGAGAGAGATGTGGAGGGGTTATCTCCTCCTGGGGCTGGTTATGTCCCCGGGGAGTCAGGGCACACGGTGATTAAGAGCTCCGGTGATTAACAGCTCTGACTAAAGCAGGAGGAGCTGTGCAAAGTTCTCACATCTCCCACTGCCCACACATCCCAATGTGAGATCTGATAGCCTGTCTGCCCCTCAGTACAGGCTGTGATCTGCAGCAATGCCCCATATTCCTGGCTCTGCACCTGGGAAGCTCAGGAACAACTCCAGGGACTCCTCCACGACTGCAGGGAGAGCAGGGCTAGGCTTGACATCTCACCCCAAGGAGCACAAAACCTGCTATTTCACAGTGACTCATTCTCCATCCCTGCTGCAGTGGGAATATTCCCATTTCACAGGCAGCAGTCAGGCACTAAGAGGTGGAAACGACTTACCCAAGGCCACAGCATGACTCAACTCTAAAGCCAACATCAGCACTAAAGAATTCCTTACTTCCAGATCCAAACTAACTCCAAGGTCTTACGGGAAAAGAGGGGAAAAAAAAAACAACAACTTACCACAGAGCTTTTTTCCTCCCTTTAAGATAATTTTCAAAGATGATGCCTGCAACGGTCCTGCCCTTCCCAACTCCGGCACCATCCCCGATCAGGAACCCAGCTCGCTGTCCATTGGGCAATAAAACTTCATGTTGCTGCAAAATCAAGAACAGAACTGAAAATTAAACAAGATTTGCCTTTGCTAAGAGAGCTTTGATGTGAGCACCACTTAACCCTTTCATACATCCCACAGATGCACGTGCACAGCTCAGCCAAAACACGGCAAGAAAGGTCACGGGTCATGATTAAGCTCACAAGTGGCAGCTCATGGAAAAGGCTCCCCAAATGTAAAACCCTCTGCAAGAAAAGTCCAGGGTTCTTGCCTCTATGGGAAACAGACCCTGGCTTCAAATAATCCTTCAAAAGGCATTTAAAATGCCAAAGGAGTTTCATCACCCAAATTACAGTCATTTTAAAACACATGCGAACACCTGTCCCTGCAAGAGGCATTTTCCTTCAGGTGTGGGACACCTGAGGTGCAGGAGGTACCTGGCAGGCGTAGATGATGGCTTCCAGCTGTAGTGCAGACAGGGAGCCTTTGTCAGCCACGGAGTGGGGAAGGGAAAGCTCATAGGTGATGTCAGGTGGAGGGACACTGGACAGGGTGCTCGTCTCAACCACCAGGTCAGGATGGTGCTTCCCAATCTTTGCTAAATGACAACAGAACACAGGTCACTCGAGGTCTTTACTCCCAGGGGCACGTCAGAGCTCATCACCCAGCTGGAGCTCAGGGAACTCTAGAGTTCTCCTAGAAAACCACAAGCCTGGGAGGTGCCACAGCAAACACACAATTGAATTAGGTTGGTCCACAATGGAGTGAACAGCAATTCCCAAGGCAACACTCACACTTCGAAGGGATATATTCTGCATAGGTCTCTGTCTGCCCCAACTCTTCCGTTTCTTCCTCCTCACCTTCATCTTCCTCCTCTGCAGGAGCCTGAGACTGAAGAAAACAGCATTGACCCAACATTAATGCTCCTGCTGAGCTACAGACATGCATGGTGCTGTGCCTGGCTCAAACTGCCACTGAAACCATCCCCCAGAGCCACAACCCCCCTAAACACAATCCATCTCTTTAAGGAAAGCCATCAGTGGGAGCCCACCTCAGGGGCTGTAAGAGCTGCCCAATGCCTGGTTCTCACCAAACTGGGGAAAGATGTTTGTATCACTTTTGGCATGGGCTGTGGGGTCATGTGAACCCTGCCCAACCTGCCCTGAGCAGGCACCTGGCCCAGCTTTACACCCAGCACTGTGCCCACAGCAGAGAGCAGAGTCCTGAGAGCCCAGAGTGTCCCTTAACATAGCCAGGTTCCCCTCTGGGAAATGTAACACGCTTCTGGGAAAGGGCAGGGACTTGTGCCTGTTGAGTTTCTTGTCTCACTCCCTCTGAAGGGAAAAAGGTCAGAACTGCTCCCCCCAGCACTGGGATGTCACCAGGAGCATCCCACTGAGGCCAGCATGGCTCTCACCTGGTAGCTGATGAGGAGAGGGGTGTTGGGGACAGCAGGAACGTGGTCACTGGAGCTGTTCAGGCCAGGGAACGGTGTGCTGGATGAGAACAGCTGCAACACAGAGGGTGCAGGTGAAGAAAGGTAAACATGGAGATGCACCAACAAAGATCTTTGGACACTGTGATCCCTGGACCATGCAGTTTGCCAGGAGAGAGCTCCTAAGACACTCCACAAGGAGAGAGAGCTCCCAAGATACTCTGGGCTGAGGAGATCCTTCGTCTGCTCCCACACAAACAAATTCACCCTGGAATTTCCCGATAGAGAGCAAGGTCAGGCCAGCAGCTCGTGGCATCCAAAGCAATCAGCAGCTCCAGGAGCAGCACTGCTTCAAGTTTACAGCCTGTGCAGAGCGCCAGGCTCAATGACAGACCTATGCTCCACCAGCAGCAGAGAAAGATGGGAAGTTCTTAGGCATAAACACTCATATTTTTAAATAAAATTTAAGGAAAATAAAATGTAGAAGAAAGAAAAAACCCACCCTCCATTCCTGGAAGCCTGAGTCAGAATTACCAGAAGGAAGCTGGACAGAAGAACTGTTTTCAGTGCCAGCAAATCTGGAGAGCAGGTGAAACATCCCCACCTACAAATCTAAGCTCAGTTTGGTCTTGGACAGGAGAAAGGCCAGGAGCTGCTGGAAGGGGAGGATGTGTTCTCGCAGCTCCAGCAGCAGGAAGAGAATGCAAGGCTGAGTTTGCATCACAAAAATCCCCAAAGTACAAATCTCTGCTATCCTGACCCAGCTTTGGCACTCAGCATTCCACCATGGGAATTGCAGAGGAAACAACAGGAACCTTGGCTGTTCAGAGCATTTGAAAACCACCCACACAGGTGAGAATGTGCTGTGAGGGCCAAAGCAGGTGGGAGCAGAAGCTGCAGTGGGTGATGGATCATCCACCTGTACAATTCCTGCCTTTTCCTACCCTTCCTCACCTCTTGGTTTGATTTTCTCCTTCCTCTGAGCTAAGGACATCCAGAGAAGAGGAACACAGATCCAAGAGAGCACAAGGCTGGAAGCAGGAGAGAGACTGACAATTGCACAATCACAGCCTTGCTCTTACTCCACTTTTTTCCTCTCTGCATTATTCTCCATTTTGTCCCACCTTGCTGTGACTTCCCTGGGAAAGGAATCAGTCCCACATGGCTGCCAAGCCAACCTCCCTCTGTGCAAATCCCTTCCCTGGGTTCTGAGCTAGGAGAAGGCTGCTTCACATACTGTGAATGAGCAACAAAAAACTGCATCAGCAGCTCACAAATTCCAGTCACAGGCTTCCAAGGCTGCGCTGTTCTTCCCAGCCTTAAAAACACTGGGAATGTGTGAGATGGATGACAGAAAACACAAAGTATGACAGGGACTATTTTTAAAAGGTTATTTCACAACTCCATTACAATCAAAGCTGTTTTGTCTGCTGCTCCTGCAAATATTTCACAGGGTGGCAGCTCTTCCCTCTCTGCCCATTCCTGAGCGATAAACAGAGTCAACAGATTTGATACAACTCTTTCCTTGGGATAACAGCTCTCTCCACAGGCACATGGAGGCAGTTCTGTGTCCAGCCCTTTCCACTCTGATCCCAAACCACCTCCAGCTTCAGGATCAGGCACCTCAATCCAGGGATTCTCAGCGAGCTAGGAATGTTTATTTTTAAAGAGTACAAAGCACAAGGCTGTTCCTGTACCTGGTATCTAAAGGTGGGTTTCCACCAGGATGCATCCAGCTTGGCTCCTGGGATGTCCCATGCATCAGAACTGTGAGAGACTGATGTTCCTGCTCTGTCTGGGTCTCTGAGACAAAAGTTCTGGAAAAACTACACTCCTGATAACCCAGCAGCAGGCTGTGGGTCAGAGCTGGCTGCACAGCCACAGCTGAGGGAGGTCCTGGATCACAGGAATCAGGATGTAACGTGACTGATGTTCCACCACTGTAGCTTAGTGACTGCTCTGGCTGCTCAAAAGCCAAAATTCTTGCAATTCTATGGAAAAATATGATGGTGTGGTGATGTGGGGAGGAATATGATAATCTAAACTGCTTATATTTCACGCCAATGTGCAGAGGCCAGTGGTGAGTCAATCTGACAGTTCTTTCACTCAGTGCCCCAGCACATGGTTCCACTTCCATGCAAAAATGAAACCAAAATGTCCTGTCCAGGATGCACCTCACTGACACCACCTCAGCAAACGTTACTCTGTTAAAAAACAGCGCAAAAAAGCAGCAACAAATACATATAAGACAACATTTAAAACTAGCTGGAGATTCCTTTCCAAAGGAAGTAGTTTATAAATGGAATTCCAAGAAGTTAATTGGCCTTATCTGAGCCCAAGAGCTCAGCAGGACACAAGGGCGAGGGCAGGATGTGAGGAACAGCATGGAACACAAAGGACAGGGACAAGGAACAGCGCAGGGACAAGGACTCTGCTGGAGATCCTGCTGTGCTCACACGAGTCAGTCTCACACAAAATGTTTATTTCTCCCTTGTTTCCTTCATGCTGGATTTCGAACAGCATTTCCCACTAAGTTTTTGTTGTGCACTCCACAGACACAGAACTCCAGGATTTTCTAGGCATTGAATGTCTCAACCAGAGTTTACATGTTTGGAAAGAGGCCACCACAGAACCATTTCTGCAGGGATTTGGGCTTCTACATAAAAACCCAACAATAATAGGACAACAAGAGCAATGTGGCATGTGGCTCCTCTGTCCTGGGGGATGCATCTGCTTTCCAGCATTTTTAACCATCCAGTGTGCAAGACTGGGATGTCTGCAGCCATTTCTTGCGTTCCAATAGCTCAGCTCTCTTCCTGCTGCCTCAAACTGCAAGTCCCAACTGGTCCAAGGCTTGCAGACTGATCAGGGAAGCACAGTCAGAGACACTGAGCAGAGCAGAGCCTCAAAATGTAGCTGTGACTACCCCAGTTGCTTCCTGGGTAGCCGCTTAGGGTGTTTTTCCCTCATTCTTCCTAAAGAGTGACCTCCAACGGAAATGTGAGGGACAAATGGACAGGCACTGCAAGAGCTGAGACTCAGATCCAGAGGATGTGGATGATGTGGCTCCAACAACCTCCAGAGCCAGTTGGTGCCTGTGGTGCCCATGTCAGTCCTCCAGCTGAGGCAGAGCAGAGAGCAGAAGGCTGGTGAAAATGCCCAAAAATGCCCACAATCAGGTGATGCTGAAGGACTGCAGGGAGCTGCCACACCCCAGAGAACTCTGGGATGGAAAAGCTTGCAGGGACTTGGACTCACAAAGTAAACACAAATGGTGAGTCTGAAGTTGAGACAGTTATTTAGTCATTGTTACTGAACTATTCGCCCTGGTGAACAAACAAAAGGTGCTGCTGTAGGGGGGAAGTTAATGATCCATGTCAGGATGGTTTTCCTGGAGTCCATCCCTTCAGCACTCCTGAGCAGCCTGGATCTGCTAAATGTTTTAGGGATAGATCCTCCTCAGGATGCACCTACCTGCCAGGAGAAAGAGCTACCACCTGCTCTGCACTCTGGAAGAGTGCATGAATCCCTCTGAGAGGGGATTCCCTCCTGCTTCCAGGAGACTGAACACCACTTCACCCCTTCCCTCCTCCAGTGAAGTGGGTAACAGTGGAATAACATCCACACCTCAAACTTCACCCAAAAGAACTGGGGTGGTTTCTTAACTCCTTGGTAAAACCACCATGGAATGAAGCCTGAGGTACCTCCTGTCTGCTGGGAGGATGGGAAAGGAGCAGCCCTACCTCAATCTGGTTCTGCTGTGGCGTGTTCACATCCCATAGTGTTGGCACGTGGTTCAGGCTGTCGGCGGGCAGGAAGTCCTTGGGATCCGCGATGTCCGAGAGGGAATCCGCAGGGGATGAGAAGAGGGAGTTGTTGTTGTTGGAGAGCTCATCGAGGTATGAAGAATCCTGAAAAAGAGGCATGGTTGGAGGAGGCAGGATGAGACCAGAGAGCTCCTTCCTCACTCAGCCAGCAAGTTCTCATTTCTTGCTGCTCAATGAGCGGCTCCACTACTTTGCACTCCACAGATCTCAGAAATTAACCTGGCACTGAGGACACGCTCTGTGGTGCTGTTTGAAAATCTGTTTCTTGAGAAAGCAGGAAAAGCCCTGGCCAGGAGTGTGGGTAGACAGTCAAGGCTGACTCGGGCTGTGCACATCCCTGCACCAGGGACTGGCAGAGAGAGGAGCATTCAACGAGGCATCACTCAATTCCACTTTGTGCTTGATTTAAAAAAGCTGCTGAGGGGTGTAAAGGCTTCAGCTTGACCCCAAAGGACTCAAGGATTTCATTCATGTGCAGAGACCCCCAGAGACCCAGCTACACCCAATCACAGCATGGCTATTTCACTGCAATTTCCAACGTGGCACTACCTGGAGCCTGTGGGAAACATCCCTCTCCTCCTGGCAGGTTCTGCACACGCGAGGCTGCCAGGAGCAGGGGAAGGAGTGCTGGTGTCACCTGGATTTGAATCTAGGTAAATCCAGGCAGATCTACCAATCTTCCTCCCAAGGGCCAGCCCCAGCCTGGACAAGGAACATGCTTCAGCAACAGGGACCAGGCTCTGCCCTTGCCCTTTTTCTGGGCTGGATGGTTTGCAATTGTACTATTTGGTGCCAGCCCACTGATGCTGTTGGTTTGAGCCACACAGACTTTGGCTCAGAAAGAGCGATCAATCCCCTCCCTAACATCAAGCCCTGGTCTGATTTCTCTATTTCAGGTGGCAAGAACCAAGAGCTGATAAGCACTTCTTGCTCTGCATTCTTCACTGTGGCACAGACCCTGCCCTTTCCCCAGCTCCATCCCATCACCTCAGCCCTCCTCCAACACCAAACAGCGTTTTCAAATTTTGTCAAAGCAGAAAAACTTTGCTGTTAACTAAGAGCAACATACTTCTAGCACTGAACTCCAGCTCCCAGGTCTGGACAGAGATGAGCCTCTGTCCCTGAGGGAAGGGCAGAGGGACCAAAAGGTCTGTCTTGGTGGCCCCACAGATGCTGCCAACATGGGTGGGTCTGTAGCTCCTCACAGCTGTGTCAGCACAGCCCAGCCAGAGCACCAGGGTAACCCACCAGGCTGCTGCCAGCAGAGCCAGGGGCTGGTACAGGAGGAATCACTGCTCACTTCCAGTAAAGGGCCAATTTCCCACCACAGGCAAAAAGGCAGCCAAAGACTCTTACAAGTCACTTAGCCCTGCCTGACATAAACCCACGAGCAGCTGAGCCTGGCCTTGCTGTTCCCAAGGGCTTCAGGCCAAGAGCTGGGTCAGACCCCCCTGATTGCTATCAAAAGTTATGGGCTTGTGGTGTTTAAACCTCTGGGACACGTTCCCTTCCCCTTCTTCCCAGGGATGTCTCTTTTGGCCAGTGTGTGCCCTGAAGCCATGAGTGCAGGTGCTGGAAGCACTCCAGCAATGGCAGGTGTGATGTGGGGAGTTTGGATTCCTCAATTACCAACTGCTGAACCTGAAGGCTCAGTGAGCAAGGGCAGCACTTCCTTGGCAGCTCCTGCTCCTGATATTCCTGTGGCTATTTTAGGATTACCCAGAAATCAAAGCATCCAGAGACTGAACAGGCACTCAGATTTATCACTTTGGAATTAAGGGATCTCTGGACTCCCCTTCACACTCAAGAAAACAGAAGAACACTTGGGTGGGTCTGGCCATGGCCAGAGCGAGTGGCCTGTGCAGGAGCCAGATGGTCCCAGATCCCACCCAGTCGCAGTGCTGAGACACTTCCAAGCAGGGTTTGTTCACCTGCAAAGGGCACTGACAGAGGCTGGAGAAGGAGGAAACATCTACACACCCATGTCACAGCAGAGGAGGCTGTGGGGCAGCACAGTGGCCATCAGGGTCCCAACAATAGGCAAGGGCTGGACTGGAATAGCAACAGGATATGGGAAAGCCTCGTGACCCAACCCAAGACATTCCAGCAAACGTCACCCAGCCCCTTGCAACCCCAGGCAAGACTCCAGCCCTACCACTGGGCTGAACTGGGGAGAGGAAACCAGCCCCAAGGCAGAGGGAGGACAATACTCCTCCTGGAAGTGATGCACTGATCCCGTCCTCTGCCAGCAGTCCTCTGCCAGCATTACGTGGCATTACTCACAAACTTCCAGAATTTCTCATTTGTCTTAACTAATTGCATTATCTAAAGAGCACTAAAGTTAATCACCTGCCAGCTTCCTTGCCCCAAGAACTTCTACCACCACCACCACCTCATTTATCAAACCCAGGGTAATTGTTCAACACAAGGGCACACAAGGATAACCACAACCAGTAGAAACCATGCCTGGACTAATCACACCACTGGCTTATCTGCTGCAAACGGAAGCAGCTACCTTGGTGACCTCAGGGAAAAGGAAGGATCATCATCTCAACCAAAAGCCCATGGTCAGGGTCAGCTCAGGCACTGGGGTTTGAAACATGTCATTTTCTCCCTGTTTCAGATGGATTAATCAGAATTTTAAGTTTTTCTCATTAGAAACATGAAGTTCTACAGTAACAGCACTTCTGTTCCAGTGGAAGTTGAATTTCTGTAGATGGAAGTTGTCCTGACAGGCAGGATCTTTATTTCAGATACTTTTCTGCAACTGTTTTTTACATAGATCTTATTCCTGGTATTCAGCATCTCTCTGGTGTCCTCTGGACTGGCCCCAGCAGGTCCAGACCTCTCCTGAGCCAAGGACCCAGAGTTGGAGGCAGAGCTGCAGGTGGATCTCAGAGCAGAGACCTGATGCTATTGTGGCACGTGGTACTCCTGCCATTATCCCAAAACTGAGATTATCAGACAATTATCTTCCTAGAAAAGATCAGAAAAAAATCAGGATACCCCAGACCAGACACTTGATCTTTCTCCAAGCCCCCAGGAACAGCTCAGCTCCCTCAGTCAAAACAAAGTGTTAAAAATAATGAAAGAACAGGTGAAGTCTAAATACAGACAGAACAAGCATCCTAAAAATATTTTTTTTTCCATCAAGCCATCAACAGGAATGATTTGTTTTCTCACAATCCAGACACTGAGGAAACAGTGTCTGCAGAGCAGCTGTGGATGACTGCTCTGCAGAGCACCCAAGTGAAGAAGGGTTTTATTAAAAACCCAAAACCGTATCTATATACCCAAATACACACCCACAACCACAGCCACACTGCCAGCCAAGAGAGATTTAGCACCTCAAAAGTCACAGATTAAGCAAATTATTATTCAGGAGTGACCGAATAAGCAGCTGCAGATGATCCCTATAAAATCTTTTAGCTGCCAAACCCCAAAGTCTGTCTAAATTTGGGGCAATAAACTGGCAGTGTGGAGGGTTTAGCTCTGCCTGGATGCTCCCCTCGCTTCCTGCACCCTGCATCAACTTTGGAAATAAAACCCCTCAAAGCCATCACACCTACACAAACACACAGATCAATCCTCAGACAGCTCCTTCCCTCCAAATTCTACACTCAGAGACCGAGTTCTGACTGACAGAACAGCGTTCAGGAATGCAGGTTCCAGCAAAACACAAATCACATCTTTGAGACAGAAAAAAAAAAAAATCTATTCCCGGTACCAAATGTGGAGAGAGGCGTCACTCCCAAAACTCCGCAGCCACTGCACAACTCCCGGGGAGCAACTGCCCTGGCGACCAAAAACACACGAGGAATTCCACGGAGGAGCAGGAAAAACCCAGGAAAAATGAGGCTTTACCTTGTAGAGAGACGGGAACTTCAGCCAGAACTGCATTTGGGACATTTTAGAGCAGCATTCGGGGGGCTGTCAGCGCGGGAGGCAGCAGCAGGGGGAGGGTGCTCAGCGCAAAGTGGAGAAAGGTCCATTCACAGCCAGGGCTCATCGGGGGGCTTTAAAAGCCAACATTCAGCAGGCAGAGCAGGGAAAATGGAGACTCAGGGCCCGGCAGAGCCGTCCTGTGCCCGGAGATTTGCATAGAGTGTTTAGTCACGACGAGAGGGCTCTTACTTCCTCTAAGTCCAGGGCTGACTTTCAGGAAATGATGCCTGCTTGGTAAGTCAGTGAAATTACTGGCAGTGCGAGGAGAATTACTGTACGTGGTGTAATCCAACCACAGAGCACAGTAAACAGCGCCTGGCTCTGCAGAGCCAGAGGGCTCCGGGTTCCCTCTGCTTCCCTCCCCAAAGCCAGACTTTGTCCCTCTGGCTGTTCTGGGCTGGGGGTCCTGCCCTCCTGCCCCCTCCCTCCCCCCGCCCCCCACGATTTTAGGGCTCAGGTGAAGTGGTGGAAGTGACAAAGCTCATGAGGAGTATTCTCACGTTGGTGTCCCCCCAAGAGCCATGTGCTCTCTTTGTCTTTGGTGTCTGCCCCACCCCAAATTGTGCCTTTTAGAAATCCAAAGGAGTGGCCCATTCTCTTCCCTTTCCTCCCTGGATCGCTGTTATTTCCCAGGGACTGTTGCCTCCTCTTTCCAAGGCTGTACCTTTTAATTTAAACAGTTTTGGTAACAGAAATAAGCAAAAAATTCTGGTGGGGAAGAGAAAAAGGCAGAAAAAGGGACAACTGAAAGGGATATAAACTTAATGAAGGTCTCCTCCAACTGCTCTGCAGATTAAAGGAATGATCCAAACAATCCCCCACCCTCCGGAAAATCCCTGGGAACTGTCATGTTTGCTTTGGGTGCAAGAGGCTCCTGTTTGCTCTTCCCTGGCAGGGCTGGTGGCAGCCCCAGAGCCGGGCTCTGCCCGCAGGGTCAGTTCCAGTTTGCCCAGCAACCCCAGCAGTGCACGTGCTGGGAATGGGGAGGGAGAGGAGCCCTGAGTGCTCCCAGTCTCTCCATCCCCGCTCTCTGTCTCTCCATCCCTGCTCCCAGTCCTGCCAGGCACCCACGGCACGGCTTTGAGGGAGCACAGCTCATCCCTGTTCCGTGTTGGAGCCAGGATTTGGTGCCTGCTGCTGTGGCTGTCACTGCTGAGGCAGCTCCTCTCGGGGCCTTGTGCTGGGAACAGCTGGGAAATCCCATCTTTATCAGGCATTTCTCAAAAAAACAGAGCCTTGGACTGAAAAAAGGCACGAAGTCCCAGCAAGCCTGTGAGAGAGGCGAGCAGACAAAGCCCTCCAGGGAGAATCGGGCAAAGGAATTCTGCTTTATGCCATCAGATGAGGAAGGAGGATGGGCCTCTCCAAGGAAAACTTGCCAGGTATTGAGGCTGGAAAACCACCCACAGGGCAAAAATCTGCAGCAGGCTCGTTTCCAAGGGCAGAACCCTCTGCAGCACCATGGCTCCACTGAGACATCAACCCATACCTAGTCCAGGAGGTTTTTTCAAAAAAGCAAATGGGAAAGAACACCTTTTCCCTGGCACAACTGCAGCTATGACAGGGTCTGCAGTCATGGATGGGACTCCCAGGAGGAGCTGGAGCATCTGCTGGGTTCTCCTTGTTCCCAGGACCCATCTCACCTCCCAGCGGAGGCTGCAAGCAGCATTCCCTGAGAGCCAGAGCTTCCCTGAGAGCCAGCAGAGCATCCTGCAGGGACTACAGTGACAACAGAATTCAGTTTCTGTGGGCAGCAGTCTTGGGGTGGAAAAAGGCTGAGGGTTCTCAAGGCTGCTTTCCTCTGAATTTGCTGTATTTAAGGGCAGGCTCTGCTGGCCCATGGGGCAGGTGCTTTAACGACATGTTTGGAGTGAAGAGGCCGATTTAATTTCTGAAATGTCTTAATTAGCAACTTGTGTGTGACCTTGGTTGAACCACTATGACCTGCCTGAGCCAATCAAGGTCTCGCAATTTGTGCAGTCTTTGGAAGAGCAGGTGGATTATTTCCTCTTCCTTTCCTGTCAGTGGGGCAAAATGCAGACATGAGAGACCCGTGCTGCCGAAGGAAGTGGGAACACAGCGCAGACACCCAGGGCTGCTGAATTGATTTTGCAAGACCACAGCAGTGTAATCACCACGGGGAAGATAAACCACTGTGGAACCACCACCTGGAATGTTCCCAGCCTCTCCAAGGGGAGAGGCAATCCTCCTCCCCACAATTCACCCAAGAACACGTGTGCTGACAGACAGGGACAAGGAAAGCAGGATTATTCCAGCACTCACATCTGAAATCCCCTCCCAGCCAAGCCCAGGGAGTCGCTGTGCTGGGGAACCTTCTGCACCCCCTGACTCAGACCAACTCTGCTTTGAATTAAAGCATCTATTTTCAACCATGTCCCCATGGTCTGCTATTGGATTCTATTACCAGCACTTTTAAGAGCACTGAGAGTTTCAGACTGGCTTTTCCCGCTTTTGTTGGCTTTGGGAGGAGAGAAAGCAGGGAATGGTGCCTGCCAAAAACCTCAGAAAGCAGATCTCCATCTCTCCTGCCCAGAGTGGACATGGCTGCTTAAAGGCAGCAACACAGATGAAAATATCAAGACTGGAATGTGGGAGGGGGATATCTGAGCCCTCCAGGCTCTTTTACCCCTTTCCCCAGGGCCACAGGTGTCTGAGGGGGCTCCTGTAACCCACTGACAACAAATTATACCTCAAAAGTCAAATTATACCTCTCCTCCTCCTGGGAACCAGCTCAGGGTGCCTCAATTGGAGTGCCCCAAGCCTTTGGTCAGTGTACACCGAGTTGTTACAACCACAGCTTTCACTTTCCTTACCCCAGGCCTGCAGGAAGTGTCAGGTATCTCACCCAGAGGGGTTATAAAGCATTATTACATCAGCCCAAACCTAAAACCTGCAGTGCAGAAACAGACATGAGCATGCAAAGCCACTTGTTCACCCAAGGCCAAGAGCCAGGTAACTGCCTGCAAATGGATTTTAATGTCTGTGTTCCCTGTAGACATAACTCCAGGACAGCAACAGAAGTTCCAGGACGTTTCTTATTCCAGGAAACTCTTTGTTTCAGCCACAACCAAGTGTTCCATATAATTTAATAACTGTTGCATTGATTTCTCCTAAATCAGCACAGCTCTGTGCACTGCAGCACTTCTAAAAATTAATACTTTTTTTAAGAGCAGGTTAATTTCTCCTCCTGTTTTAACAAGGAAGATTAACAGGAGATTGCAAGGGGCTGGCGGTGAGGAGAGGGCTAGTTTATGATTAACACGTGTGGTCAGGAGCCCCCATCCAGCCCAGCAGATCACACAAGGCTGGAACTGCATCTTTACTGAAGGTGACTCTGCCAGGAGCAGCCAATTCCTCCTGACCCACAGGATAAATCCATCTGGCCTCACCTCCTCCCTCCAGCCCAAGCACAAACCATGTTTTAAGAAAGGGACCAGAGTTCCTCCCAAAGCATTTACATCCAGAGCTGCTTCACAGAGGGGAGAAGGAGGATCTGCAGACCCACCATGTCCTCAGTTCCACCTTCCTCTGGAGCTGCTCCCCCTCCCAGGCTTATTTCTCAGTAAACCTCAGAGCACATGAAGTCAGCAGAGGAGGTTTCTGTGTGTTCAGCAAAGTCTTGTTCTGGAGCCACAGGTAGCACAAAATTAGGCAAAGGGAACACAGACTGCCATCAGAGATAACAGAGAGCTCAGAGGAATCAGGCAGAGTCTGTGTTTCAACTAATTCTAAACTGACCAGGGCAGTGAAGTAAAGAAAAATTTGTGGTGGCCAAGAGCAGCAGGTATTACATGGCAGGGATGCTCTCCTAGAGGATGCTTTGACTCAATAAGGCTCTGGGGACAGACACAGCTCACAGGGACAACACAGGCCAGAGTCAAGAAGTCAGAAGTCAAACCCTCCTGGATTCAATGTTTTATTATGGCAATTAACAGCTCTCACCATCAGTGTCACAAGACAGCACCACCACAGCCACAGTGCCTTTGCAGAACTGTTGCCCATGAGTGCCAGATCTCAATTCAGCAGCACCTGGGACTGCAGGAATAACCAGCAGGAAGGGAGGGGAGCAACAGAAACCAAACCTTGCTCTTCTCAGGACTGTCATTTGTAAGGACACGTGGGCAGCCCGTAGACTTTTCCATAAGGACATGGCACCATGTGGTTGGGATGAGACTTTGGCAGAAGACAACAGTTCCCAAGACCAGAAACACTGTCAGACCCAACGTGGCCTCCCAGAACTATTTTCTGAACCTCCACTCAAGCCACTTGTTTATATAAAAAATGCCAGCAGATCGGCAAGGATGAATCACCCAGGAGCAAGCCAGAACACAAGAATACTGTGGAGGAAACAAGTTCAAGTTCACATCAGGCTGTTCTGGCCATGCAGAGAAGCACCTTCCCCGCTCAGCAAGGTGAAAGGAACTACAGAGAAACTCCCAGAGCCATTAGAAAATGTGGCAATTCCCACTCTCAGCATCCCCAGGTCAGCAAAGCCTTTGCACTCTGCAGGACCAGGACTCCCAAAACAAAACATGGAAGGATGAGGAGGGGAAATGCCCATACCAGAAGAAAAAGCACCAGAACTCCCACTCTCCAAACCCTATGGCACATGGACAATCACTGCCACCAACAGAAAGAGTTTGCTACACAAATGTCTCAATCATTTGCTCTTTAGACCTTTCAAATCCTTCTTCATTATTCCTCAAAATTCTGGATTCTGCTATGAGAGCAAAGCCAAGAGAACAGCCTGAATCCATGTGTGGAGGCAACACAAGTCCTCACACAAGCACCTGATCCACTTTGCCTTCCCAAGGACCACAGATTGGATCAGGAATCTCTTACCAGCATCTGCAGCAGACTCCTCATGTTGCCTCTTGGGCTCTACTGCTCCATCTGGCACGGTTGGACCAGCCCTTGCCACTCCTACCATGGCATCAGGAAAGTTTGGAAAAGACAGGTACTTTCCTGTACAGCCACCTGGAAAGATGGAACCACTCAGCTGCTCCCACCCCTCCTGGATGGCATGTTTCAGCTTCCTAAGACAAATGTTAATATTTAACAGTTTGGCGTCTGGGACAATAAGAAATCAGTAAAGTAGAAAACATTGCTGAAGAAAGGACTGGAAAAGCTCCAGACACTCCCAGACGGCTCCAGACCGATGCCACTGTCTCCAGTTCAGGGCCTGCTGCTGTACCGAGCCAGGCTCCAACTCTGGCTCCTGTGAGCAGACCTGCAGCTTTTCTCTGGATGAGCAATGCCTGATGGCTCAGAGACTCCTGGGGTTCATCCATGGCTTCCATGTCAGTGCTTAGTGCATCCAAATCCGAGTGAGCACCAGGAGAGACCATGCAGGGTGCTCAGAAGTCCAAAGCTGAGTGTTCAAGAATGCTGACCTGGCTCCATGCTGCAGAATGAGCTGTTAGAGGATGACTGGAGCCTGAAATTCCTCTTTCAGAGACAGCCCCAGAGGTGAAATAACCGAGTGCTGTCCCTCGGCTCTGGGGAGCTCCAGACACATCCCAGCCCTCAGAGGTACCAACTCCAGCAGGGAACTTCAGCTTGGAAAACAGAGCTCTAACAAAGCCTGATCCACTTTCCCTCAGTTTCAGCACACACAGGGGGACACATCACTGCCCTGTTAGCTGTGGAATTTCCAGGCACCAGAGACAGACAAACCATGGAACAGGACAGGAGACCACCATAAAGTTCCTCTGCTCTTCATGGGAGCACATGGCACTACCTGGTGGTACAATACCCCAGTAAGGAACTGGTTTGGCTGTGTTAGGTTCAGAGGACACTTTGCTGTGTCCATACTGGGGGCAGAACACCTGCACACTGCAATAGGTGCAGTCTCACTACAGAAAGAAAGAGTCCAAACAAAAGCCCTTTTGCCTAAAATCACCTCACTCCCACCCGTGGCTTCCTTTCCCAAAGGATAAGAGCAGCACAAGAATTATTTCTTGCTCTGGGAATCATTCGAGGTTATTCACACCTGCTTTGTCTCAGAGCCTCCTGCTGTTTTCTCACCCAGTCAACACAAAGCATCTCCTTTCACAAAGAACCACAAAAAATCTGCTCCTCCAAGCTGGCTGAGATCAATTTCTGTGATGCAGCAGGGAAGGAAGCTGACTGACCACTGAGATACTAGAATATACATAAGTTAAAGAAATAATTAAGCCCTTTTCCCGTTGAACCCATCAACCAAACCCCACCAGACCTGGAGGTGAGACCTATGGGCAGGGACCCCTCTCCCCTTCCCACTGCAGCCCAGTAAATGGTCTCACAAGTTGATGAGATCACCTTTCTGCCTCATTCCTCCCACAATTAATTCTGCAGGAGGCAGAGATCAATGCTCCTGTGATTCAATTATTTATCTGGTTTAACCCAGCCAGAAAACCCTGACCAGCAGCTGCCCACTGGCTGCCCAGGTGGGTCCCAGATGTGAGGCACGGGGAGCTGGATGAGGGGACCACACCAGTGGCCACCTCAAAAAGCACAAAACCCCAGCACCTGCACATCCAAACCTGCAGAAATCAGAGCCCCAAGGAGGGGCAAAACCACTCTTTAGCCAAGAAACCAAAAACACAACGAGGGGGGTATTAACACATACACAGGCAGACACCAATGTCTGTATTAATTCCTAGAAAGGATATAACCCACCCCTTCTTTATTCCAAAGTCAGCTCTGTCGTATCAACTACTCGCAGCTTTTACTGACTAATCTTTCCATAAGATGTTGCCAAAAGCCAGTGCAACATTCCAAAACCTCCATGGAAAGAGCTCCTTCCCACTCTGAGAGATCCCCAAGGTGAGGGAGCTCTGGGTCCCCAGAGACACCGAGAGACTTGGGATCACTGTTCATTCCTCCCACACTTCAGTTCTGCAACAACTGACCTGGCTCCACTCTTGGAATGCTGGGCACTGAGTTGATGTAATCCCTAAATATTCACTCTTCAGGAATCCACCACTTGTAACCAGTTAGGGAGAATGTGCAGCACAAGAGCATTTTGAGAGGGAAATAACTGAAGAGTCTGTTCAATTCACACTCTGGGACCCTCCTGCAGCCAGGACCACCCCCAGCACTGCCAGTGTTTATGCCAAATGCTTCTTTAAAAGATAGAAGCAGTTTTACCACAGAGAAGTTCCTACCAAACCATGGACACCTTTCTAATTCCTGATGTCAGAGGCCTGATCGCAACTGCACACAATTCTTCTCTGGGGCTGGACAAATTTATCACCCATCTATTCATTTTCCCTCAGTAAGACAACACTGAAAAATAACCCCCAGCACTCCAAAGACCCGTTTTTCCCCAAAGACAGCAGGAACTCTGCACTTACCTGAGGAAAATCCCCATTTTTTGGTAAGAAGTCAGTGGGGTCCACAGTTGCATAGTTTGTATCCAAGAAATGTGGTCTGCTGATGGAATCCATATAAAAATCCTGAGGGGGGTTAAAATATTGCCTGTAAGGAAATGGGAGAAGCAGTTACTCCCTGTCAGTCCCCAGCACTTCTCCAGTCACTTCAGCCTCTGGCAGCACTGAAAATGAAAATTCAGGATGTCACATACAGGAGAGGGATATTATTGGATATTATCCAGAAGAGAGATGGCAAAATAATATCTCTACCAGTTCCATCCCACTTCCCAAACTCAGCAGTGTAAGAACACTGAATTAAGAATATAATTCTTGGCAATCTGTGTAAACCACAAAGGATTTAATAGATAACAATGGTCTGCAGTACCCAATATTTCAGCCCTGATGACAAAGCAGAACGAAGCCCTGGGACATCCCAGCGTGATGGGTGTGGTGAACCTGCCAGTCACACCATGTAAGGACATAAGGTGCAGGGAAACATCAGACCTGAACACCAGTTTGGGGTCACAAAACCCCCAAAACAGCCCCACAAGCCAGCTGTGACAGGGAAACCCACCTGGACAGGGGGTTCACCACTCACAGACCCCAAAGGCAGGTCAGAATGGAAGGGTTGGAGACTGGGAAACACAGAGAGAACTGCTACACAGAGAGAGGAACTAGGGATGTGACTGGTGTGAGTTCAAAGGCAAGATCTCTGCTCAGCTAACAAGGGAACAAAGCAAAGATCCTGCCTTCTCCTGGGCAGGGCCATGCCAGCTTCCTCCTGTTCCCTGTGCCAAGCATCTGCTTCCTCCGGGCAGCCAGGGGCAAAAACTGCACAAGAGCAGCCCAATTTCCTTCCTCCTGCCCAGAGCAGCTGCTGGCCTCTGCTCCACGCCACCTCCTGGTTTGCACAAGGTTTCCCTCTCCTGCAGGAGCAAGGAATGTGCTTCCTAATCCTTCCCGTAAGGAGCCATGCTCCTGCTTGGGCAACTGCCACGGGACATCCACCCTGCCTGGATGGTTTCCTCTTGTGGGGAGCTGGACCTGGATGTCGTCCCCAATGCCCAAAGAACCCACAGCCAGAAATTTGAATGGAGTGCTGGGGGAAGGGAGAAACAGAGTTTGAAGAGAACTCCTGCCCAGGAGCTGGGAATGCCAAGCTGCCAAAGGATTATTAAGCAATTAAGGTGCCATGTGTGGCCAGCAGCTCGTTAACACACCCGGTGAACATTTACATGTGGATTTATGTGCAAACACAGTTATCTCCTCTGATAAATACGTTTTTCCTGCTTGTTTCCCACCATTAAAGATAATATCCTCAAAAACGAACAGCTCCTGCTCGTTTCCCATCACTAAAGATAAAATCATCAAAAACCAACAGCTCCTTCCTCCTTTCCTTTTTTTTTTTTCCTTCTTTTCTGTGCTGCCATGGCTTTACCTGTTGCAGAGACACCTGAGACCCTGTGTGAACACACCTGCACATCCCAGCTCCCATAGTCCAGCCCTGACTGTTGGCTCTTTGTAATCCATCCAAGGAAATTAAAATCTGGGCATAAATTCTGGGAATGAATGTATTTCCACACAGGAAAAGGCTGGTTTAAAAGGCTTTCAAGTCGAGGCCGATGTGGTCTCGCCGTCTCTCACACGAGGACACAGCTTGGCCAGCGTCAAGGAACTAACCAAGGAATAGGAAAACTATTTTTACTGGAAAAGTGAACACCCCCTCCTGTTTCCCTGGCACTTTGTGGCCTGGACAGGGGTCAGTCAAGGTAATGAGAAGACAGCTCCAACCTCCCTGGCCTGCTGTGGAATGACAAGCTCTGGTTGGTATTTTGTTACTCTTAATCGTGGTCTTTCAATCCATCCATGTGAGATGCATTTGGTTCCTGCAGTTTGCAGTGAGAGCCCAAAACAGCTCCAGGCACTGCTCTGAGATCCTCCTTGGAAAGCCCCTAGATCCCTTCAGTACCTTTGGAGCTGGGCTTTACTTGCCCTTGAGTCAGAATTCAAAGCTGTTCCTCCTCATTTGTAGGGCTGGCACAGAGCTATCGACAAGTTTGCTTGAATTAAACTGGGACAAAAATGCTTTAACTGGAAGAATCAGGTCAGTGACCCTGTCACAGCCAAGGTGTGAACACAGCCTGCAGCAAACTGCCCTGTCCTCACCTGCTCAGCCTCTCCAGGGCTTAGCTCCTGGCAAACTGCTCCATGGAAGCTACTGTGGGTCAGCAGCTTCCCTCAGAGGCTGAGGGGGTTCATTGGACAACCCAAAACCGTTCCAGAAAGGAAATTTATGCTGGTTTCATCATACCAGCCACCCAAAGAGGAATGCTCCGTTGCAATTCTGCTGCATTCCAGTTGCTCATCCGTGACCAGTGCATCTAAAACTCTTCTGGGCCTACAGTGCCACTTCTCTGAGACCTCTCATGTGTGTTTTGGCCAGGCTCCATCCTCTGTCCTCCACTCAGAGACACAAACTTCACATCCCAAGCCACTGGAAGATCAGGGAGATCTGAGAGGCCACAGGCTGCCTCAGCACCAGTCTGGTGCTTTTGTTCCTCATTAGACACCATCCATGTTTTTAGAGCCTGCTTTACTATTTCAGCAAGTAATGCTCTATGCAGAGGTGGAAAAGGGCATAAAAACAGCAAGAAAAGGGGTCGTGTGTTTTGGAAACTGGGGACAAAGCTTTGCTGCAGCTGTGACACCTCATCCACCAGCACAAGTGGGCTGCCCCAGATCCCCCCCAGCCAGGAATGTGCTGAGCCTCCAGCAGCAAGTGAAGCTGAGCTCTGCAGGGATAATTTCCTCAGAAAAGAGCTGAGCTGCTGCTCCTCAGAGCTCTGAACCTCCCTGGTTCTTTCAGGGAGGTTTAATACACTGTTGGCATTTGTCAGGTTAAGAAAATCTGAACCCCAGAGGCCACATTTGGGGTCTTCTAAAGAAATTCCCTAGCATGAAAGGGAACTTCTGAAAAGAAACAGGAAAAACCTGCTTCAGGATAAAGGTGTTGCTATGAGAATAAGCCCTGTCCAAACACAGCCACTTGCAAATGAGATTTCTCTGCAAGGATTCTGAAGAAAAATGTGCACCACCTCTAATGCCAGCTGCACTTTTCTGTGTTACAGCACGTGCTACAATCACAACTGCTTTTAAAATCCCACTTTCCAATGTTTCCATTCCTTCCAGGATTCCTGCCTGTAACCCCTTCACTCTAAATCCACCTAAACAGTCAGTGCCCTTTTCAAATACAAAAAGCACAGACTTTTTTTTTTAAATGTGAAATGCAGATAAGGAAAATCTCACCTGAAAGGTGATTTTTACAGCTCCTGAGGTATGAAGAACAGGAAGCTAAAGGTGCAGCCTTGGCTAAACCAATCCCTAGCAAATCATTACTACAATGGGCCTCATTTCCAGAAGTAACTCCAGCAAAGGCAGCAAGTCCAGGTTTGTGTCAGACACAGGCATGTCCTTGCAGGATTGGGCTGTAACGTTCCCGGCAGCGCTGATACGAGCGGCACCGAACAGGAAGAGAGTGAGGGGCAAAACCAGAACAAATGGTCAAGAAAGAAAAAAAAAAAAAAAAACAAAAAACCCAACACAAAAAATAAACACAATCTAATCTTGTGGTTCAATGCAGCAAAACAGAAATTCTGTTATAGCTCTCTGGAGGATTCACAACGTGTAATTTACAGGAATCCTGCTCAAAAAGCACAGCCCCTTCCAATCAGCCAGGCTGGCCGAGAGCAAAGGGCCTGAATGGATCTGAGATGTCTCCTGTTCTCCTGTGGGGAGGAGCTGGCACAGCTCAGCTCCCTCAGCACCTGTGGGGCAGCTTCTGGTACCTTCTCATGGGGAACTGCCCTGTCCATGCACCCCGCGCTGCCAGGCGGCTCCTGCTGTGGCCAGAGGGGATCGGGGCCACCACGGCAGCAGAACCAACTCAGGGACATGATTCCTCTCATCCCCCTGACAGAGGGGCTGATCCTCACTGCTCCCATCTGCCTGCAACTCACACCCTCACAGGGAGGGATCCCACCATGAAAATGCCCAAAATCCCTTTAGGAGGGAGGTTACATTAAATCCCTAGTCTAATTCCAAGCATCCGGAACACAGTTGTTAGTGCAGGATGTCGAATTCTGCTTCTTTCAATTCTCCTTCCTCCCACCTCTGACCTAGATAAAGAACACATCCTGTGTATCTGTGCCACTCCCTGGATTCACAGAGACCAAAGAAGCCATGGATCAGCCTCCAAACCCCCAGCCCCACTAGAGTCCCAAGTCACTCAGTGATGGCACAAGGCCACTTTATGCTGTCCAAACATTTGTCATATCCCACCTTGTGATCCAGGATGGAGGTTCATTGTAAAGAGGGAAAATGGAAAACAACATTTTTCAGTACAGATGTGACATGGCTGTTAGTGTCAGTCGCTTCCAGTGATGTGGCAAAGGATTTTAACTTCACCCAAAACCTGACACCTGGTACAGGTAACACCTTCCTCCACATCTGTGCAAAGCTAGAGACTGCCCTGTGTGTTTACTCAGATCTGTTAAGAATTCCATTAGTGTTACATATCCAGGCTAAACCAAGGCTGCTCCTCCCTTATTGCAGCCTCCAGGTTTACCAGAAAACAAAGGTTTTATCTCATTTTTAAAAACAAAAAGCTGTTTGCTGTTGTTTCCAAGCTGCATCAGTGTCTGAAATGCCACAAGATCAGTGAATGATGCAATTATTCCCCATCAGATCGTGAAATAAAGTAAACATGGAAAGCAGTAAAGAAACACTTGAATCACAGGGTGTGCAAGAGCAGAGGGGATTAGACAAAGGAGAACAGCACTCACTGGTTTTCACTTGGGAAGGACGAGGTTGGGAAAGAGACTGAGTAGCAGCTACTCCATGAGTCGGCGGCCAACATGGGATTCTGCAAGCAGAAGGCACAGAGTTAGAACAGTAGAGGCCTGGAACCATTCCCTGGGGCTGCAGATCCCAGGGCAGCCCTGTGGCTTCCCTCCCTCAGTGCTTCCCAGAGGCAGAGGTGGCTCCTCATTCCTTGAGCAGGGCTCCAGTTTCAGCTTTGGGACCTACCACTGTCCCCAGATGGTCACCAGGGTCAGTCCCCTTCCCCAGCCCTTTCACAGGACACTCTGAAGGGACAAGAGGAAACGGCATCAAGCTGTGCCAAGAGATGTTCAGGTTGGACATTAGGAGGAATATCTTTGTGGAAAGGGTGGTCAGGCATTGCAGGGGCTGCTCAGGGAGGTGGTGCAGTCCCCATCCCTGGAGGTATCCAAGGACTGGATGTGGCACTCAATGCTCTGGTGTGGTAACAAGGTGAGGATCAGTCACAGATCGAACTTGATGACCTTGAAGGTCTTTTCCAATCTCAGTGATTCCATGATTCAGTCTCTGTGGGATGTCAGCATCAACCCAATAAATTGAAATTGGCTGGCAGAGGTCACACTTAAAAATGTGCTTCTGTGCCTTTTGTCTTCTCACTTCCCTGAACAGTCTCCAATTAATGGGAAGCTCTTAGCTCAGCTCACACCAATAAAATCAGGGAGAGAGCACAGTATCTCCTTAGCTCCACAGCAGCCTTTAATCTGCTGTTTTTGTACCCAAGCAATGAAACCTTGTATGTGAAGCAACAGGAACTTGGGCCTCGCTTGAACCTATGTCCCTGCATGTGACACATTCCAGAGTTTGAAACAGAAAGAGAAAACTCCAGGAACACATCAGCTATTTTGGGACAGGGTTTGCTTTTTGCCCTGTTGGACAAATGCATCAGGGACCTGGCCTGGTTTTAGCAGCTATATCAGGACAAATAAAACTTATTTATCTCTGCTGCTCTGGAAACAGTGACAGCTGGACCCGGGCATAGATTCACACATCTGGTAGAGATGTGCTGGGGTAGGAACAAGGTCTACAATCCCGGGCAGATTCTCTCAGTATTTTCAGTTCTTCCTCAAGGAGCTGGCACCCATCAGCTTTCAGAGAGGCTCTGTTTTAATCACAGCCCTGCTTTTCCCTCCTCACTTCAACCTCAACCCCTCCGATCGATCCTGCACAGCTGCCTGGAAGTCTGGAAATCGCTGCTGTAAACACAGACCAGGACTCCCAGGATCTACCAGGCCAGACTGCTCTGCCCAGACCCCTCCCGGGCACAGCCTCCCCCTCCCCAGGACCGGCAGGGCCTCACCTCAATGTCTGGCACGGCGAGCTGGGAGCGGAGGCCGGGGATGCCATGGATGGCATCACCCGGCTGCTGGTGCTGTGGGAAGCTGTTCCCCCCATCCATGGTGGGGTGAGCTGAGGGCATCAGCCTGTGTCCTGCCTCATGGAGTCCTCAGGAGGGTGGGACAGGCTGTGGAGTGAGTGGTGGGAGTGTTTTTATCTGTGCTCTTCACCCTGCACCATGTCCTGGGCTGGGAAAGAAAGGCACATTTAGGTTTTGTGAAAAGGGAGGTGGGGAAAGAAAAAAAAAAACACTTGTAAGCTTAAACATAGCTGAGAGATGAGCAAACAGCCACCAGCCTGTGAAATGCTGCTGCCTCTTCAGAAAATAGAGGGTTTTATGGGAAACAGAGCTCTCCATTACCACCACACCTGGAATTCACCCAGGTGGGAACTGGAACACACCTCTCCTGCCTTTCACACCACAGGAGCCCCTCAGTCCCCAGATCGATCACCCGGGTCACTGCACACAGAGCTGGGCTCAGCCTGAGGAATTTCCTTATCTAATGTACAAGAAGACTCTGCACTCATGTGTAAACTCATGGTAATTAACTCCCCTAAATCACTTGTTTTCCTGAAAATATGCTCTGGAGGTGGGACACTGCTGAGCCAGCAGTGAACTCCCATCTCCCACCCCGTGGCACACTGGGGTCTCCCCAGGCAGATGTTTCTGTGCACCAAGACCTTTCCCACACCAGTCAAACCCAGTAATACCTTGTTACTCTTTTGAAATTAATAGTATTAATGCTACAAATTCCTGAATTTATCAGCTTCTGGCACTTTCTCTTTTGCCAGCAAAAGGGTATCCAAGGCAGGAGCATTGTCCTGGCAGGATTAACCCCAGAGTAACACCCTGCCTCCAGTGCAGCTTCTCAGTGAAAACCTCCAAACTGATTAATTTTCTCCTAAATTCTCCATAATCCCACAGAAAACCAATTTCCAACTGGATTTAATGTATTAAAATAAAAATGAGAAGGTGAAAGCAATCTATACAACCAAAGAAGCAAAGAAAAGCATCCATGATGTCTTTACTTCCACTGAATCTTTCTTTGCCCCTTCCCGCCTCCCCTGACCCTCCCTAGAAGCTGAGTAAATCAAAATGGCCAAAACCTTTGGATGGAGCAATCCAGCCACACACAACACCTACAGAGCACAGACCAAAGCTGTAATTTAAAAGAGCCACCTCTGATCACTATTTGCTACAAAGAATATTTTTGAAAAGCCATTTCTGGCTCCGGAGCCCTTTAAAAATAAGTGACCTTGTAGTGGACAAAATGACTGCGGCATTTGCAATGGAAAGTGAAATTAAAGTGACTCTTTCTGCCTTCCCGTGGTGCCACAGCTGTGCTAGCAGTGCCCTCTGGGCAGGGCTGGTGTGGGGGCTGCAGTGCCCACAGGGACCAGCCAGGACAATGATCCCATGGTGGAGTCACAGGCAAAGCCCTCATGTGTTAGGGACCTTCTGTGTGAAAAGCAGAGTTCAACATTCACATCCCACCTTATGGAATGCTGTGTAGAGCTCCTAAAGGGATTATTTGGGTTTTGTTTTTTTTTGTAGGGAGAAAGTTTCCCTTTTCTATTTTGCAAAGATTCTCTTTGGCTGTACCCAAGCAGGGCTGAGGTTTGCTGATCTCAAGGTCAACGTCACCAATTGCTCTGGTGTCTATAAAACCCTGTGACTCTTCCTTATACCAGACTTCAGGGGTTTTGCTGCTTTTCTTTTTTTTTTTCTTTCCCCTACTTGCAACAGCTTTTGAGAGGAAATCAGCAGCAGTGATTCCCGTAAGACCCATAGCAAATATAGAGCTTTACTTACACATCCAAAGGAACTTAGGAAGGGTAAAATCAATATCAGTATCCCTCCGTGCCTGCTCTGCATTAGCTCACCACTAGATCTCACTGGTGAACCCTGAAGAGCAGAGGCTGCCTCTGAAGCAGCACGAGTTCCCTAGGAAAACTGCACAATAGATCACACCCCACTGGAAAAACGAAGGAAAACTGCTTAGCAAGAAAGCTGGAATGATCTGGGCCTTGGTTTGTGGGGGGCTGTAGTGCAAGTGCGAAAAAAGTACTGAGAACAGGGGGAGAAAAAGAGGCACCAAGAGACCACTCTACACCTGGCACCATTCCAGCCTCACCTCAATCAGTTGCTGAGGGAACTCCTTACCCCAGGAGAACGGCACCAGGACTTGCTGGACACCCCAAAATCCAACCTGCACCTGCCAAATCTTTGTGCTGGACAACAAGCTCCTGGTTATGAACATGGAGGCTGGCCCAGCTTTCACTCTGAGCTCACACTCCAGTGCCAGGGGCTGCTATCCAGCTTACACTCCCAAATTCCAAGAAAAAAACTAAATTAAAAACTCACTAAATCCAGAGTCAGAGACTTGCATGAGCCTCAGGACAGCAGCACAACACCCAGCACAAGAACAGAGAAGTGGGAACAGCCCTTGGTTTGTGCCTATCTCATCATCCTCCAGGCAGCCACATCACAGAAAACCGTAAAAATCAGCAAGTTCCAAAGTGCTTCCACTCCCACATCCCATCCTGCTGCTGTGACAGTAAACACTGATAACACAGAGGCCCACACATGTGAGAGAACCCGTACAGCAAACTTTTAAAGTGTTTTTCCACCACTTCTCTTACCAAACATACTCCGACCAAGCAGCAGCTTCTGCTGTTATGGCAAATCCCCGGAGACGAGGCTCCCGGTCCCAGCACTTGTGTTGGGACAGGGCTGGGAGAGGAAAGCCCAGCACACAGAGCCCGTTCCCAACTTCAACCACTTCAGCCACACTTTCTTGCAGCAGGACTATGGAAGAGCAGCAATTCCCCAGATCCACAGGGAGGGCACAACACAAAAAATCCCACCGGACGTTTTCCTTCCTGGCCAGGCAGCCCAGGTTTGAAAGTGAAAGCAGCTCCCTGCCCAGGATGACGAAGCCCCTGAGCGATTTCATCCTATCACTGAGCTCCAGAATGGTTTCAATATTCCGAACAGTTTGCTTAAAGGTCTGCTGTCAGCACAGGGGCTATGGGGAAGCTCCAGTCTGGAACTCCTCTGGAATTCATCATTGTCTAGAGGTTACAGAGCACAACTTTTGGCTTTTAACAGCTTGAGCTTTTTAGGCATTTCTCAGACCAGCGCTCCAGCAGGAAAATTCCAATTGGGAACACACAAAGAACTGCTGTGCTGTAAGCAGGATGGACAGAACCGGGGGTGAGGGCTCGGATCACTGATAACTGAGACCAGGAAAGGTGAAAACAACCCAGTAAACGCAGCCAGCACTTCCTCCTGTTGTGTTCCAGCCTTTGTTGGTGTATTTTAAATTGCCTCCGTTAAAGGAAGATAGCCAGAAACTCACAGACATGCCTGGAGCAGCCGGAGCTAAACCTGCCGATCATGAATTACCACGCACTGGGAACAACAAAAAACACCTTGGGAATGTGATCCTGCTCTTCCTCCTGCTCAGAGATCAGTTCCCCTCACCCTGCCCACCCCCACGGAGCAGAGGTGGAGCCCCAAAGTGTCCCCACCCTGCTGCACCCATTCACGAGCCCCCAGCATGGGCACCCACCGGAGCTGCAGCTGGAGGGAATTCTTCGGGATACAGTCAGGATGTAACAGCCCCAAAGAAATGGGAACTCAACACTACGGAACTCTGAACAGCCAGTTTTACATCTCAAGCACCCAGGCACCTTCAAGTTCCTCTTTCATGCTTCTCCTTGACGTATTTTTGGGAAGTTTAGACCAAACAAGCAGATGGGAATAGGATTCAGTCCCGTCACCAACGCAAAGGAGAACACCAGAGAGGAAAACGTGATGAAAAGTGAATTACTTCAGGGCATCCTAAGTCAGCACTTTGAACCACCCTGATATCCTGAATGCTTTGAGCATGGAAAAGGCTCCTGGGACACAAAGACTGCAGCCCTGGAGCTGAGCATGGCACTGCCAGGCTCCAGGGCAAATCCCGGCATAACCTGGGCACCACAAGTCAGTGCAGAGCTGCAGCGTGGAATAATCCATGCAAGCAATTAACTGTGGGAATTAGTCTGTAAGGAAAGGGAAGAAAAATCTGGATAATTCCAGAGATTCTCGCAAGAGCTGTGACAAAAGAATAAACCTGCCCTCCAAGGACAGCAGAGTTTCTACAGGGAAAAGGAAGAGCTTGATCCTTGCTGCTCCTCATCTGACACTCAGACCATAAAGGGGAAAACCAATCAAATACAGCTTTTTGGAAGGAAAAGTCCCCTTTAGCAGAAAATTTTAACTGCTCCCCTCAGGAAGATTCCACCCGTCCCTGCTTTTCCACCTGGGAGAAATACACAGGACTATTTCTGGACAGGGCAAAAACGCCTCCCCAGACACCACGCACGCTCTGCCAAGGAACTCGGAACATTCCTGTGTAAATCCACCCTGCATCACCCTCACACATCCAGCACCAACATTCCCAAACCACAAACACATCCCTGCAAGGTAGAGCTAGGGCTGAGGCTGTGGCTCAGACACCAGGTACATGGAAAATTCCCAAAAACAGGGGTTTGGACACTCCCCAGCATGGGGCAGAGCACTGGGAGCACTGGTACTGCTCTCCTTCCACAAAGAACTTGGCTAAGCAAGGTCAGAAGCCAAGAAAATGCAGGTCCCAAATTCTTTACACTTTTTTCTCCCAAGAGATACTTGGGAGAAACCCTCTGGACCTGAGCAGGTCCCAACGTTCTGTTTCACACGCAGCCACTCACAGTGGAAAAACCACTTCAGGACATCAAAGCCAACTTCCCTACAGATCAGGGCAGCCTCAAGGCAGACTCAACACGCACCTGCTCCATGAGAGGCATGTGTTCACCTTGATCACACCCACACTAGTGCAGACCTCGATAATGTAACCATAAAAGACTTAAGAGTTTTAAGTTTTAAACAGAAAAATGTCTCAGGAGAGTAGAAACTTCCCAGTTAGGCATGGAAGGCTTTCCTGAAGGATCCCTGAGGGATCCAGACTCTCAAGGTGACAAGTCACAGCGCAGTTTGCTCCTGTGCAGAGACCTCCCAGCAACATTTGAACGAGACAGGTACAGGCTTATTTTAGGAAAATTGAGAGTGTAAACATCCAACAAACAGACCCCCATCAAGTAAAGAGCTTTTGGCAGAGATAACAGAGCTCAGGCTTCCAAAGGCTCCAGCTGGCAGCTTATGGAGCTCTGCAAAAGCTGGCAATGCTGCACGGGACACACAGCACTCCCAAGCCCACAGCAACAGTATTAGCACATCATTTTCCACTTAAACACTCCCACCAGCAGCTGCTCTTGGTTCAGCCATTCCCACACGGCTCAGGACAAGCTCAATGCTCCAATGACATGAGGATGATGTGCAGCTTGAACAGCCCCAGAGAGGCACAGCTAGCCACAGCCAACAGCCTCCTGCACTCCAGACTCACCCCAGGGCCAGTGCACGGACCAGAAAACCCTCTGGGGGTTTGGATCCCAGCTTTGGGATGCCAGTGCCAAACCTGCAGGACCTGCCCTGCCCACCCCATCTCGATTTCACTGTAAATCGAGCCAGCTAATGGGGAGCCACAGTCCTTACACTGGAATTTACAGTTACTCTGAGGAGTTTTAGACCTGGCACCAGTATTTAACAAGGTGAAGCCTCCGGTACCAGCCCAGTTAATGGTCTGACAGCACTGGTTCCATACTGCAGAGGTTCTGAATTGGGCCAGTACGAGCTGCACCACAGCAGGAACTCAATGCATGATGGATTCATGGCTCCGCACTGACAGAAAGGAAGTTTGGATTAAATATTAGGAAATTCTTCCCCTGTAAGGATGGTGAGGCTCTGGCACAGGTTGCCCGGAGCAGCTGAGGCTGCCCCATCCCTGGAAGTGTCCGAGACCAGGCTGGACAGAGCTTGGACCACCCTAGGATAGTGGAAGGTGTCCCTGCCCAGGGCAGGGGATGGAACCTAACGAGCTTTGAGGTCCTTCCAACCAAAACCATTCCATGATTCTGTGCAGTTTTCACAGCGTTCAGTGGAAAAGCAGCTGAAGAAAGAGTCAGAAACGCGAGGGTTCACTGGCTGTGGCCACCCCGGCTGAGCCGGGGCAATTCCCTGCCCGGACCCGGCTCGGACAGGGTCGGAGGGGTCTGGGCTTTGCTGGGATCCCGGTTACAGGCGCTCCGCAGCATCTCCGGCTCTCTCCGAGGCAGTGGCGCTGCCGGTGCCGGCACAGCCCCGAGCGGTCCCCGCCGAGCTCCCAGGCCCCGCTCCACAAGCGGGACGGACACGCGTGGGGAACACGGGCAGCTGAAGCGCAGGGCGAGCGGGGCCGGCCTTGACGTCTCCACAGGCTGCTCCGGGCCTGGCCCGAGCCCCGCAGCCCCCGGACTCCCCGCGGCACCGACCGACCGCTCCCGGGACAGGCCCGGCCGGGGGCTGCGTCCCCACCGAAACCCCCATCCCGGCCCGAGCGGGCCCGCGGCCCCCGCCCACGGAGGGATCGAGCCGGGGAAGAGGAAGCCCCGAGCCCCGGGGGGAGCGAGCGGGCGGCCCTTACCTGTGTCCAGGGGTCGCGGGGGGTGCCGGGGGGGTCCCGGGGGCTCCGGGGCTCAGGCTCCCGCCCGGCCGCCGCCGCCTGGCGCCGCTTCCGGGTCCGCCATGGTGTGAGCGCACAGAACTTCCGGGGAAAGGGGCGGCGGCAAGCGAGAGAGAACCGGGAGTGGGCAGCGGGGGAGAGAGAACCGGACCCGGGGACACCGGGGGAACGGGAGAACCGGGCCCGGGGGAGTGGGCCGCGGGGGAGCGGGAGAACCGGGCCCGGGGCAACCGGGCCAGGCTGCGGAGCGGAAAGCAGGAGAGGCAGGGCTCGGAACCCGGTCTCGCTGGGAGGTGCCAGGGCGGCCCCGGGTGATGAAGGGGCAGCGAGGCCCGCACCTCCGGAGACCGGCAAAGGTCTGGGGCTGAAGGAACCCCCGAAGTAGAGGGAGTCTCTGGGGCCGCCTCTCCCCTGCCTGGCCCCTTGCCCCCGTTCAGGAGCGGGCGCTGCCCCTGGAGCGGCGGGTCCTGGCCCACAGCCGGCCCGGGGGCTCCTGTGGGTGCCGGCACGGCCCGGTCCTGCAGCCTTTGTACCGGTGTAGATCCGGAGTGCTTGCCTTGCATCCCACACCCATCCATCCATCCATCCATTCATCCATCCATCCAAGAATGGGATGGAAATGGGAGACAAACCAAAGTCCTGGAGCAGTCTTGGCTGCGCACACTGTCAGCCCAAGCGGAGTGTGTTCAGTCCTTTTCCTCTTCAAAGGGAAGGAAATTCCTCACTTTTCCTCCCTGCAGGATCAGGGCAGCAGTTCAACCCACAGAGGACACAGGAGAGCTGGAAACACTCAAACCCTGAGCAGCTTCCAAGGATTCTGCCTGCTGCCATGCCTCGAGTCCTGCTATAGGAATTAAATGAGAATGATTTGGTCTGGCCATCCCGGGCTCCTCACTCATTTCCCCCACACCAGGCTTTTTAGCATTTTTAATTTCCCGTTGCTTGCATTGGATTCATGCCACCTTTGCAGTCCCAGGGTAGGAACAAAATCCTGAGGGGTCTCACAAAAGCCTCCCAGATGGGTCTGTTTTTACACCCAGCAGCAGCCAGAGGGAACCAATTTATCCTCAAGAAGGGAAGCGCTGGCAGATGGGAGCCACGTTAACACCGGGTCCTTGGGAATACTGGGTGTGTGCCAGAGGCAAAGGGGGAACCAGGAAGGACTGTGACAGTCCCTTTCTCCCCCTGCTAATCCTGCTGCTACCAGGTTTCATTCATTTGCACACAGTAATTAATCAAGGCAATCATGTCACACTTTCCAACATATGCTTCTTACAGGAAGACTTCTTTTAAATCCCCCCCAGCTATTTATTTGGTGTTACACAAATACAAATAAATACATACAGTGGGAGAACATGCAGGGATCCATCCAGCACCAAATCAGCCTCCTCCCAGAACCACCAAACCCAGATTTCCAATCCCAGAGGAGGATCTCTTCCTTCTCTCATCCCAGCCTGGATCCCAATTCACACAGGAAACCCCAAGACAGGGATGAAGCAGAAGTGCTGCTGGGCTGGGAGCACTGGGGCTGTCCTGTGCCTGCACTGGTGGGAGGTGTGGGGACATGGCTGAGGTGTGTCCTTGTCTGTTTGACCCTGTACAGAAGCAGTGTCCCTGAAAAACATCCTGGCTTCTGGAACAGCCCTTCCCAGGCAGCTGGTCACTCTGAGACACGCAGTCTCAGGGAATAGGGACAAAGATGGGAGTTTGGGGCCCTGATCCCATGGGCTCTGCTGCACAGCAGCTCCACTTTGGGGTGTGCTCAGCTGCTGTCACCCACTGCCAGTTCCTGTTTTTTCCCAGAGCCTGGAAATCCCCTGACTTTCCGTGGGGTGAGGGCTGCGGAGCCATGCCGCCAGCTGGCCCTGTGCCCCCAGAGCTGCGGGAAGAGACAGCCAGGGGACAGACCCTGCCCCATGCAGGATCCTGGCAGTGCAGTGCTGGGGCCATGCATGGGGCCGTGCTGGGGTGCCAGGGTCCCACAAAACCATCCCATATCTGGGTAGACCCTTCTGTGCCCTCTCAGCCAGGTTGTGGGGACTGTCAGTGCCCCATGTGCCACGAGTTTGGCAGGTCTCAGCTGGTTCCCCTGGCTTGTGACCTCCCCACTGAAGGGGACGATGCTGGTGCAAATATTTGGGAAAGGCCAAGAGCCTCTGGCTTTGCCTGATGCACCCACAGCCCCATTGGGGGACATGGCTGGGGTGCTTGGGGGTTCCTGGGGACACCCCATATGAGTCCTTGGCTTGCCCCACTCCAGTGGCCCATTCCTAGAGAGTCAAGCAGGATTTTACCATTCTCCTGGTGGGTGAGGGAGCAGGCAGGCAGTGCAATGGGCAGGAAGCAGAGTGTGGAGTACCAGGAGCTCCTCCAGCCGATCCTGCCCTCCCACTGCTGGGAACACCTCGGGAAGCAGATGCACAGCACTTACCAGAATTTCGGGGATGGGTTCCAGCACTTTGGACTCAGTTCCAAGACTGGAGTAAATCACTCGGGACCAGGCGCTGTTGTGACAGAAGCCGTTGAGGGAGGAGGAAAAGGCTGTGCTAGCAGGAGTGGAGGGCTTGGCAGTTCCCCTCCTTTGCACCCCCTCTTTGGAGCCCTTGGAACCTCCTCCCAACCCTTCATAGGCTCAAATTCTTCGATCAAACCAGCCCTGGAGCACTGCTATGCTCTGACCCTTTGGGGACCCTGGGGGCCCTGACGTTGCTCAGGCCCCCAAAAACGGGCTCAGGGCTCTCCCACCTGTGCTTTGGGATCCGTGCAGTGCCAGCAGCTCTCATGGAAAAGAAGAACTTACGGATTTATCCTGCCCTGCCTCAAAATAACTGCTCAGCTCCACATTGCAATCCCAGCCGAGCCTGGCTCCATCCCCTTTGCCAAAGGGTTTGACCCTCCGGCACAGCGGGGCTGGGGGCGGCTGCAGGGGCATCGTGGTTCCTCTGAGCTGGCACTGCACAAACCCAACATACTGGCACCGGTTCCCGGTGTTCCCGGCGGGAGCAAGCACAGCAGAGGCTGGAGCTGTCGTACCGCAACTCCCCGGGCTGGGCAGGGGGCTCCGGTGTCCAGTGAAACCAGGAGGAGCCCCTTGTAACGCCAGTGCAGGGAGAGCAGTGCAACCTAACCATTACGAGCCAGCAGAGGATCCCCGCAGGAGAAGCGTCTCTCCCGGGGCCGGGGCCGTGAGGGGGAGGCAGCGCCGAGAGGAGCCCGGGCCGTGCCGGGGTCTGGCCGGGGCGCTGGAGCCGGGCGCCGTTATTTTGGGAATGCCCCCGTTATTTTGAGGAAGCCCTCGTTATTTTGGGGATGCTCTCGCAGCTGCTTGACTGGACTTACACGGCCACGCTGGGCAGGAAGGGATGAGGCACGGCGGGAGGCGAGCGGAACCGCGCGGCTGGGGGACACCGCGGGGGGAGCGGGTTCACCCCAAACCCGAAGCGGCTGCAGGGCCGGTCCCCAGCGGGGCAGGGCCGGCTCCGAGCCAGGTCCCCTCTCCATGACACCCGCGTGCCCTCTGGCCTTCCGCCCTTCACCTCCTACCGCCCCGCCTCTGAGCGGTGACGGACAGCTCTTGCAGCCTATTGCAGCGCGCTGCCGCCGACAGCCCCGCCCACACTCGGGACGGATATCTCCTGTGATCTATCATATCTGAATTTCACCACAAACCCCTCCTCTAGACCTGACGGACAGCTCCACTACTCTATCATATAGCCCCGTCGCCGGCCGGAGTGGGTGGGAGGGTTGCTCGTAACGAACCAACCGGAACCCGGCGTGGTGCGGTCGCAGCCAATCAGCGCTCGAGCGCGCGGGGACGGGGCCGACAGCGCGGCCAATGGGGGCGCGCGCCGGGGCGGCGCGAGGCGCGGAGCGGGGGGAGCACGGAAC
>VWZS01004580.1:61875-98331 GCA_013397075.1 Rhabdornis inornatus
GGGAGCGGCCGGAGCTGCCTGCGGGGAAGGACCCGGCTCGGGCCGGGAAGGGCCCAGAGGTCACCGAACCCCCCCGGAGTTCGTCCCGTCCCGGCTCCGGCCCTGATTTTGTCTCACTAAAAGTGTCCTGTCCCCTGTCACCCCTCCCTGCCCCACCGTTGTACCCTCCCAGCCCCGGTGACACTTGTGGGAGGTGCGGGAGGGGCCGTCCGGACTAGGTGGACATCCCTGACCCCCTCCGTGAGGGGCCAGGCACCGGGTAAAAGGTCCCCCCGACTCCCCGGGAGGACCCGGGTGTTGGGGCACCGGGCAGAGGGTCCCCCTGACCCCTCCCGGGGTCGGCGGGGCCGGGGTGGGTTGTGTTGTCCTGCACCGCTGACACCCGGAGCAGAGGTGGTGACACATCATGTGCCAGGCGGAATCCCGGTGGATGAAGGATGCCCCCGGGAGCTCTCGGTAGGCACCAAAGGCCTCAAACTTTTGTAGGCGAAAGCGAAGACGCGAGAATTGTTTCGGAAAACTCCTTCAAGGAAACTTGGTTCCAGCTCCCCAACGGCTGAACCCCCCCTCCGGCCCGTGCTCCCGGGAGGGCGGCGGGAGCACACCTTCCCACCCCGGCTGGGAATCATGAGCTCCTAGGGATGGAAAGTCACGAGAGGGACTGGGAGCTGCTCTGGTTCCACGGGGTGGCCTGACGGCCCGGAGATGACCTAACTCTGCAGGATCAAACTGGGCCCAGTCAAGGCCAATTGACTGGGAAGAGCCCCCGGCAGCGGGACCGGGTCGGAAGCAAAGCGAGTCCCAAACTGAGTGTGTCCCGTCACAGATTTATGTTCTTTTTCAAAGACATTCTGGAGCCAGACCGGGATCTTTTGGCATCCAACTGACCTGGAAGCAGCTCTTAGGTTTGGTTTGGTTTTTTTTTCCTTCTATTTTTTGGTTTGTTTTTTTTGTTTGTTTGTTGTTTTTTTTTTTAATTATTATTCATGTTTATACAATCTTCTGGATTTTTTTTTTCCAAGAAGGAGTAAAAGGGAGTGTTGGAAACTAACAAACAGGATTAAAGCCCTGAGCGCTTAAGGAAAGAAACAGGTTAAGGAACTTAATCCAGGATGGATCTGCAGGAGCCCCAGCAGCTGGGAATGTTTGCGGAGAGCGAGCTGATGTCGGTGGGGATGGACACGTTCATCCACCGCATCGACTCCACCGAGGTCATTTACCAGCCCCGGCGCAAACGGGCCAAGCTCATCGGCAAGTACCTCATGGGAGACCTGCTGGGAGAGGGCTCCTACGGCAAAGTCAAGGAGATGCTGGACTCAGAGACCCTGTGCAGGAGAGCTGTGAAGATCCTGAAGAAGAAGAAGCTGCGCCGGATCCCCAATGGGGAGGCCAACGTGAAAAAGTGAGTAAAGAGTTCTGGGAGCTGAGAGGGTGAACTTGGTCCCTGTTTACCAGCTGTGTTGTTTTAGCTGACAGCGTGGCTCTGCTGTGGAAGTGCTTCCTAATCCACAGGTATTTAGGAATCTCTTCCCTCTGAACAGCAGCCAGTGCTCTGGGTGAGGCTGGGCACGGGGAAGGGATGGGTTCCCAAGGACTGGGACAGTCTGGAATACACCACTTTGTGTTCCACCAAGTGACTTTGGTGTCATTTAATGGATAAAATAGTGTTTCTTAAAGCAATTCCTCTGTAAGGTCTCACCTTGCCCTCACCTGGCCAGGAAAGGTGAGGGGACACAAACACATCTGGTGTCCTCACAGTCGGGGTGATTCCTGTACCTGCCCAGGTGTGTCCCAAAGGCCCCGGAGCTCTCTGTGGTGGCAATTCCTTCTCCCACCCGTGTGGAAGGTGCCTGGAACAGGATCCAATATATGGGGCACCCTATGGGCACAGGAAGTTTTGGGTTTTTTTCCTTGGCTTCATTTCTAAGGTCCTTGGGAGGTAACTCAAGGCTCTCCCTGGCTGATTTCTGTGGCTGTAAAATGGGGCCAAGGGTTGTTGGCTGTCTGTGCCTCTGACACACCTGGTTACTCAGGGCACAGAGCCCTCATGGAAGTGAACTCCAGGAGAAGCCGGATGCAGGGCTGGATCCATGGGGCTGCTGTGGGAACTTTCCCTTCCCTGGACCTCGCAGCAGCTGTGTCCCAGCCCTGCCAGGAGCTGCTTATCAGCCGTGCAGGAGCCTCTGCCGCCTAAACAACTCATGAGGGTTTATCTAGGCTGGGAGGGAGAACTATGAGAGGTCGAGGAGACTCCTGTGGTGTTGTGCTGCGAGTGAGCCCTGACCTGCAGAGTCCTGTTTCTGCCCCTCAGTTTGATTTCCCAGTTTAGCTGTGAGATATTTCACATCCTGTTCCAGCACTGCTGTCAGGGAGCTCTCTCACTTTGCCTTCCAAACCTTCTTGACAGCCTTGGATGTGGAACAGTCACGTCCCAGGACTGGGACCTCCCTGTCTCTCCCTGCTTGGCTCAGGTTCAGGATGGAGCAAACTTGGTTAATGTGTAATAAAATGTTTCTTGTTTTTCTGGTGGAGGCTGAGTGCCCCGTCTCTGGGTCCCACCACGGGCACATCCAGAGCTGCCACTGGGGAACGTGGAGATAGTTTCTTCCTTAGGGAAGCTTTTCATGTAAATTAGGTAAAAAGAGCTTGCCCACATCAGGAGAGTTCCTTGCTTTCAGAGCCATGGGAATGCTCCTGTGTCCTGAGGTGAACTCCGTGGAAGTTTTATTCATGCCCAGAGTGGGGCTGTGAGTATCAGATGGGTCGTTAAGGGAGTTGCTAAAAGGGGTTTTCTGTGACATTTCCTGGCTCAGCCCTACCTGCTCCAAAACACTGAGGCAGATTTCAGGTCTTGCCTTGTACCCAGGGGTTTACTTTAGTTCAAGTTCCTATTTCTGCTCCCTCGTCCTTTTCCCTCTGCCCACCTATCCATGTGCTTTGTCTGCAGCTTCAGTGGGGAATTTTAAGGCAAACTGTTGTATTTTTTGGTCCCCTGGCACTCTGAGCTTATCAGAACCCTTCAGCCCTGCTTGTGACAGGGAGTGAAAGCTGTGTCTGCTCTGCGTGTGAGATATGTGACTAAACCCAGGTGTCTGAGTGGTCAGTGTGGGAGGAATGAAGTGCTGTGGGCTCTCCAGGTAGTGCTGGACAGGACACTGACACGGTGTTTTAGTGTCAACGTGGCCAGACTGCACTGGAATCTCGCTTTGGGCAGCTGTGCTGGAGCAGCTTTGAGGAGTTTGTGCCCAAAAACTGCTCCTGTGCACAGAACATCAGGAAATCAGTTTGTGGGCTGGATCACACCATTGGGTTGTGCTTTCTCTCTCGGAATCTGGTCGCTGAATTGTTTTCCAGTGTTTCCTACCACACAGAGAAAAGCTGCACGTTGGCTTGGGTTGTTGGTGAGCTCCTGCCTCTGCCCCCTCACAGGGCACCTGGCTGTGCTGATAGCATGTCATCCAAGGAATTCCCTGGAAGACAGTTCCTAGACTGTGGCCCTTGGGTAATTCCACAAGCAGTAACACACAGGGAGTAATGAGAGTGGAACAGTAATGTGATGTGGAAGATCATACAGGTCTGAGCTGGGCCTTGGGCACCTAGAGATGTTGGGCTGGAAATAAGATGTTAATACTATCCTTGGGTCACTCCTTGCTGATAACCCAGGCCACAGCCTCATTCCTGCCCCAGCCCTGTCTCCTGGTGTTCTGGAGACCCAGAAATTGCAACTAAAATGCATTTGGGACTTACATAAAATCGAATTATTTTTCTCTACCCCAAAATACTCCACTTCTGCCCTAGGAAAATGAGCCCTGAAGGGCTCTCCGAGTCTTGGAGAGGATGTTGAGGGCTTAAACTTGTAAGACACAGTTTCCTTAAATCCACTGGGAGAATCTTCATTTCTCTTTAGAGCAGGTGGAGGTGGCTCAGTCAGGCAGACACTGCTGGATCTCATCCCTGCAAAAAAAAAGGAGTTTAGTGGGATTGCCAAAAAGAGGCAGGAAAACCTGGCAGCCTGTGGCTGCAGCAGCAGAGGTTTAATAACTCCGTGTGCTAATAGCCTGACACGTTAATTAAGTATTTGGGGCTCTGTGGGATCCCAAGTGCCCTGTGCTGTACTTACCACCTTGGCAATTGCTCAGGTTGGAATTTCTGCTCCTTGGCATTCCTCAGAGGGTTAACCTGGGTTATGGGCCTGTGCTGTGACAGTTTGTTCCTGAGGTCTGCAAGTCCCAAGCTGGAACCTCCAAACAGGGACAGCTCTGCTGGGGAAGGCCTTGCTGGAAGCGCTGGAGGTGTGGGCTTAGCTGGGAATGAGCTGATCCCATCTCCCCAGACACGTGTTCCCCATGGAGCTGCATGGCTCAAGGATTTCCTCTGCTGAGCTGGATCTTTGCTTGGGTTGAGAGGTGAGATGCTGGGACCTGTACTCCGTAGAAGAGCACAGGTTGTGATGGATGTAGAGCTTGGAATGCCAGACACCCCTGCAGGAGCAGGATGTGGATGCACCCTTGGGACTAGGAAAGAGAAAAAGCGACAGAGGGATCTCCTTGGCACTTCCAGCCCTTGGGCTCACACAGTCCTGTAGCAGGTGCTGCACTTCCTAAGCTTTCAGGATGTTGTGGGAAGAACCTTGTGAACCAAAGGAAGGGAATGAATCTTTTGGCTGCATTGCTGGGTTTTGTTTAGGCGGGAACGGCTGGGAACAAGCTGTAGGAAGAACGCTGGATCTCACAGTGGAGATGTCCAGGAAGGAGAGTCTGCTTTCCAGGCTGCCTTTGGCATCTTCCAAAATGGTGTGGCACATGGAACAAGGGGGCAGCTTTGCTATTTACAGTTCTGAGCTGCAACACCCCCGTTATTTGCCAGAGCAAATACCGTACCTTGCAGGGGTAAGTCTTAATCCACCAGGATGAGCTTAATGGATCTGACAGAGCTCGAGTTAGAAAGTCTTTTCCCTCCTTGTCTCCCTCCAAGGGGGTTGTACTTGGAAGCAGGCCTTGCCCTCTGGCAGTCTGTCTGGTCACACACTTGCAGTGGGCTGTGGTGGGGTTTTGTTGTTAGTTTTGGAAAAAAAAAAATCAAATTTAGGCCTGTTCTGAGGAGGTGAGACCAATGTTCCCCTACTCGAGGGGTTTGCAAAGCGCATGGGGTTGGAGGTGGCTGGGCTGGCTGTCCCTGCTCCTCAGGCATTCCAGAGCCAAAGAGGGGCTAAAAATAGAAGTAATCTTTCTCTGGGAAAAGGGCGGCTTGGCCTCTGCCCCAGGGGTGGGGGCACTGCCCTGACATTCCGGATTGGTTCGCAAAGTCCTGCTGGGGGGGAAATCATTGCAGAAATATGAGATATTTATTAGTCCATTGAAGGTGGGAGGAATTAGTGTTTGTGCTTCCGAGCTGTATTACAGGGAATGAGCTGTTGGGATCAGGATTTTAGATGTGTTCCCAATATTTGGGCTTTAAAGCAGTTGTGTTTGAGTGTGTTTGCTCCCCTCTGGCAGCCCTGGTTGGAGCCCTTGGCCCTCTCCCTCCATGCTGCAGGATCTTCTCAGCCCCACACAGACACTGGCTGCAGTTCCTGGGCTAATTTAATCCAGTTCAGCCCTTTGGTCATTCCTATAATTAGACTTGTCTGCCATGTCCACAGAACACTTGAGAGCTTTGCTGTGGTATCCTCGATCTCTGCTCAGCTTTTGGTGGTTTTTTCTAAATCCAGAGCTGAGAAAGGAGTGTCTGGCCTTAACTTTGGTAGTGAAATAATTCATACTGCTCAGGCATCCTTAAAAGATCAGTAAGGATTCTCCTTGCACTCCTGCATCAGAGAAGCCTTTCCAAGGAGCAGCTCCTGGTTGTTGCTCAGTCTTTGTGCTGGTCCCAGCTCATTACTGGAGTTGCTAATTGTGCCCGTGAGGGGCTCTGAGCTGGCTTTGGGCAGGGCCTCTCACTTCCAAAGCTGTGCTCAGAATTGCTTGTAATGCTGCTTCCCAGAGGCTGAGCTGATGAAGTGTGACCACACTGCTTAAAGCACTGGCCAAATCGCTGTGGAAGGGAGCTGGGAAGGAGAATTCGGGAGCTCAGCACAGCCCAGGATGGAGCAGCAGCAGAACAAAGAGAAAAGCAGGACCTGCACTGCCAGGCACCAACAGAACCACCCTGACCTGACTGTCCTGCTCTGCCTGTTTCTCCACAGCTGGCATCCAGTGGGATTTTGCAGGATGAGTTTAATGCAAAAGAGACTAAACTGTGATTTGGGACAGGTACAAAATCCCTGGAGACCAAGATCAGAACTGCTGACAGAAAGTGATATTCGAGGGGGTGCTCCCCAAACCAAAGGAAGGTGGCTTCTCACAGTTTTACCTTGTTTATTCCCCACAAACACAGGATTCAGTTCAGGTCTCTGAGTCATTCAGTCAAGCTTGGGTGAAATATTGGAAGAAATTGAGTTGGGAATAAGCTTTTTAAACATAACTTTTTCCTTGTCTCTGCCTGCAGGGAAATCCAGCTCCTGCGGCGATTACGGCACAAAAACGTCATCCAACTGGTAGATGTGTTGTACAACGAGGAGAAGCAGAAAATATATCCTTTTGCACAGGGCTGTTGATCAGGTTTGAACTCCCACTGTTCCCTGCTGTAGTTCTGCTTTTGGGAAGGCGCTTTTGGATGTTTCTTAAGCTTAAATTTTTGCAGCTAAATTGCTTTCGCTGCTGTTAACTATTCTGCCCACCTGGCAGACTTTCTACACAAACACAAATTCACACAGACACCAATCAAGGCAATTTTATCCTCACTTTGCTGGACTTTATGTGACTCTGCCACACTGAGAGCACTTTGCCTGGAACCAGCATGGAAGTTCCTGGACCTGATCCCTTGTAGCATGTGTTATAAATGCTACAAGGGATGCTTTTATTTTTGACAGTATTTTCTGACTACTGTCTTCTTATTACAGTACTCCAGAAAAGGAGTAATTTAATTGTGTGCGTTAATTAGATCAAACACTCTGCCACCAGATCATTAGGATAAAGCAGTGTGACAGCTTCTGCTTGTGCTGTGGCCTCGACAGAGCAGGGGGACTGCAAGTCAATTACTGATAGAGAGATCCTGTTTAATTGGGTAGAAAGGAGGAGGCAGCATGGGGAAAAGGAGCCCGAGAGAGACATCGTGTGTTGGTACCAGGTGATGACAACCCAAAACCATCTCTGGGAAATGGGATCTCCCCAAGGATGCTCCTTGCTGGACTTTCTGAGCAGTGCTGGTCCAGAGTTGGTTTTCAGTGCTTTATCCTTGCAAGGACAGGTTGACTTTGTTATTTTTATCTTTATCTGCTCCTACGCTCTCACCAAGTTTGTTCTTCTCTGTGCTGATTCTGGCAATAACTGGGGAAATTTGTTTTCACTGGAACTGGGAGCAAGAATTCATCCATGATTTTGTTCAAACCTTTCCCCAGCTCCTGGCTGGCACTGCCTGTGCTGCATTTCCTGGGCTAGGACAGAGCAGACCTTGAGCAGCCACATGGGGAACAGGTTTGGGAAGGATCCAGCAGAAAAGGGACTGTTTGCCTGAGGCTGCCCCGGAGGCAGAGCCCTTAGTCATGCACAGGGCTGTGTTGGCTCCTTGCAGCAAGCAGAGCTGGAGTTTAGGGGGAGATGTCAACTTTTTCCTTGGTGATTGAAAAAAAAAATCCTCGTTTTCAGACCAAGCATTGTGGGATTTGAAATTGGGTTGTGGAAGGAAGGATTCTGTTCCCACCTGAGTGTTCTGTTGCTGGTGGAAGTGCACTGCAGGCTTGAGCTGTTTGTCATAGGGTCACAGAATGGCTTGGGTTAAAAGGACATTAAAGCGCATCCCATTCCACCCACTGCCCTGGGCAGGATCACCTTCCACTATCCCAGGTTGCTCCAAGCCCCATCCAGCCTGGCTTTGGACACTTCCAGGGGTCCAAGGGCAGCCATAGCTGCTCTGGGCACCCTGTGCCAGGGCCTCACCATCCTCACAGTGAAGATTTTTTTTCCTAATCTCCCACCTAACCCCCCCTCTCTGTCAGTTTGAAGCAATTTCTCCTTGTCCTGTCACTGTGTGCTCTTGTAAAAAATCCCTCTCCATCTTCCTTGTAGGCTCCCTTCAGGTTAAGACAGCATTTGACCAACTCACCTAATAAAAACCTTCGGTGATTTTCTGTGGGAAAGGGAAAGCTGTGGTGACTGGATTAAAAATATCAACAACTTCTAGTATTTAAGGGTTGTTTGCTGGCCTGCTGTGGCTGGGAGTGCAGAGCTGGTGGTGAATGGAGAGCTCATCCAGGCAGAAAATGAACCCAGTTCCATGAGCAGCATCCCAGGGACCCTGTTACCAGTGTTACAACTGAGTGTAGGAGCAGAACCCCTTGAGGAGGAGAACTGAGAGCTTGGGGCACCTGTAATAGATCTGCTCCAGCCTGGAAGTCTGTTCTCTAAGCTGGATGATCAACCTGAAGTGGATCAATGACCAGGGAGGGGTGAGGAGCAGCCTGGCTGTCCTTGAGCCTCTTTGCTCCCCAGGAGCTGGTCTGGAATATCTGGAGTATTCTGACAGTGGGAGATGTCTTCCACACCACTCTGACAGAAGTAGTTCACAGATTTTTTTTTCCAGAGTAAGAAAGGGTAGAAATTAATTTTGAGAACTCTTTCTTCTGTTCTTGTTTTTATTGATTTACTGAGTGTCTTCATGCCCATCATAAAATCTTGTTTAGGGTATATATTTAGAGTATGTTAGGGTCTCTCTGAAGAGCAGCTCATGAGGAATGGAGCAGGAATTTAATGAGTTTTGGAGCTGTTACATGGAACATGCTGGAAAGGGGCAGCAGAGTCTTCAGCCCAGATCCCACCCAGGGCAGGAGTCTCCCTTCTGCCTCTTCTACCTCAGGTGGCTTCTTGGGGCAAAAGTAACTTATTTTGGCCTTAGGTTAAGGAGGTACCTGCCTGGAGGAATAACTGACTGTGCTTGGGATTGCAGGGGAGCCCTGGCAGCCTCTGCTGTTTCAGGACACTCCCCAATGTCCCTCTGTTCTCCTAGGCCCCTCCAAGCCAGACTTTGCCTTCAAAAGCCCAGGGAGAGGAGGGAACAGGCACTTACAGCATCAGGCAGTCTGGTTCCCATTTTTTGGCCCCAGCATTAAAGCTTACAGAGATAAAAACTCAAATATGCTGCAAGGGAGCAAATGCTGCAAAGTGCCACCAGCTCTTGGCATTCTGTTGTAACTGTTTTTATCCACGTGGTTTCGAAAAGCTTCCCAGCTCTCCAAGGATTCTTTTTCCTGCTACTAGAATGCTCCTGTGGAGCTGGGAGTAAGCAGCAGCTGTTCCGTGGAGCACACAACTGGGTTGTTTGGGATGGGGAATGAGGAGTAACCAGCTTTGGGGAAGGTGACGGGAGCTCGCTGTCATCTCAGGTGCAGAACACCCAGGGCACTGGGGGAACAGGCTGCAGCTCTTCTGCCTGGGAGTTCCCAACTTTCTGTGCCCACTTCAGGATATTTCCCTGTTCTCTGTCATGCCTGTGAGATCTCCAGCTTGTTTTCTGTGGAGTTCCCATCCTGTTCCAGGTCTGGTCACGGAGCTGCAGATGCTCATTTGACTGAAGGATTTTCCTGTAGCTGCTTTCCTGTCCTGTGGTAGCTGGAGGAACATCCCTCAGTACCTGGGGAGTGCAGCCATTCTTCTGGGATGGGGCTGCTGCCCATCTGAGGAATATTTAACACTGAGGAGTGTTAACCCTGGAGCTTCCTTAACTCTGCCCTCACGTATATGGTGATGGAGTACTGTGTGTGTGGGATGCAGGAAATGCTGGACAGTGTCCCAGAAAAGAGGTTTCCAGTGTTTCAGGCTCACGGGTAAGTTCTGTTCCTCTCCCCTCTGTGTTCTCTCAAGTGGAGAGCACATTCTGCTCTACTCAGCCTGTTTTTGAAAGCAAACCTGGCTTTGTGCAATAATTTCATATTTTACACCTGTGCAGAAAGGTGAAAAGCTCTTGAAGTGGTCAGCAGGGATTGTCCTTAGATTCTAGGAGGAAAACCATCCTTCTACTGATTTTTCTGTTCTTTTTGTTTTACTTCCTGTGCTGCCCAACAACCCCCCCCGGGTCCCTGTGATCCTGCCATCCCAGGGAGTGTGAGGGGGGAATCTCCTGCCTAAATGGAGGTCAAGCCACGGTTCAGCATCAGAAAAGACTTTAAAGGCCTTGGGATGGATTAGGGATTGGCAATATCCAGCGTGATCTGGCAGCTGGGGTAGTTAGCTGGGATAAGCTGGAGCCTTTCACTCCTCAAGGAAAGAAACTTGAGAATTCTGGGAATAGATACAAAAACATTGTCAGGATCAAATCAGGGCAGAGCAGCAAATCTGTGGCAACTACATAATTTTATGGTCATATTTTATTTTAAGAGATCTCTGAGATTACAGACAACCTAAGTGAAATTCAGGCACATTAATATTATTTCTGGGTATTGTGAGATGAAACACTTGCCTCTACAACTGCCAGGGTGCATGTGGGTTACAATGATGGCCCAGAGTCTCTGACCACAGCAAAAAGCTCCTTTCTGCTGGCTAAAAGTGTTTGATTTTTTTCCCCTCTGCCTCTCTCTGCAGGTACTTTTGTCAGCTTATAGATGGCTTAGAATACTTGCACAGCCAAGGGATTGTCCACAAGGATATAAAACCGGGGAACCTCCTGCTAACAACCAATGGGACACTAAAAATATCTGATTTAGGCGTAGCAGAGGTATGTGAGAAGCACAGCAAAGTCAGAATGGGACATTCTAGATTGAGGTCACCTCTGTGGTGTCATTGATTTATTGTGCATTTAGGCTTTTGTTCTGTTGCGCTTGCAGAGTGCTCTGAGTGACTCTGAATATTTATTGCAATTGGCAAAGCACTTCTTTTGGTAACAGCATGAAACCTCCGCTCAGGAAGCATAGAGGAGGAAGATGTCAATCCTGGATGAGCCCAAAAGTGGGGGAAAAATGGGGATAAGCTACATAACCCTATCCTTTTTTTTTGTATGTCTTAGGTAGGAGAGGTGCAAGACTTGTCACTGTGGCATGTGGCTGCTGTGGTGGCATGATCTCATCATCTGTAGATGTTCAGTAGAGGAGTTTTCCCCTGTTGTTTCCCAGGTGGAATTTTTCCAAGAGTCACAGTTTGTTTTCCTTGGAAGCCTGACACTGTTTGGTCTCTCCTGCTGCAGGCATTGCATCCATTTGCAGAGGACGACACGTGCAGGACGAGCCAAGGGTCGCCAGCATTCCAGCCCCCAGAAATTGCCAATGGCCTTGACACCTTTTCAGGCTTTAAAGTCGACATCTGGTCTGCGGGGGTGACGCTGTGAGTGCCCAGGAGCTTCCAGGAACTTCATAACTAATGGCACCCTCAGATAGCTCAGTCCTGGCCCAGCTCTGTCATCACTGCTCTTGTATGGTGGGGCGAGCTGAGAGGGGGGTGCTGCTTGCTCCTGTGGGTGGGTTTATGCTCCCCAAAGTACCTGTGATTCTGCACAAGGGGATCTTTGATCTCCATGAGTGACTCTGCAGCTGTTGCCCAGCTCCCAGAGGCACAGCCAGGGCAATGAAAGAAACCACAAGTATCTCCAGTATTTATTTTTAAGTTTTTGCTTTCCCAGACTCAGGGAGATGTCCTGGTGGTTTTGACCCCTGTGAATGAAAAGCTGTGAGGAAGGCAGGCTAAGCTTAAAGAGGTTTTGCACATACTGCCAAATATTCCTCTTTTGGTTTCCTCTTGACTGCTTTTGGCTTACGTAGTCAGGTAAGAACTGGGTACCTGTGTTCTGCTTCTCATCTTGCTTCTCCTTCTGCCTTCACAGATACAATATCACAACGGGTCTGTACCCTTTTGAAGGGGATAATATCTATAAATTATTTGAAAACATTGGGAAAGGCGACTACACAATTCCAGAGGATTGTGGTCCTCCACTCTCAGACTTATTGAGAGGTGAGTCTTCCCAGCTGCTTCCAAAATGGTAACATTTATAGATGCGACAGCTTACACAGTGCCAGAGCTTCCTTCCCCGTGTCCCGTGGGGATATGGGATCCTGTTAGTCAGGGAGGTTATACTTACTGCCCTACAAGACTCTGGCAGATCTTCAGCACTGGTGTGTTCCTGAGATCCCTGCACAGCTCGCAGCCACTTCTGTGTAGAGTTGGTTCTTGCATTGTTTCCTGTGCTCTGAGAAGCTTTTACATCTAAAGACAAAGCCCACAAGAGGTTAGATTTAAAATGGCATAATAGCATTGATGCAGGTTTGGACAGTGAGAGTGTTCAGATGCTGTGTCCAGGCTTTCCCTGATGTCACACACTGAATATTCAGGGTCTGCTGTCCCTCCTCATCAACCTCTGCTCTGGATTTACTTGTCTCAGTCTCATTTGTCTCCTTCCCCCCAAATTCAGAGCTGCAGGATATTGAAGCAGTGACAATTTCACAGCAGGGCTGGGATAGGACCAGGAGTGGCACTTTCTGGGGAAAAAGTTGTGGGGCTTTTCGTTTTTTTTATTCCCATCACTTATTGCAGCAGTTTGAGGTTTAGTGCTGAACAGTCTCTACCTGTGGAGTGGTCAGGCAGGCCAGCAGTTGTGCTGTGTGCACAGCAGGCAGCCGGTGAGCTCCTTTGGCAGGAGCTGGAATGTGATTCCAGCCTGTGGGAGAGCCTTACCAGCATTCCCAGTGCCTGCTCAACAGCAGAACAGCCGAGTGCATCAGTGCTCCCCAGCCTTCAGCACGGGGAGCTTTCCATTCAGCTCTTCGTGAGGAATCAGCTCCCAGATGTGGGATGTTTGTCTTGTTTCGCATTGGTTTTCCTGGTCCTTGTGCTCTGTGGGGTTGGTGAGGGGCTGTGCCCCCCTGCTGGCAGCGTGTCAGCTCTGCAGGCTCCGGGCTCCTGGTGCAGGGACATGGGCTTGTTGCAGGCACACTGCTCCTGGCTTGAAGCAGGGCCCTGGCTCCTGGCTCAGAGCAGGGACGCAGCTCCAGGCTCGGAGCATGGCCCTGGCTCCTGGCTCGGTGCCGGCCGTGCTGGCGGCAGGTGGTGCTGTCAGTCCGAGCTCTTCCGCTGCCGCCGCTCAGGGCTCCCCCGGCCCCTCGGCACCAAGGAGCTGCCAGACCTCCGCAGCCCCCCTCGGAGGCTATTTTAGCTTCCCTGGCCCCAAGCCAATGATGAAATCAGTTATTTCCATGTGTTTCCAAAAGCATTAGCCAGCTTTAGCAGCTTTCGAAGGCGTTACATAAGGCAGCGCTTCCAATGGCGCTCGGCACAGCCGGGATCCGGCTGCTCTGCTGAGCCCGACACGGTGGCTGCTCCTGCCCTGATGTGCTTCACATTGTACCTGCCAGCCCCAGGGAATGGTGGCCTGAGCTCTGTGTGGCATTTGGCTTGTGACTGCTGACTCCAAACATGGCCTTTTAATGAGCTGGGAATTGCCCAAATGGAGCAAATCCCGCAGTCCTGTTGGTCCGGCAGCAGTTCTCCTAAAGCATCCAGCAGAACTCCTTGGAGGTTTGTGATCAGCCTCTCAGCTGCACTTAGTGATTCCCCCGGGGAAAAAGAGCATGGCAGTTTTCTCTTTTCCTGTGCTGAGGATATTGACAGCTTAAAATCTTATGCTTCATTAGCACAATAACTCTTCTCCTAGTTCTCTTCCCACCCCTGCATGAGATCTGGAGCCAGAATTACCTACTCTTCCCTCTGCCTGATTTTACATGGAGGAGCCTTGAATCTGGTGCCCTTTGTCCATCTCTTACAGCCTGAGTCTCCTCTTGCATCCTCACTGCTGTCAGTTTCTGTCTGCATTCCTTCTGTGCTTGTGCACCACAGAGGTGGGAGTCGAGTGGGTTTGGTGAGAAGAGGAGATAGTCTGGGAGGAGGTGGCTATACCCCTTTCTTTCAGGGCAGTGGGAAGCCCTAAGGATCCCTTTTCCTGTCTTCTCTCCCACCTGAGAAGTCTCCCACCCTTCATCTTGCTGTGTACAAGCTGCTGCATTGCAAAAGCTGGCAAAACCTTCTGATATTCCCCTTGCTTGGTGTGAGGCACGTTTTCCAGTGGTCAGCATGCCAGGTGGCCTCAAGGGGGATGAATTTTGGGGTGAGATTGCCCCAGCTCTGCCTGCTCTGGAGGTCTGAGCAGCTCCCAGCATCTGCTGAGGCCCAGGGCTGAGCTGTGCAGTGGTGGTACCACGTAGCTATGGTGACAAACCTGGCTGCTTTATTTAGTTCCTGCTTTTCCTCCAGAACATCTGCATTTCCTGGTCGGTGCCTGCTCCTCCTGCAGAAGGCTGGAGCTGAATCCGTTGCCTGTGGATCAGATACTGTAAATGGCTATGTTTGTGTGAGCAGCACAGACACCCCCAGCTCAGCTCTGTCGCTCTGGCGGTTTTGTCTCATCTTTGTGTTGCTTTGAAAGGCTCTAAAAGCCCTTGCAGTGCTGTGAGTGCCTGGTCTGGGTTTGAGTGAGGCAGAATTCAGTGCAGCAAAGTGCTCATTTCCTCTGTCTGCCAGGGCTGTGCTGACCACAGGCCCCACAGCCGGGCTGTGAAGTAAACACAAACAGACTTTGTAAGGGTTTTTTGTGCTTCTGTTGACTACTTTTGTAGTGCGTCTTTACTTTTTCTTCCCCTTGAGCTTGTTCTTATCTTTGTTCCCCTTTTCCAGAACAGCAGAGTTTAGAGGACTTAAAGCTTCAGTGGTATTTGGCTTGTAAAGAGACTCGCATGACAGTATATCCTCCAGATTAGTTGGGATGCTGCTCCTCGTTTTGTCTCCCTAATCAGGGATGAAGCTTTATTTATACTCTTCAAGGATGGAAAGAAGAAGGGCTGGTGCTGTTTTGTGTGTGCAGTCAGGAGAGATGTGTCAGAGTGGAAGAGTTTATAAATAGCTTTAAGGTTCTTCTGGCAGCATCTGCCCATGGCTTATCAACTCCTGTGCACTTTGCTTCTGGACCAGAAAAATGCACAAGGTCAGCTCTCCTCCTCCTAGTCTAATAGACTGTTACTGGAAGAGGAAGCTCTGAGGCTGCAGCTCTGCATTTATCAGCATCTGTATTGATTTCTGGGCCTTGTGACCTGGGACATGGTGGTTGGATCCTCAGCAGTTTGTTTTCTCACTTCCATGACCTTTCCTTGCTGGGACAGTGAGAGAGGATGCATCCTGGTGACAGTGGGGTGCTTCAATTCTGCTGTGGCAGGAGTCCCCAGGGCTGTCTGTGCCCATCCAGAGGCCTGGCCTGGATCACAGGCTCGAGATTTGCCTGCAGAGGGAGTTTGTGGCCAGAACAGCCAGCTGAGTGCGGGGAGAGGGAGATGATCCTGCCTCATTTACAGATTTGCCTCACACTGGTTTTACAGTGGTTGTTAAATGTTGATCCAAGTTGGAGACTGAAGTGGAATCCAGGTTGAGTTTGTTAACCTTGCTGTTGGATTTCTTCCTATTTGTCCAGTCCCACACCTGAGATTGTCCTGTGTTCTGAACTCTGGAATTCTGCCCTGGAGCTGTGTCTGTCCAGTATCGCTGAGTGTGTGGGCTGGGGGTTGTGAGGAGCTCAGGGCAAATCCATGATATCCAGTTCCTGGGCTGTCACTTGATGTGATTTGAAAGGGTTTTGAAAATGTTGATGTGCAACAGAGAGAGGACACGATACCCCTGTCTGGGCACAACTGTGTGGTGTCTGTTCTTACCAGTTTAATACCTGATAATTCTCAATGAGAGCACTTCATATTTTAGGAATAATTTCCTCATGGAAAGGGTTGTCAGGCACTGGATGGGGCTGCCCAGTGAGTTTTGGAGCTCCCATCCCTGGAGGTCTCCAAGGAACACCTGGACATGACACTCAGTGCTCTGCTCTGGGTGACAATTTGGGGATCAGCCGTAGGTTGGACTCGGTGATTCTGTGACACGCCTGTATGGACACAGGGAATACTGGGGAGCAGAGCTCGGAATTGGCCTCCTGGAGCATTCCCTGGCACAGCCTGTCCCGTCCCTGCTCACAGATAAACTCCGGGGAAGTCTTTACCCTAAATGGCCGCAAGCAGTGGCTGCTGCGGGCAGACGCTCCGGGATGACTTGCCTGGTGAATAGAACATGATGTTTTGTCTTGCTGAAGCCTCTCTTCAGTGCAGGGCTTGAGCCACGGAGCTGCCACGAGTGACTCAGAGCTGAACGTACGAATGTACATTTTCAGCGAGGACACTTTCTGTTTTCTTTCAAATGTTGCCCCAAATGCAGTCATTTTTCATTGAAGTAAAAATTCCTTTAGCTCAATTATTTTCCTTCTGCCTTCTTAATGGCTTGAGAGCAACAGCTGCCTGTGCCGTGGCTGTTTGTGCCTACTGCTCTTGGGCCTCTTTTAATCATTTACCTGAAACTTCTTCTCCTGCTTGTACCGGTTTCATCTGGTAAATGCCTTAAATTTCAAAAACACCTTGAAGTGTGGTTGGTAAATAAATCAATGGGGGGAGTGGGTGGTGTCCTGACTTCCCTGTTTCTCACAAGATTAATAAGAGAACATGACCAGTACTTGCTCCTGTCTCCTAAACTTCATGTGACAGCTCTTTGTGGCCCTATTTCTTAAAAAGAAAAAAAAAGCCAACTTATTTGGGCAGCTCAGCTGTGAAACTGTCTGATCATCTTATTAATAGGTTCTTTAATTAGGTGTGGGATTTTTTTTTCTCTGAACTTATTTCATTTTCTGTAAGGTGAGGAGAAATTCCATCTGAACGTGAGAAAACTCCTTTGCTGCCAGGGTTGAGCTCTGGAACAGGTTGTAATTGGGGGTGGTTGTAGAGTTTCCATCCTCAGGCACCCTCAAAACTCAGTCCAAACAATCCAAATCTCTGAGGAATTGGGCTATGAGGACTCCAGTGCCTCGAGTTCCTGAGCCAGGAGCCTGACCTGTGACCTGGTGAGCTCTTCCTGGATTGCTTTAACCTACTTCATGTGATGTCATGTGGATCAGTAGTGATCCCATCTGCCATAAAGCTCTTAATGCTGTCACCAGCATGGATAAACCATCCCAAATTGCCAGGGCAAAGTGTATTTTGGGTTCTGGGGATGAAATAACTTCAACCTTTCCCCAGTGTATGTCCTATCCCCCCTCTTTGCCCATATCTGATGTGATATGAACAGACTGACAGGGAAGATGTTCTGGAGCAGCTTTTGGTATCACATGTGCTGTGGTGATTTATCTTTTCCATGACCGTTGCAGGATCTTACTTGCAAGGCCCCTCGTAGCTTCCTGCTTTTACTAGGATGTGTCTTTCCATCCCTCATTTCCAAGTGTCCATCCAGATGTATCCCCCACCCCTGTGTTCTCAGTGTGTACTTGTCCTGGCTCTCCCCAGCACTCTGCACTGTTTGCTCCTGTCCTGACTTTCTGAATTCCTGTTTGACAGGGAGTGCTGCTTCCCAGACTTTTCTGGTTGCTGGAGATGGGTTCCTCCTCTTCCAACCCATCTCCAAACCCTCATTCTTCATGCAACGTGTGCAAGACTTGATAGTACAGGTGCTTCAGGAGCAGCAGGGGATCATCCATTAAAAGCAAAACTCCTTGAAGTGTGCAGCCATGAGGCTTTGTTAATGTTCATTAGGTGAATATATTCCTGGAACCTTTATTGGAGAATGTCTTGGATGCTGCTGGATCAAACTCTCAAGGTTCCATTGGCTCATTTCCAAAGAATATGGCAAAATTTGCTCCTTCTCTTCTCTTGAGTTGTGAAGCTTCTGAAAGGCAGTGGAGCAGAGTGGGCTTCCCAGGAGGCTGTTTAAGGAATCCACCTCCCTCTCTCCCGGAGAGAATAGGGATGAGCTGCTTTTCCTCTCCCCACTCTGCTCACCACCCACCTCAGCCACCTCAGCAGATGATCCCAGAAATCCAAGCCCTAGCCAGAATCACAGGGATGGGCAGTAGGATGATTTTTTGTTAATTCTCCCCAACTGCACCTCAGAATAAAATTCCACTAGACCAGAGGATCAGGGACAGTGAGCAAGAGGCTTTAGCTCTTCCATGGAAATGCAAACTCTTGATTTTCCTTGCCTGGAGACTTTCTTAGACCTGTGATTGAGTGTGTGATGCAGTCTCTGCACTGGGAGGGAGGGAAGGGCTGTACCTGCTTTGCTGGTGGGAAGCTGAGGAGCAGACTGGAACAGGTTAGCAATGGGATTGGGATTTTATGCTGAGTTTCCTGTGGCCAATGGAGCAGATCCTGCCTGGAACTGCCAGGACTGGACACAGCATGGCTGTTGGGGAGGGAGAGGGAGGGAAGGACAGATCTTTGTGCTTCCTGGCTTCTACTCAGCTGAGAGTGTATGTGATCACACCTGGACTTTCTTCCTTTTTTTCAGGGATGCTTGAATACGACCCAGCCAAGAGGTTCTCAATACAGCAGATAAGGCAGCACAAGTGAGTGTTACCAGTCCTTCTCTTCCTGCTTCTCCTGTACCTGTGCTCCTGCTCTCACCTCCTGTTTCCTTCTGACAGCAGACACATGGAAGTCACTAGATCTCCTTCCTCCAGCTCTGCTGGAGCTCTGGCAACCTCCACTTGGCTTTTTTCCTCCTATTAGAGCATCTGGCGAAGCACTGGAATTGCTAACCAGTAAATAAGGAATATGTTGGACGTCTGTTTGTGGCGTGCCTGCTTCTGGATAATTAAGGGTTCTGGATAATTTTTTCCAGAGGCCAGCAAGTACTAATGGAGCAGAACAGGAGGTTCTGAAGGCTGTGTTATTGAAGTAGGACTGTTCAGTAACGTGTGTTAGTTCTGGCCAGTCTGGGGACAGAAATATCCCCTGGTATTTGCTCCATATGGAGTCAGTATGTGAAAAAGCGTTCCAGGACAATAGGAATTTTTTTTTTCTTTCTCTTTAATATCACAGTCCTCCCTCCCCCATATCCTCCCCCATTTTCCGTGCCATAGTCAGGGGGGAAATGCCCCGTTATCACTGAGGGGTTTTTTTTAAGGATCTGTTTGAACACGCTGGCTCCAAGCAGAGATTTCCTGGGCGGATAAAAGTACAAGAACAAAAAGCATCATGAGGCTGCTTCACTGCGGAGGCTGCATTAGCTTATCTCTTCTTGAAATGGGAAGTGCTTCTGAGGACAGGCGGAGCTGCCTCTGGACTGCAGCTGCTTGGCCTGTGAGCCTGCCCAGATCCTTTTGGGAGCTGTAAAAGCAAGGATGTGATCCAGGGTGGTGCTGAGCCCACTCCATGCTACAGGAACAGTGCTGCTTTCCTCTTGTGTCTTTGGAAAAGCCATGTGCTGTCAGGTGATGGTCCCTGGGAGGTGCCCAAGGAGCCACAGCCAGAACCTGAGAGGCATGAAATGCACTGGGGCTCTGCAGGGAGCAAATGGGACTGGCTCCAACAGGGATTGGAGGGACCAGGGTGCAAGCAGAGCTGAGGGGGCAGGGTTTATGGAGCTGCCCAGGTGATTAATTAAGTGTCAGGATGACTCTTTTGTAGTAGCCAAGCCCCATGCCAGGGTTTTCGGGGGCCTCGGGTTCTGAAAGGCACAGGCATCTTCCATTTGAGGCTGCCTTACCCTGCATATACCTCCCAGTACCAGTGGCCATGACCAGATCAGCTTGCCATGCTTCATCAGGAAGCACTGCAAAGAAGCAGGAATTAAGTCTTTGGAGTCATCAGTAGGTGTTGAGAAAAGCACTAAAAGTGCTTCCTTTCCTGTGGCTGCAGTGGCCAGCCCTGAGCTCAGGAACTGTCCTGGCCCCTCACGGGTCACTGCCAGGTGATTGAGCTGGTTCCCCAATTCCAGATACTCCATTTTGCCCTCCTCCCACGTGGCAGTGATTTTTTGTGTCAGCATTGCCCAGCTGGAAGCACAGAGGGGTCTCCAGGGATGCTGCCTGTAGTTAGAAAGCCAGAGAAACTGGAGCAAGCCTCTGGCACGGGGCAGCCACCGAGCTCCTCTGCTGCTGTGCCGAGGGCTTGTCATCCCACAGCACTCAGAGGGGCTGAGGAAAGGCTCTACCTGCAAACCCAGGAGAATTTCCAAGGCTTAGGCTCTTATTAGTTTTGTGTGAGCTTAGCCAGTGCTTCTTAACAGGCTTTTCTCCCCTATTAGTAATTGCCTCCTTCCTCCTGCTGTGGCATCTCGTAATTACATCAAGCACAGCAGAGCTTGCGGCCTGGGCTTTGGATGTGTCTGTCCAGCTTCTTTTTGTGCTAAAGAATCCAGAGCTTCGTTCTCCTGGCTTTTCTTTAAATAGAAACTTAGTCCTGATGCTTAACCTGACCCTGTTTTTTTTTGTTTTTTTTTTGTAAATGGAACACAGCAGGCAGCCATTCAGGCATTGGCAGAGGGGTTTGGGAAAGCACTTTAGTAAGAAGAGGTTTGATTTCTAGAACCCTTACATTTCATCTATGGGCAGGAGTAAATCATTAATGATTGTGGGTTTCTCTACACTCCTCCCCCCAAAAGCGTGTGCTAAGGACAGGAACTAAACCAGAGAAACATCAAGCAACTTCCCCAGGCTGCCCTGCTGGGATGGATCCCATCTCAAACCAGAATCACCCTGTGCCTTTTCATGCTGCTGGAAGTCTCCTTTTATGTCTTTGTGCTGCTGTTCCTGGGGACTCACTCATATGGACAGTCAGGATCATCAAAGTGCTCTGAAATCAGCAGGAGCAGTCCCTGGGCCCCAGGCAGCAGTTTTGCACTCAGGCTGCTGGACCAGGCTCATGTCAGGGTGTTGGGAAGGGGCAGTGTTCCCCTGCCTTGTGGGAAGGGTGATCCCAAGGTATGCTGCAGCCACAGAGTTGGGGCTCAGCACCCGTCCTTCCCCACTTCACCTTCCATAAAGTGTGAAGGCCCTTGCAGTGGGATCAGGGATAAAATCAGTGGCTCAGGGGCACTGAGGCAGCACCAAGGGAGCACAGAGTGCTATTCCATGGGGAGCAGAGCTGCAGGAGGCAGGGAAGGCATCCAGGCAGCCCAGCAATGGTAATCCAGCCATTCCTCCCATTATTCCTGTCAGCTATTCCAAATGCTTTTGCCCTGCAGCAGCAGAGGAATGCTGGAGGAAGTCTGCTGAGTTTCATCCCTACCAGCTGCCTTCCTCCCTCCTCACTCCTGCAGCTGAACTGCATCAAACTCCTGTCTCTGCACTTTTACTGGAGCGGGACAAAACAAAATGCTGCTCTGTTCAACCCAGTCTGTGCAGGGCAGACTTGGAGCTGGAAATGGAAATGAGTTAAACTTCTCCCAGCCTGTCATCTCAGAGCTTAGGAACTGCCAGAAGCTGACCCCTGAATAGCAGTGGAAGAGCCTGAAGACCTGCTTTCCCTCGAAGGATCTGAGTGAGATGATGTTCAGTGGAAAACCAGTGCTCATAGCTGAACTCTGTGAATATTTGGTGCTCCTGGGACAGGGATTGTAGGGCAGGGAGGAAAAGCTGCCAAGAGCCGGGGAGTTCCAACCTCCCCCCTATGGATCATCCACCACCTCCCCTCTGCCCCGTGCTTTTGCTGAAGGGCTTCCTGCTCGTACACTGCATTTTGTTACTAATTCACTGACCTGCTGCAGCACTTAAAGTGATGAAGTGGATGCAGAATTCTACCTCTGTCCCTTGTTTCCAAGGCAACCATCTTCCCTTCCCTCTCCACAAGTATCACACTTAATTTGTTCAGGCGCAGATCCGATTGCAGGAGTTCATAGCACGAGAGGGGAGGCACTTCCACTTTTTGTTAGTGGAGGTGCAAATTAACCTGCAGGGCTGGGGTCTCCTCCTGCCCTCCTGGAGCTGCTCTGCTGCCTTCCCCAGAACTGTGGGTTTGGAGTGTTGCTCTGGGATTCTGTGCTGTTCAAATCTGGGTGCCAAACCCCTTGGAAATCTGTCTGGTGTTGCTGAGGGCTCCTTTGCAGGGCTGACTGCTCCTGAGCTGCATTTGAGGGAGGGAGAGGGGCTTCTCTGAGCCTCTGCTGCTGCCGTGTGGGCTTTCCCCATCCCTTCTCTGTAGTGCCAGGCGGTGATCTCCCCTCAGCAGGACACAAAGAAGCATTCCTCTTCCTTCCTGTGGCACCTGGCTCAATCTTCCTGCCCTCTGGCAGCACCTGGAAGGGATCTTTCCTTCTTTTACCCACACTCTGCAAATAATTTTTTTAACCTGGTATGTTAAAGGACTGAATCTCCAGAACTGCTTGTAGGAGTCTGAGCCATCCCTGCCACCTTTGGTCCTACCACCAGCTGGGAGAAACTGCTGTTTTTATACTTTTGTTTGTTCTGAACATGGCTGAAGAGCTTGGACATCTCTTGATCCAGCAAGAGCTGAAGTGGTGATTGCAGGGACACTGCTGGCATGTGTTGCCTTTCCCTGGGACATTGTGTGCCTTCCACGATTGCCTGTGAGGGAGCTGAGCTAAACTAGAGCCCTGTTCATTGCTGCTTGTGGTGACAGTGACCTTCCAGGGAGCTCGAGGCCCTTACATGGCATCACAGGAGGTGGAGAATCGCTTGTCCTGACCCTGGCTGGCAGGGCAGGGATCTGCAGCTTGGCATCTGCTCTCAGAGAAAACCATCCCTGTGCAAACGAAGCCAACTGCAATGTTTGTGACCCAAATGGGAAGTGAATAGCTGGGAGTGTTGGAAAGCTGCAGCTGTGCTTACAAGATTCTTATTTTAACCTTGCTTATACCAGGACTTGAAAAGAGCAGAGGGAGGATGTGTGATGGGAGATCTGAGCTTGGGAGCTGCAAGCCAAACGGGCTCATTAAGCACTGGGCAACCCAGATTCCTCTTTTCCTTCAGTCCTTGACCCTTGCTGTCTTATCTCCCTGTGGCTGACAGCAGCTGTCTGGGCACCACTTCTGCCTGGCAGGATCACAATTAACGCTTGTGTCGCTGCTGGCCAAGGGTTCTGAGCTTTGCAGGCGCCTCAATGAGCTTGTGGAATAGGAAGAAATAATCCCTTACTACTGCTGCCTTCACTCTGAAGCATTTCTAAGCCACTCCCAGCCCTTTGAAACAGAGACCAGAGAGGAATCTGCCTCTTGCAGTGGAATGTTTTGCACAAGGGGCGCTTCTGAGATATCCAAAATCTTTTCTTCGCCCTCAGGGTTAAAGCAGCTGCCACAAGCACCAGGTAACTGTGTGTGTGCCAGTACAATTAGCTCAGGAAACATCCCTGAAACTGGGAATAACTGGTAGAACAGGGCACTCATCAGCAGGGCTCTGACCCAGCCCGTGTTTTGGGTGGTGGTTGAGGAGGGGCTTTATTTCATGGCCATCACTGACCAGGAGGTGCTGCTTTCTGGCTCAGGCAGTGGCTTCCTGAGGCAGATGAGGGTGTTCCAAGAGCCAGTGGTCCTCAGCTGAAGAGCAAATCTTCAGTGACAACCTCCAGCACCAGCACAGAAAGCGGAATGTCTGTCCCTGCTGGAAAATCCTTGCCAGGAAATACTCCACTACTCTGTACAGAATTGCTTTAGGCTCCTTCCAAGAGGTCTTTGATTTTTCTTAGAACTTCAATGGATTTCTCTTCTCACTCTCTATCCTCATTACCATATATGCATATGCAAGTGTTTGAAATCACCTCCCGGAGGATGGAAGCATAATGACTGGAGTACAGTGATTCAGGTTTCTGCTGCTAATAAAAAAACTATTTTTACTCTCCTGGTAAGTAGGACAGGAGGGAAGAGTGAGGCAGAGCTGAAATACAGCAAAATAAAAACACCAGTTGCCGTAGACTTCCAGTCTTTTTCCCCTTAAAATTCTCCTTTCAACAGCAACCACTCTGATCTCATTTGTCCTGCATACCCCCTTCTCCCAAGGGCTCTGGTGTTGAGTTTGGATCCCTCAAGCCTCAGTGCCCCTGGCAAAACCAGCTGGTGGCTGGTTGCTCCTCTGCCCCTGTGCTGCTGATCCTGCCAGGCTGGATCAGCCCAGGCTGGATTTGCTGTCTTGGCAGTCACTTCCTCAATGAACAGAGTCTCCAAGGAAGGGAAATGGATTGATCCGATTAGCAGAGCGGTGTGCCACACACGTCACCAAGGAAGCCATCCATGGCATCTGTGAAGAGGCCTGGGCTAGAACCGAGTTATGCTGGTCCCACTCCCTTCCTGCTGGTCCAGCAGCTGGGATGGGCTTTGCTTAACTCCTGTAGTGCCCCTTCAGGGACCAGAGGTGACAACTGCCAGCTGAGATCTGCAGCAGTTCCTGTCCCTCTCCCCCAAACAACACCTTCCTGCCTGCAGATAAGGGGAGCTTGCCTGGCTCCAAAACTCCATTGCTGCAGAGAAAACAGTTTAAAGATGCTGATGGTGAAGCAGTTTCTGGATGAGAGCTCACCCCTCCCTTGAATCCTGCCTGATTTGTCCCAGTAGCTGCATTTCCATTTGTTTATCTCCTCACTCCTCGCTTTTCCTGATAGTTTTGTTAGAATCCCACTTTTTTTTAGGCCGACTGTCAAAGCAGTGTAAGACTAGAACAAAATGATAATTACAGCTCTGTGCAGGAGGTGCCTTCAGCCCTCCTTCCTGAAAGGAATTTGGATCTGGGATGATAAAAACCAGATGGCTCAGGTTGATGAGAGTTTTTGGGCTGGCTCAGGCCCTCCTCCATGGTTGGAGGCCAGGAGTTACTGGATGCCAACTGCAGGATGGGAAGCACTTGTGTCCCATCAGGCTTGTGTGGGCTGTAAAGGTGTGTTAGAGGTACCTGGGTCTGGAGAAACCTCTGCTCCCACCCACACTTAGGGGGTCACTGGGAGTGTGGAGGCTCCAGCAGCACTTCCAGGTAACTTTGGGTGCCCACATGCAGCACTGGGAGATGTCCCAGACAGTCTGGAGTCAGAGCTCTGCTATGGGAGTATGATGAAAACCTAAGAGGTTTATCCCATCTGGCTCTGGGATGTGCTGGGAAGCAGCCTGCTGGATTCCTGATCTGATTAAGAACAGCTTTTGGAGCTGATATCCTTTCCTGGCCAGATGGCAGCACAAGGTTTGGTGGTGATAGGAGTCCCTCGAGACAGGGAGGGATAAAAAGATAAAGTAGAAGTGTTTCTGCTGTGGCCTTGGTGCAAACTGGCTTTTAGAGGAAACTGCTGCAGTAACTGCCCCTCTCCTCAGGCTGGGATCCTGCAAACTTGTGTCTGTTGGGCTGGATCAGCCTCAGCTTTAGGATAGGGGATGCTCCTTGCTTGGGTAATAAAACTCAGGAGCTCTGGCAGCTCTGCGGATGTGTTTTGACTTACAGGTAGTTTGGGCTGGAGTTGGTGATGGAGAGAATGGTCCTGAGCTGCATGTCCAGGTCCTGAGCTGCCCTCTGTGCCTGTCCCTCTGTTCCCAGTGTGTCCTTCAGCACACTCCACTACCAACACCTGGCCAGACCTTTTGGTTCCTCCTGACTTGCCGTGGGTGGAGCTCCCAGCTCAGAATATTGGGGTGGGCTGGGGCCATGCTCATTGGAGGACTCCTGCATGCCTTGTGCGCTGACCCAGCTCTGCCCTTGGGCTCTCTGCAGCTGGTTTAGGAAGAAACATGCTCAGGCAGAGGCGCTGGTGCCCATCCCTCCCAGCCCTGAGACGAAGGACAGGTGGAGGAGCATGACAGCGGTGCCTTACCTGGAGGATCTGCATGGCTACAATGAGGAAGAGGATGATGACTTGTATGACATTGAAGATGATATCATCTACACTCAGGATTTCACAGTACCAGGTAGGGGAGAAGTGGTAGTGGGGGATTTTTTTGTGTTTAAAGTTTTTTTAGGAAAGGCCTCGAGGTCTGAATAATCCTTTCAGCAGAGGAGATTTTTGGTTCTGGAATGGTGTGAGTGAGCCATGATGCTCCTGATTCCTCAGTCCTTGATTTGATCAACCAGGATGCTCCTCGCAGTGTTACTCCTGTGCCAGCTTCTTCCCTTCTCCCAGGAACAGCTGCTGCTGGACTCTGCTGTTCAGCACAGTTAATTCTTTGGAACAGTTTTGCTAGAATGAGTTATTTGTGAGCAGAGCCCTGAAATTACTGTCTTCAGAGTATGTGGCACACGTGGGGGATCCCCTGCATGCTGGGAGACTGGTCCCAGCCTGGCCCTTGCCTTCCTCAGCTCCATGTCCATGCCAGCCTGGCCACTGCCAGAGCTCCCCACATCCTCCATGTCCATCCCAGGTGAGCAGGATGAGCCCCATGCAGGCAGATGTCTGAGGTTAAGGATCACACTGGGAGCAGGAACACCAGGAATTTCACCCTCCTCATACAAACAACAATGTTTAAACCCAAATCAGAGCTGTCATGGCAGATGACAGGCAGATTACTGGAAGATCTTCCATGTTCTCTATGTAATTTGTGCTGTTTCAGAGGAATTAGAGATCTAAAGGATGAGAAGGGCTGGTGAGGTGGGATGTACAGTGTTTGTGGTGGGCAGGAATCCCCTCAGCGCTGGGAACACGCTCATGGGAGGAGCAGGGTGAGGAGGGTCCCAGCACAGAACCTTGGTGGGTTTGTGAGGCGTTGCAGAGGTGGGGGCAGCAGAGGGAGTAAATGAATTTTTCCACCAAAGTCTTCCTGCAGCATCCCTTTGAACCTGCCCAGTGCTGCATTTCTAGCAGTGATCCCATTTTAAAATATAAATAAAAAGCCCCCTTGTACATGAGGGATCATTTCAGTTGTGGCTCTGCTGGGCAGCCAGAGCAGGAGTGTGAGTGACTCATGGGTGGGGGTGGGTGTTGGGTTTGAGGGGGGGAAAGAGGAAACCTCATTAAATCCTGTGTTCTTCAGAGGAAGAAGGGGCTTTGAGGAAGTGCTTTCATTTTTAAAGGGTTATTTAAAGATTCATACAGCTCTGTGGGGAGATGTAAATGTTCCAAGCCCCTGGTTCAATCGGTGTTAAACTTCCCATCCAGAGAAGTGGTAGGAGAGGATGGAGGAGAGGATGGCTGTGGCCTGGAGGCAGAATCCTCTCCCCACTCTTCCTGCAGTGCAGTGGAAGGATGTGATCGTGCTCGGTGCTTTTGTACTGCCTCAGGTCTAGAGGTTGAGCTCTGCTCTTTCCTGTCCTACATTAACCCCTCCTCTGCTGCAGCCCCATCCTGCAGCACCTGCTCCTGGGTTTTTCAGTCTGAGGCTGGAAAATGCAGCCAGGACTGGAGCTTCTGAGCCAAGCCTGGTGCTCAGGAAGGTGCATTCCTGGCTGCTCATGGTGCCTGTGTGCTCAGTCTGACAAACAGCGATTCAAAAGCTCTTTGCAGTGTTGTTTTGAAACCTTTTTTGGTGCCTGAATGAGCTGGATGCGGAGCCATTAAGAATGTGAGGGGTAGCAGAGATGAGCAGCCACGTTCCTGATTCCTCTCTCAGCCCTCCCTTTATTTATTTTATTTTTAGCCCTGCTGGTGGTGAGGGTGAGGTGGGCAGGAGCTGCTCGGGCAGACACAGCGCTGGGTCAGCGGTTCCGCGGGGGCAGCAGTTGCCAAGACTTCAGCCCGTGCTGAATTTTTATTTTCATTAATTTGAACGTCAGCAACTGTCATTGGTGAAGGAGGTAAAATTAGCTCACGATTCACCTCCCTCCTTGGTATCCATAATAGACTCCCGGGACTGTGCTTTTGAAGCAAGGAAGGAGGGGAGGAGGGAAGAGTCACACAAAAGAGAAATGAGCTGTTTGGATAGATCCTTTTTTCCCTCCCCAGTCAGAAATGTTAATTGACTTGGCCCAAGTTCAGCCGAGGGAGAGGAAGGAGAAGTGCTCAGCTTTGCTCTGAATGGGGTTGTTTGAGGCTCTGCAGTCATGCTGGTGGGATGGAGGGATGGGATATAAAACCTGGAGCTCTGGGGGGCTGCAGCCAGGCTGTGCTGGGCTGGGGCTGCAGCCTGACCCATGTGAGCCCCCGAGGGAGCCCCATGCCTGTGGGCTCTGGGGCCAGTGTGTCCCCTTATTCTAGAACTTGGACCCCTAAGCCCTTTCCAGCCATCAGCCCTGCAGAGGAGTCAGGCACTGGAGGAATCCATAGCAGGGCCATGAGGTTTGTGCTCCTGAGCTCCCACTGTGCCAGTCACTGTCAGAGTGCCAGGGGCACTGGCACACAGCCTGAGGGGGGCCACAGCACCCCCATCACTACAATCCCTTGTGGTGAGCTGGGCCAGGAGCTGTGCTGCTCCAGCCTGGTGGTGCCACCAGCAGTGCCAGGGCTGGGTGCCCAGAACCAGGAGCTGTCCCTGGTCAGTCAGTCCCTGTCTGTTCTCATGGCAGGAGTGCTCAGGTAAGCAGCCACAAGCCAGTGGTTGGGAGCTGTGGCAATGCTAGGAGCCATTAGGAGGGATACAGGGGGCGATCCAGGAGGGAATGGATTGTAGTGCACACCCATCCCTCCCTTCCCATTGCTGGCAGTAGCCAGGCATGATGTGGCAAGGCACAGGGGTCTGAGGGGGGACCCCCACTGTGCTCCCCGAGGGGAGAAGCAGCTCTCCCACCAGCCCTGCGTGTCCCCCCCAGCTGCCAGCAGTGGGGTGATCGTTGGCGCAAGCGGAGCTGACGTCCCGCCCGGCCTTGGCGGAGAAAGGATTGAGCATCCTTTAAAGAAAATTATACATAATCGTCTTACAGCCTTTGCTTCCACTCAAACCTCTGAGTCATAACTGAAGGGCCCTGGAGCGTGACGTTCCTGCTGGAAGGAAATTGCCTCGGCTGGATCCGGTGGGGGCGAGCCAGGGGCCTGACAAAGCCTCTCCTCAGCCCTGTGTTGGGCTGGGGGCTGCGCTGTGCTCCAGAGGCAGCACCCCAGGGTGCAGCCACATCCCTCTGTCAGTCCCTGACTGAGGGGATGTGACCAAAGCCCCTTGTGGCTGAGGCAGCAGGAGATGTCTCTGGAAATGGCTCTTCACCTGCTCTGCTGAGTCACAGGGAGTTGAGGAGGGAGAGGAGCTGATGACACCCATCGGGGTGTTCCCTCAGGGGACAGTGATACACCTGAACCCCAGCCCTGCCAGGAGAGGCTGTGCTCTCCTGTTCTATAAACACACTCAGCCCCTGGGTACCCCAAAGTTGGTACCTGGGGCTGGGACCTGCAGGGAAGGCAAGAGGAAGAGGAATGACCTCGTCCACTGCTCCCCAGAGGAGCCAGGCTGCTGCCTGAGGTCCAGGGCAGGACCACAGGGCACACAGACAGTCCAGGGAGGAGGGGACACTGTCTGTGTGCTGGGGGAACAGGGGCCAAACCAGTCCTGGAGGGGAGTGGGGAGGGAGATGCACTCTGAGGCTCCCAGCCTTGCACATCCCAGGTTGGGGATCCCTCCCTTGTGCTTCTCGCAGGATGCATGCTGGGCACTGGGAAGGGGATGCTCCTTGGGGATCTGCTGCCACGCCCTCACCGTGGCCGTTCCCTTGCAGGACAGGTGCCTGAGGAGGAGGCCGGGCAGAACGGGCAGAGCCGAGGCAGGGGGCTGCCCAAGGCCGTGTGCATGAACGGGACGGAGCCGGGGCAGCTGAGCACCAGGGCCAAGGGCGAGCGCCGGGCCAGCGCCTCCTCCAACCCCTCCCGCAAGGCCTGCTCTGCCAGCAGCAAGATCCGCAAGCTCTCCACCTGCAAGCAGCAGTGAGCTCTGCCCAGGTACTGCTGGGGCATGCCGGGGTCTGCCTGAGGGAGTGGAGGGGCATTTGAGCCTGCCCCAGCCATGGGCAGGGGGAGGGAGTTGAGGGGTGTTTTGTAGTCTGGGTCCTGAGCATCCCTCTGCAGAGTCCCTGGTACCCACTGCCTGGATCCCCTGTGGTGCTGTGGACCCCCCATGCCCTGCTCTGCCCACCTGGCTCTGCTCTATTCTGCCCTGTCTTGTGAGAGATGCTCTAGTGATCCCTCTGTCCTCTTGGGCTGTGGCCAGGCTGTGCCATGACACCCCCCTTTCCCTGGCACCTCTGCCCTGCTCCCAGCCTCACCACACGCCTGGATTTGGGGAGCAAAGAGGGATGGTGAGCTCCAGGATGTCCCCAGAGAGGTCCCCCATGGGATGTGCCCCTGGCCCAGGAGGTGGCCCTGTCACCCATGGCCAGGCCACTGTCATGCCCAAGCCACTTCCAGGGGAAGCTGAGCCCACTCCCTGCTTCCCCCTTCCTTCCGGCTCCTTCCTCCCCAGCTCCAAGCCCTGTCCCCTCCTTCCCACCCCTCATTCATAAAGGAGCCAGCAGTGACTCATGTTCAGCCTCATCCGCCCCCGGCCTCATGCTCGTCACGGCGCTGCTGGGGCTGAGCTCTGTTATCTCCTGGATCACGACCAGCTTTGTGGTGTGAAAAAAGCCCGAAATAAAAGCTGGATCCTCCCCCTGCAGCTGTCAGAGGCCCGTGGCAGCTCCATCTTTAATTCATGGGGGCAGTGAGTCACCTGCGGGGAGTCAGTGCAGCCCGAGCCTGGGATAGGGCTCCCCAGATCTGCTGCTCCTCCTGCTACTTCCTGCTCACTGCTGCTGGAAAGGGAAGCTCCGTGAGGGCTGCCCAAGCGTGGCTGGGTCACTCCCCACCTTAGCCTAGAAACCTTTGGAAGGAAGGAAATGCTCCCCTCCGTGGCATAAATGACATTCCTTGGCACCGTTTTCTCCTCAGGGTTTTGCTTTGGGCAGGTCTGGGGTCACCTGGCTGAGGGACCATGTTCTGTGGGAGCCCCCAAAACATTCCAGGGACAGCACAGGGATCCCAGGGTGCCAGAGGGAGCCCCAGGGCAGAGTGCAGGGCAGGAGCAGAGCCAGCAGCCCAAACTGGGCACCCCCTGCCCCCNCCCTGCTAGGCCCCCCCCGGCCGTGTAGAGTCGTGCAAAGCCATTGCCGTGCACTTTATGTTTTAGACTACTGTTATATATTATATATTTTCCTCTTCCTTTTTTTTGTTGTTTTTTTTTTGGTTTTTTTTTGTTTTGTTTATATTTGCGGTATATTTAGAGATTCCTACACATCGTGATGTGTTAAAATAAACCAGATGAGGAAAAAAAAAACAAAACAGGTATTAAGACAAAGCAGAACTCTATTACACCTGCATGCTGCACGGGGGCTCGGAGGGGCTTGGAAGGGAACAGGGCCCAGGAAGGGCTCAGAGCTTGGGAAGAATCTGGGCTCCGAAGGGGTTGGGGCACTGGCAGCCACTTGGCTTTTTTTCTGCTTTTTTTTTTTCTTTTCCCCCTTTTTCTCCCTTTTTTTCCTTTTTTTTTTTATTTTTTAAAGAAAAATAAAGTGAAAACAGCAGGTGGGTTTCATGTCCTTCCTCCTGCAGCAGGCAGGGTCGGGGGCACAACCAGCCCCTCCTCCTCCTTTTCCTTTTGGAGATTTGCCCCCCAGGCAAACCCTACACTTGTGGGGCAATGCCAGGCCCAGACCTCCCCCACCCCCACAGCAGGCACCATCCCGGGGGANGCAGGAGCAGAGCCAGCAGCCCAAACTGGGCACCCCCTGCCCCCCCTGACCCCCTTTTCTCTCTTCTCCCCACAGCATCCCCAGGCCTGAGCCAGCCTACATCCCCCTCCTCGCCCCAGCTCTGCCTCTCTCCTGGGACTGGACTGTGCTTGCAATCCAAAAGGAAACCAGAGGAAACCAACCAAGGAGCCCCCCTTCCCTCCCCGCACCCCCTGCTCCAGCCAGCGCCAGGACACCAAGCTGCAGTGGCCGGACCTTCCCTGCCGGACACATGGAAGTTGAACTCTGCAGCTGCCAGGACGCTGCCCCCCCTCCCCCCAATCACTCTTTGCCAATCAAGACACTGATTCTGTTTTCAATTTTGCGATGGGAAGGGTGGGATGAGGGGTCGGGGGGGTGGGACCCTCCCCCTCCCCCCTGCCAGGCCCCCCCCGGNTTTTTTTTATTTTTTAAAGAAAAATAAAGTGAAAACAGCAGGTGGGTTTCATGTCCTTCCTCCTGCAGCAGGCAGGGTCGGGGGCACAACCAGCCCCTCCTCCTCCTTTTCCTTTTGGAGATTTGCCCCCCAGGCAAACCCTACACTTGTGGGGCAATGCCAGGCCCAGACCTCCCCCACCCCCACAGCAGGCACCATCCCGGGGGACAGAAGGTAAGAAAAGAGCTCGGAGACATCACCGTTGGTTGGTTTTGGTTTTTATCCTTTGTTTATAGACTTAAAAACGCAGAGGTGATGGAGGGAGGGCTTTGGGCAGAGCCTGCGCAGAGGGAAGGGGCAACCCGGCCTCTACTCGCATGCAATGGGGGTTTGGAGGGGCCCTGCCTGTCCCCCCCCCGGCTGCCGAGTCCCAGGTCCCACAGCCACGGCTGGGTTGGGAGATTTCCTTTTTTCTCTTTTTCACCCATCCTTTCAAACACAAATAAAAACCCAATAAAAAGCAAACACCACTATCCCACCCCCCGCGGAGCAGTAGCCGCCTCTGTAAAAATCAATAAATATCCTTGAGCTCCCACTGAGCTCCTGGGGTGGTGGGGGGCACTGGGGACCACCCCACAGCACACGCTGGCAATGCCCCACTCTGCTCTCACCCTGTACCCTGGGCCGGGGGGCAGCACCAGGGGCACGCACCGGGCAGCCCCCACCCCTCCGGGGGGTATTTTTGGGGTCCCCGGGGCCGATCCTGCCCCCCCAGCCCTTGGGCTGCCACTCCGGAGCTCCCCCGGACGTGCTTGAGCCCCTCAAGATTCCCCCCTGGCCTGGCCCAGGCCCCCTACTTCCAGTTTAGATCCCAGGCTCCCTGCAGATCTTGGGGGGGGTGTGTTGGGATTGAGGAGGTAAATCCCCCTCCCCAGCTTACCCCCTGGCCAGGGTGGCACCGCAGCATCCCCCGGAGCGGGGACACCCAGCTCCGGCCTCTTCCTGGCGGGGACAGTCCCGGCCGGACGAGAGGCTTATTGCTTGTAAAACCACGGAGAGAGGGGAGAGCGGAGGTGCCACGGGGGCTCAGCGGGGTGGGGGCTTCAGCAAAGTCCCTCAGCGCTGACCCCCGGGCAATGCTCGGCTTCTCCTCCGTGCCCCGACCCTCGGGGCTCCCCCAGCCCGGGCTCTCGCTGCCAGGAGCCGGGGGGCTCGGCCACCCCACGCTATCGGACCCCCCCCCGCTGTGGGGGTACAGTCAGGGGCCCCCCCGTGCCCTCCTGGCCTGGGCCGGGACCCCCTTCCCGCACCGGGCACCCCGTGCCGGCAGCAGGAGGGGATGGAGCCCCGAACCCTGGTGGGGGCCGAGCCCTCCTGTGCCGGGGTCTCTCTCCCTCACACTGGGCCTAGACCGTGCCGTGGTCGGGGGGGGCATCACTGGCCGCCACGGCCACCGTGCACTCCGGGGTCTCTCTCTCTGCGGCTTTCCTCAGGTGCCCATAGAGCCGCTCCTCCAGACCGCCGGCGATCTTGTCCATCAGCTCCGAGCCGGAGCCCAGCCCCAAGCACCTCCCGGGGCCGGGGCAGTCATCGTCCTCAGGGGGATCGGAGCCAGCCTTGGGCTCGGGAGCTGCCTCTCCGGGCTCCTCCACGATCACCTGGATCTCGGGGTCCGGCAGCGCCGGGGCAGGGGGGACCCCATCGGCCGCCTCGGCCGCCTCCTCGTCGCCGGCGCTGACGATGCGGGGCAGGGGGCTGTGGAACCGGGAGTCCAGGGGGTAGTTGGCGCTGTCGCCGCGGCGCAGGGGCGTCCGGTGCCGCTCCAGCGCCGGGTACCGCACGCCGGGGTCGCTGAACTGCTTCGTGTGCTGCCACTGCTTGCGCAGGTGGGTGCGGGAGCGGTGCTTGCCCCGCAGCGGGGACTCGTCGAACTGGGGGTCGTGGCGCACGAAGGCGTTGAACAGCGCGTCCGTCTTCTCGTCGATGCTGTAGTCCCGCCGGGGCAGCCCCTCCCGCCCCGGGAACATTTGCCCGTACGGGGACCAGGCCAGGGGGCTGTGGGGACGGAGGTGTCCCCCACCCGCTGCGCCCAGGGTCGTGCTCCCCCCCTCCTCCTCTTCCTCATCTTCCTCCTCCTCCTCCTCCGGCTCCCGGCCCTCGAAGCTCTCGAAGATGGTTCCTTTCCGCCCGGCGCTGGTAAAGCAAATGCGCTTCTCGGAGGCCGTCTGGTCCTTGGGGGGGCCCTCCTCGCCTCCCCGGCTGGGCGCCTCGATGGAGGCGTAGCCACTGTCCATCTGCAGCAGCTTGCGTGTGCCAGGCTCCGACTCCTCCGGCTTGGGCCGACCCCAAAACTTCTCCTCGGGGCCTTCAGCCTCGTCCAGGGAAGGGGAAGGGCAGGGGGGCACGCCGCTGGCAGAGGAGACGCTGTCCCCTCCATCGCTGCGCACCGAGTCCTGGTCGTTGCTGCGCTCAGAGGCCGCGTACAGCTCCAGCGAGGCGCGCAGGCTCCAGATGTCGTGGTAGGCGCTGGGCTGCTCGGGCACGCCGGGCTCGCCGGGGCTGCCCGCGCCCCCCTCGCCTGGCTCTAGCCTGTGGGCACCACCCCGGTGTCACGTCAGGGACCGGACAGACCCCACAGGCAGGGGGCAAGGATGTGCAGCCCGACCGCTGCAGGCTCCACAGCAGTGCCATGGTGCCACCCGGCCCTCCATGCTGTCCCCACCACCGTGCCCANTTGGGGGACCCTGGGGGGCGCAGGGCAGGGCTGGGGGAACAAACCCAACGGGCACCACCAGCCCCCCACCCACACATGTCTGCCCACCCTGCCCGGCCCCGCGGGGCCCCTCGCTGACCCCCACCTCTGGTGTCCAGGCTCGACGCCCGCTGGGTGCTCTCCAGTTTCCACTTCTTGATCCTGAAGTAGGGGCTGGCCCCGTCCAGGCTGGCATGGCGACGCAGGCGGGTGAAGAACTGCAGGACGGTGCCCTGGGGGGGGGTCGGGGGGAGCTCCCCGGGGCCGGCACTGCCCGCCCCAGCCGCCTTCCCACTCCTGGGTGCTGCTGTGAACTGGGGGTATGGGGGGGCCGTGAGTGCCCGCTCGGACCCAAGCATGCCCCCCCAGCCCCCCCACATCCCACTCGACTCTTTTGTCTGCTCCGCAGAGCTGGGCTGCAGCAGATGCACAAATGTCCCCTGGGGCAGGGACGAGGCGGGGCGGGGGGGCAGAGCCTGTTTCTAGCTGGATGCCCACATCTCTCCCTGAGCCCTGGCACGGAGCAGAGGGGCAGGGATGGGATCTGGGGGAGCAGGGAGGGAGCAGGACAGGACCCTTGGGACTGTGCAGGCTGGGAGCCCCTTCCCTGGCCCAGTCTTGACCCCCCGCCCCAGCACTCACCGAGGGCCCCTCCCCGGAGTCGGAGGAGGCAGACGGGCTGGCCTCTGTGAAGCTGGTGTCCACAGTGGAGTTGTAGGTGTCCCCGGGCAGGGCAGAGCTGGGGCCCACGGCATGGCTGGGGAGCACTGGCTGGGGCAGGGCCCCTGCAGGGGGCTGCAAGGCAGAGCACGCTCAGGGGGTCTGCACAAGGGTGGGGACCAGGGAGGGCCCCTGCACCTCAGGACCTTCTGCCTCTACTTCCAGCAATGCCCTCAATTCCCACCCTGGGCCCAGCAATGCCTCCCTTGGGTGCTGCAGGGTGCCTGGCTCCCATATCCCACCTGTCCCTCGGACACTGGGGGCTCACCTGGAAGATGGCAAGACCGGGCTTGGGCGGGGGCAGGCGGGGGGTCATGGCCAGGCTGTTCTCGCTGGACTCGCACTCGTGGATGGTGACAATCTTGAGGGCAGGCGGTGGGAGGTGCAGGTGAGTCAGGCGAGCATTCTTCAGGTGGTGGAAGTCCCCCTCTGTCAGTGTGTACCTGTGGGACAGCCGGGTCAGGAGGGGCAGCCCCAACCCCCTGTCCCCCTCTTAGCCCAGAGTTTCACCTCCTCCCCTTCTCCTGGGTCTTCTTGCCCTGCTCAAAGAGCGCAGCCTCGTTGAAGGAGACTCGCCGGGCAGTGGAGGAGCTGGAGGACAGGAACCGCTCGCTCTCTGCATCCCGGTAGCTGGAGGACGACAGGCACTCGGGGTCCTCTGCTTTGCCGGTGATATCTGCAGAGAAGGGGGTCAGCAACCAGCTCCCTCCACCGTGGTGCACCCCAGCTTCCCCAGCTGAGGCTTGGCAAGCTTGCTGCACTCATGGCCTCAATGCCCGCCCGGAATTCTCTGCTCCCAGCTGCCAGTCCCACTCTACAGCCAGCGATGGACAATGGAGGGCCCAAGGAGTGTGTTGTGGTCATTGACGCGGGGCCGGGGGCTGCACCTTGGGAGGGGAGGGCCCAGGAGCTGCCCTAACCCCTCCCTGGAACATGGGATGCAACTGGGGGGGGTCAGCGCAGCACTCGGGTCACTCACCCTGCGCCTGCTGCGAGTCATCCAGGTACGTGGTGTTGGTTTTCTCGGGGTCATCGCTGGCTCTGCGGGGGGAGCAGGGTCAGAAGCGCCCCACGACCCTCCTCGCGGTGCCACACACCCCGGGGACAGCGGCATCACCCCTTGCCCACCTGGAGTGCCGGCGGTCGGCCTCGCAGCAGCGGCGGCAGATGATCAGGATGCCCGAGAGCAGGACCAGAGTGC
>VWZS01004580.1:100712-120226 GCA_013397075.1 Rhabdornis inornatus
GCCCCCGAGCCCTGCCTGCACCAAGGCAACGGCAGCCGGAGGGGCTGAGCCGCCCGCGGCCCCCGCGCCGAGTGGGAGTGGGAACGGGGTTGGGGACGGAGACAGCGACAGGACCCCCAACCCTGCCCCACCGCGGGGGTCGGTGGTCGCTCCCCCTGCCCAGGGGAGAGGGGCTGATCCGGCAGCAGCCCCCGGGCCCCTGGACCCCCAGCACCCAGAGCATCCCAGCGGTGCACAGGGCACTGAGAGCTGTCACCCATTCCCAGCACTGGCAGAGCAGGGGGTGACAGCGGGGCTGCTGCCGTCCCCACCCGAGCGAAGACGCAAGCCCCACGGCAGCCACGAGAACCCCACAGCTCCCAACATGCATCCCCCCTCCCGCGGGACCCCGAGACTGGCGGCGTGGGGAGGGGCGGCAGAGACAGGCAGGACTCACCGTGGCGCTCTCGGTCGCGTTGTCCCAGGGTGTTGGGTCATCGCTCATGGTCTGTCCCGGCCCGAGCGTGTCCTGGGGCGGGGGGAGACAGAGGGAGGCACCGGCCGGGACAGCGGGGCCGGGCCGGGGGCGGCGGCGGCGGCTCCTGCCCGGCCCCTGCCCGGCACCGCGGTGCGGAGCTGCCGGGAGGGACCGGGAGGGAGGGACCGGGATGGAGAGATGGAGGGAGGGACCGGGATGGAGGGATGAAGGGAGGGTGTGCTCAGGGGAAGGATGAAGGGATGGAGGGTGTGGTCAGCAGCGAAGCAGGGATGGACGGATGGAGGGATGGGGAAGAAGGGGCAGAACCGCTGCCCCTCCCCAGGGAGCCCCTCACCCCCGCTGGGCACAGCCACCCCCCACGCCCAGCCCCCGGCCTCGCGTGGGCACAGCCCCCGGCCCCGCGAAGAGCGGCCACGGTCCCCACACCCGGCTGGGGCCGGAGCCCCCAAACGGTGGCTGATGCCGGTGGCCAGAGCCGCCCAGAGCCCCTGCTCCGGGCCCGGCGTGACACCGCGCTGCCGTTCCCGGGGGCCAAATGCAGCCGCAGCCCCGCCGCCGGGGGACCCCCCGCCCGCGGAAGCTCGGGGGGAGCCGCGCAAGGGGCTCCCGGCAGGGACGGGGGGCAGGTGGCCGCCCCACAGTTCGTGGCGTGGGTGTCGCCGGAGCACGACGGGTGACGCTCGTGAGTCATCCCGAGAGCGGCTCCGTCACCGGGCTGTCCGCGCGGGGGGGACACCGAGGGGCCGGGGGGGCCGGGCCGAGCTCCTGAGGACCGAGAGCCGCCGGGACAGGGGTCCCGCTCCCCTCCGCGGCATCGGTCCTGAGGCCTTTGGGGACCCGGCGTGGACCTCGTCACCCTCCCGCGTATCCGGCCCTTCCCGTGTATCCCCTCCGTGTGTCCCCAGGCTGCTGAAAGGGCTGAGCCTAAGCTGGGTGGGCGATGCTGTGTCGGGGACCCCCCGAGCGGGCAGGGGTGGGCACTTGGAAGCCGCTCAAAATTAGGTCAGTGAAAAATGTGAATGGAGCCCGTGAAGGGGTGGGGACTGTCACTCGTGGGGACAGCGCAGGGATGGCCGTGTCGCAGCTGGCAGAGAGGGACGGTGATGGCTGAGGGCATCACCGGTCGGGGTACCAACCCCTTGGAGGGATATCGGGTGTGTTGGGGGCCTCCCGAGGAGGGGAACCCCCTGCCCACGCTGGCCCTCGGGCATCTCCAAGCTGGTGGGATGCAGCACGAGGAGAGGGGACCCATCCCGCGACCCCCGAGAAAGGGTAAGGGGGGGGGGCGACCCCGCTTCCGACCACATGGGGGGATCCCGGGTGAGGGGCTGCGGGATGGGCGCCCCACGGGTGGGATTCCTGTGGGGCATCCTCAGGCCCTGGGCGGGGGGAGCGGGGGGCCGGGGGAGCAGGAAGAATATCCCTCCTGTTCCCCATCATGGAGGAATCCCGTCTCCATGGCGACCTGACAGGAACAGGACGGCCATTGTCTGGAGGAGGGGGCCGGTCCCCGGGCTGTCCCCCCCGAGGGGGACACGGGGCGGGACCCTGGGTCGCCGCCAGTGCCCGGGGCGGGGGCTCCGGGTCGGGGGACCCCGGTGGTGCCGCGCCTCCGCACGTGGGAAGGGGTGCGAGGGGCGGGCCGGGGCTGCGCCCCACGCGGGTGTGAGACCCACGAGGTCCGGCTGGGCTGGGGGCGCGGGGGGGACCCGCTCTGTCCCCTGCGACTGCAGCCCCGCGCCCCAGCCCGGTGACGGGGATGCAGTCAGGGATGTGGGGCGAGGATGGAGGCAGGGATGCGGGATTCAGGCAGGGATGCGGGATGCAGGCAGGAATGTGGGGCAGGGATGGAGACAGAGATGGAGGATGCGCGATGAGGGATGAGGGCAGGGATGTGGGACAGGGATGTGGGGCAGGGATGAGGGATGCAGGCAGAGCTGGTGACAGGGCTGCCGACAGGGCTGGTGACAGCGGGGCAGGAGCACCCGGGACCTACACGCGCGGCAGGGCGTGATGGTCTCCACTCGGCCGGGCCGGCTCCCTGTGTCGCGATAGGGGCCGTCGCGAGGCGGCAGAGCCAGACACTCACCTACAACCGAGACCGGGGCTCCATCGCCGCCGCTGCGCTCGGTGCGGCGGGGCGGCCCCGGGATTTATGAATGAACCAGAGCCGCCCCCGCGCGGCGCGGGCGTCACGTGGGGACAGGGGCTGCCCCAGCCCCTGCCTGCACCAGCCCTGCCCGTCCCGCCCGGACCCCCTTCTCTTCTGCCTGCCCCACAGTCCGGCCTCTAACTCCTGTCTTCGCCCTTCCCGTGCCCCTGCCTGCAGCTCTGCCTCTACCCCTGCTTTTATTCCTGCCTGCCCCAGCCCTGACTACACCTGTCTGCCCCAGCTCTGGCTACACCGCTGCCTGCTCCAGCCCTGACTGCACTCCTGCTTGCATCCCTGCCTGCACCAGCCCTGCCTACACCAGCCCTGCCTCCACCCCTGCCCTCACACCTGTCTGTACCACTCCTGCCTGCACCACCCCTACCTGCATCCCTGCCCGCACCAGCCCTGCCTGCACCAGCCCTGCCTGCAGCCCTGCCTGCATCCCTGCCTGCCCAATAACCCTACCTGCATCCCTATCTCACCTCCCTGTCTCCATCCCTGCCCCGGAACCCCCCGAGCCGCTGGGGCACGGCCGGACCGGGGGCCGGGGGTGCGGCGGCCCCTCGGCGCAGAGGCGGAGCGGGCCCCCCCGCTAAGCATCACGGCACCCGGCAGGCGGGGGAGACTACAACTCCCATAAGGCCAGGCGGCGCATCGTGACGCTTTTCCTCCGCCGGCCGGCGCGCGGGGTGCGCCGGGAGCTGTGGTCCGGTGCCGTCCCGGCCTGCCCCGCGCCGCCGCCGCTGCCGCCATGGCTGCGATGTTCTGCGCCCGCCGCCTCCTCCGCCTCGCCCGCCCCGCGCTGCCGCTGCCCCCCGCCCGCGGCTATGCCGATCCCGCCGGCGGGCCCGCTGCCATGGCCTTCACCTTCGCCTCACCCACACAGGTAGGCCTGCCCTGGCCCCGGTCCCTGTGCCCCCGCCTCGCTCGGTGTCTCCTGAGGGCCGGGGGCGGGCGGGACGCGGCCGGTGCTGCCGCCCCCGCGGAGCTGTCCGTTCCCGGGGGCTCTGCGGTTCCCAGGGCATGGCCGGGCTGTCACAGGGTTGTCACCGGGCTGACCTTGGCCTTGACCTCGGGCCTTGCCCGCCTGCCCCGGGCGCTCGGTCCCCGCCGCGGCGCTCCCGGGCCTGCCTGAGACCGGTCCAGCCCCATGCTGGACCCGCTGTGCCTGCCAGGCCCGGCCCCGCCGCAGCGCCCCGGCCCGCAGCGGGACACGGCCGGTCCGCCCCCGCCGGGCCCGGAGCTGTCCTCGGGGCAGGGCGCGGGCTGGCGCTGGGGACAGGGACAGCCCGGCAGCGTGGGCCGCAGCGGGGACGGCAGTTCAGGGCTCCCCACGCGCTTCCCAGGCTGCTCCCGGCTGTGCCGGCGCCTCTCGCCCACTCCCGACTCTGTGTCTCCATGTGCCGCCTCCCTGCCGTGCCCCTGGGAGCTGGGAACGCTTCTCCACTGCCTTTGCCAGGAGCTCTCCTCCAGAGCCCGGCTCCACTCCCACCCTGTGCAGGTGCAGCCTGTCCTGGGCACACCTGGGCGTGCTGAACCTGCCAGGAGCTGGAAGCTGGGCTGTTCCCTCGGGGTAGGCTCTTCCCTGGCCTCTCCAGAGCCACCATCCCTGGTGACTGTGCCCCTTTGCCCTCTTCATTCAGGTGTTCTATGATGGTGCCAACGTGAAGCAGGTGGATGTGCCCACGCTGACCGGCTCGTTTGGCATCCTGGCATCCCATGTCCCCACGCTCCAGGTGCTCCGGCCAGGCGTTGTCACAGTCCACGCCGAGGATGGGACGGCCACCAAGTACTTTGGTGAGCGAGGCAGGAGGAGCTGGGGAGGAAAGGTGTGCGTGGGGATGGTGTTCGTGGCACTTTCACAGGGGAGGCTCTGCCCATCCAGGTGTGGTCTGGTGCACTTCCAGGGATTTCTGCTTTTCCAGCCTGCCAGGGGCTGCTGGAAGCTGCTCTGGGAGGCATGGGCTGGGGTCAGGTCTTGGTTCTGCTCCAGCTCTCTGGGAACATCTGCTGCTCCAGTTTGCCTTGGGGTGGGAACTGAGTCCCTGAATGCTGGAAATGTGACAGGAGGGGGCCGAGGGTTTGTTTTGGGAAAGGATGGTGGGGATGCCTGGGCTGAGCCACTCTGGCAGCCCTGGCTGACCCACCTCATGTTGTGCCTTGCAGTGAGCAGCGGCTCTGTCACTGTCCACGCCGACTCCACGGTGCAGGTGCTGGCGGAGGAGGCAGTGACCATGGACATGTTGGACCTGGCTGTGAGTACCCAGAGATTTCACCAGCCCTGGGCTCTCTCCCTGAGGGAAATTTGTCCCCCTTCTCTGCTCTGGGGTCCTTGTCTTGGGAGCTTCCTGTGCCCAGAACCCAGGGTTGTGCCTGCACCTCCACTACGTTTTGCAGTCAGAGGCTTGGGAGCTTCCTGTGCCCAGAACCCAGGGTTGTGCCTGCACCTCCACTACGTTTTGCAATCAGAGGCTTGGGGCTCCTGCTTGGTGAACTCTTTGGAGAGAGGGAGCTCTGCACTCATAAACCTCCACACTGTTTCCCACCCCTTGGACAGACACTGACCTTGTCCTCACCTCCAGAACAGCTTTTCCCTGCTGATAAGGTGTGTGGGGCCAGCACAGCTGTGTCTGTAGCTCTGTGGGGCTCCCAAGTCACTGGGTCCTTGGCATCTGTATGAAGGACCAGTGGCTGCAGGGGAGGGAGGGAAGGACAGTCCCCTCTCCTGCAGTGTCTCCCAATGACACACATTCTTTATGCCCTCATGTCCAGACTGCTAAATCCAACCTGGAGAAAGCTGTGTCAGAGATGGCAGCAGCGTCCGATGAAGCTGCTAAAGCAGAAGCTCAGATTAAAGTAGAAGCTAATGAAGCCCTGGTAAAGGCTCTGGAGTAAATCCAGGTGAGATTTGCCTGCAGCCTGGCTGAACATGCAGACCTACTCTAGGGCCTGCTGGGCTGGGTGAGGGGATCTGCCTTGCTTTTGGAGAGCAGTGACCTCAGCTGTCCCTTGCCAGGGTCAGGCTTCAGCTCTGGGGGGCTTATGGGGGTCCCCAGCCCAGAGCTGACCTGGGGTTGGGCTGTGACGCTGTGGGGTCCAGCTGTGACACTGGGGTCCAGCTCAGCTGTGACACTGGAGTTCAGCCCTGACAAGGGTGGGTGGATGGTGCTGGGACAGACTTGGAGCTGCAGTCACTGCTGGGGCCTCACTGGTGACCTAGGTCCCCACTGGGAGTGGTCATACCTGGGGACAGCTCAGGGGCAGAGGGGAGATGCCAGGCCCCACAGGGAGAGCAGCATGTGACCTCTGCCCCACGTGCTCCCACTAAAGACAAACAGCTTCAGTCTCAGGGGAGGTGAGGCCAGGCTCTTACCTTGTGGCCTCTTTTTGCTCTGCCCTGCACAGACTGTGCCTTATCCCTTCCCTTCCCACGTGCTGGCAGCCGGGAACTGCGGCAGCGTGTGCTGTGCAGGGCTGTGAGTCACTGACAGCCTCCAACGGGCTCAGCCTGGAGCACAGGAGGGCACCAGCTCCTGTTCTCTCCTGATCTCTGGTCCGGGTGCTCTTTGGTCCTAGAGAGCTGGTGGCTCATGTTTACTCACAGCAGTTGAGCAGCTGGAGTGGGGCCAAGCCCTGGGATTGGGATTCGTGGCCCAGCCAAGCCCACCCTGCACTAACCTGACTCCCCTTTGTGTTTTGCAGGAATCCCAGTGTGGATGCAGAACTCTCAGCCTGTCCCTGTTCTGCTCCCTGGGATGGACAGATGGAACGGGACAAATGGAGGCGGAGAAATGGTTCTGAATGGTTCTGAATTAAAAGGAAATGTGACCCCCTCTCGTGGCACCTCAACTTCTTCCCAGGCAGCAATTGCAGCTGGAGCCAGGAGCAGTTCCCAGCTCCTGCCCCAAGGCAGATACACCCTGGGAAGGGGTCACCAGCACTGCCCTGGGGTTTGGCTGGGCATGCCCAGGGGAGACTCACCCCTGGGAGATTCATCATCATCAGACAGGTTTATAATCCCCTCCCTGTGCTCCAGCCACCTCCATCTCCAGTAAGCACTTGGACAGCAGGATTTCAGCAGCACAGGAGGAGCCCAGCTCTGTTCCAGAGCTGTCCTGTGCCAGCTCCTTGCCCCAACACTGGCTCTGCCTCAGCCTCCTGGCTCCAACGCTGCAGGAATCCACGTTGGCATGGCACAGTGCTTCCCACAGCTGGACAGCAGCTGCTGGGCTCTGCCCCACCCCTGCTGCTGCCAGTGGCACTTCCCCTGCTCCTGGAGACGGGCTTGGTGTGGAGAGGGAAGCAGATGCTGTGCATGGTGGTAATCTTTCCTGCTTCCATTCGTGCTGAGGGTGGCTGGAGCCACTCTGCTGAGCTTGGTGCTTGCTGGGTGCAGCCCTGTCTGAGGAGAACACCCAGGGTTCCTCAGGGCTCCTCACAGCCCGGGGAAGCAGGAAGGGCTCTGCTGGAGAAGGGTGGGTTCAGGCAAGGGGACGGCTCTGCCTGTACCAGGCATCTGGGATGTGTGTCCTGTGTGTCCTGCTGCACCAGCTGCTGCCGGGCCCCTCACTCTGTGCCACCCTCCCACGCCTTCCCAGAGGGATTTTGGGTTTCCACTGCTGTGCAGAGCTTCCATCCCTTCCTCTGCGTCGGTCTAATCCCCTTTTCCCTGCAGTGTTCTAGCCGGGGAAGGCGCGTTGGCTGCCTGTGAGGTCAGCGCTGGCTGCTCCGGCCTCCCGCGGGTCCCGCGCAGCTCCCGCCGCTCCGCGCTCGGAGCAGGGCACGGCTATTTTCAGCGCTGCCACCCAGGATGTAATCTTGGCTGCCTCCTCTTCTCACCGCCACCTCCTCCCCCTCCTCTCGCTCGCTCTGTCTTTCTCTCCCCCCCCTTCACAAGAGATCAAAAATAGAGCCCGTGGTGTTAAATTTCTCACTCTGTGGCTTATTAAAAGCCTCGGAGTGCCTGACGCGGAGCCTATTTGAAGCTCAGCCGACTTCCAGCTCCTGAGCTTGCTCCAGTGCCTTTTCCCCTTCCCTTCTCGTTCCCTTTTTTTTTTCCTTAAAGGTCAGACTTCGCACCGAGCATGAGCAAAGCTTCAGAGTCAGAGCTGTGCTAATTAAAACATCTTGGGAATTACTGGGGCTGGCCGGCTCCCTTCCCTCTCCTGCTGCCCCTCTCTGTCCCCAGCTGCTATTTCGCCTGCGTGAGCCTCCCCCAGCACACGCAGCCGCGCTGACGGAAGGTGGCTGCCTTGGGTTTTTCATCTAATGGAAGAGCGTTGGCGAGGCCGGGAAGCTGGGGAAACGGCCAGCTGCTATTTTTAGGATGAGAAAAAAGTGTCTCCGTCAGCGTCCTCTCACCAGCTCTTCCCACTACCTCCCGCCAGCGCCGGGGGAGCTGGGGGGGGCTGAGGGATCTGGTCCTGCCCCCCTCGCAGGGTGCCCTTGGCCCAGTGCTCCACAGCCTGACGCCTGCTGGGACTTGTAGGCTGTGTTTAGGGGGAGCAGTGAGGGACCCTTCCGTGTTCAGAGACCCTGGGGATGGGGCTTCATGGATGCAAGGACAAGGTTTTGAGGTTTTGTGCTGAGCTAGAATGGGAGCAGCACTGGGCAGGGACTGTGGGTGCCTGGCTGGCGGTATCATAGCCCTGCTCACCCTGAGCTGCACTTTTGGGGGTGCAGGGCCTGTGTGGGTGATTCCCTGTGTTCCTCCACACTCCCAGCCTAGCCTGCTCCCTGCAGCCTCAGCTTTGAGCCCCTCACTTCTGCCTCTGGCCCTTCCCCTCCCTGCTTGTTATCTGGCTCTGCAGAGCCACGTTCTCCTCCTCCCCCAGCTCCCACTGCCCATGCCAGAGCTGCCATCAGTCACGTCCTGCTGCATGCCACGAAAATGGCCTGACTCGGTGCAGGGGATGTGTGGCTGCAGCTGCTCCAGAGGCAAAGCCCTTTCCTGCCCCCGGCTCACTGTGCAGGTGCTGCAGGGATGAGTCCAGCTTGGCAGGGAGGTGGGGGGCAGCCCTGGTGTGGATCATGATGTGATTCAGAAGGTGACTCTCCCTCCTCTTCCCCCCACCCCACATCAGCCTGGATCGTGACAGTGTGACACTTTCCTGTCCCTGGAGTGCTGGCACCTGCCTTGGGGCACGGGAACCTCCATCCGTGGTTTCTGCCTCTTTTTGGGGTGGTGGGTGCCGAGGTGCCCCTGCCTTTGGGTCCCTGCCTCTGCTGGGGCCATGCAGGACCGGGAGCATCGACAGTGTGGTGGAGATAGTCCCGGGAGCCCGGGACCTGTTTGTCTCCGGCTTTGGGCTGGGGCGTGGTGGGTGTGAGAGGGGAAGGGCTGCCCGGAACGTGGTGGGAGAGGGGGGAGGGCTGGTGTTGCCCCCCCCCTCCCTTTCCACCCAGGGCTCTCGCCCATGACTCGCATCCTCTGCTGCCAGATGGAGGGTGGGGAGCGGGGCCGGGAGCGCTCGGAAAGTGAAGCATCACGGATTCTGCCGGCGGCGTCGCTTCTCCGGGGGATGATTTCCGAGACGGGCCGGGTTCTGCCAGGCCAAATCTGCCGGTGCTGGCGGCCCTCCCTGCGTTTGGCCGCGTGGCATTTCCCCGTCCCACCCAGTCCTGAATGCAGGCGAAAGGTTCCAGCTCTCCTCTCTCTGCAGGAAAAACAACCCCAAACCCCACCGCAGCCCCAGGAAGCCCCGCTCCCGCCGGGCTGACTCATCCGGCAGAGCCGCCCCTTTCCCTGCCCAAACCCTGGCGCGTTGGGGATCCTGCCTGTCCCAGCTGCCGCCCCGCACCATCGGTGCCCACCCTGCAGCATCAGGGTGGGGTGCAGAGGCTGCCCCCACCCCTCACACTGCCAGGGGTAGCAGGATGTGGCAGCAGCTCCCTCGGGGAGCCGGGCAGCTCTCTGCCTGTCCCCAAGGCTCTGCAGCGCCTGGGTGCAGACCTGGCCCCCTCCCACCCCCAAGCCCGCGGGTGCTGCCGCTCGCTGGCCCTGGCGTGGGAAGGTCAGCAGAGGCTCCACACGCTGCCAGCACAGCCCGGATTGTCCTTGGGCCACGCCGCCCTTGGGCAGCTTGAAGGCCGAATCCTCACAGCTTCCTTAGGATGGAAGGGGGGGCTGCTGTAATGATTAACCCGCCCGCGTTAATCGTTCCGGCCGGCAGCATTTTTCCTCTGGGTTTCCAGCTCTGGAAAATGCTCCTTTTCCGACGCCCTCCCACGCACGTGGCCCCGCGGAGGGAGCGTGGCACAGCTCAGGGAAAACCCAGTGGGGAGGAGAAGGACCTGGCTCGGGCTCTGGCACAGGGATCTGTCCTGGTGGGGCCCCTCAGTCCCGGTTCTGGGGGTGCTTTGCCTGCAGATGGCAACGGAGCCGTGGGGAGCGTCGCCCCAGCGGCCTCACTCCCAAAATCTGGGCACAAGAGCGAGCGCCGGCGGGCGTTGAGGAGGGCGGGTGTTGCAGCCAGCACGACAGAGCTTGTCATGCTGCTCCCGGGCCAGCAGCCCCGGAGCGCCGCGCCGGCCACGCGGCAAACCTTGGCCCGGGGCGCGTTCTCTCGTGGCGAAACTGAGGCACGGATGGGGGAAAAGTCACTGGCGGGCTGAGGGAGAGTGGGAACGCGACATGGAAATCTCAGACCGTGCTGCTGTGCTTGGCCATTCCACCCCTGTGGAGGAGCCCCCCGGCGAGCGCCCCGGGAGCTGCCAGAGTCAGGCAGGGGGCGGTGGGGGCGGCGCGCTGCCCTGGGGGTCCCAGGTGCCTTGGCAGGGGCTCGGTGCCCCGTGGCCATGGGCACGGCCCTCGCTCGGGGCGGCCTTGGAGGCCACTCGCACTTGGCTCTGCTGGAGGTGGCCCAAAGCCCTGGGGGGGGCAGAGGGGGTGCGTGGCCCCGTGCTGGGGGTTCCAGCAAAGCCCTCTCCCACCGCCTCCTGGCCGGGGCCGTGACCTGCGTGGGGCAGGGGGAGCCCGGGGAGGAAGCGGCTGCCAGCTGGGCTCGACGCCGGCTACAAAGGCGGCCCAGAGAGCCCAGCGGAATGAGGTGGCACCCGTCCAGGTTCCCACGGCGGCCCTGGTGCAGAAAATACACCCGGAGCTGGTGGCGGTTGCCACAGCGATGGGCTGGGTGCCACGCCGTGGAGGGGGGCACGACCCCGGACCCAGGTGTGCCGGCACGGGACCCCGGTGCAGGGCGGTGGGAGCTCCGTGGGGTGGTGGAGCCGGGCGCTGGCAGGGACCAAAAGCTCCTGCCCCGGCTCCCGCTGCCTCCGCCCCCCTTTGATGTGCCGGGACTTCGCCCTTGGTAAAGCTGGGAGGTTCCCAAGGAGTTCCCAGATGGATTCTGGCATCCAGCACCCCAGTGCCCGGTGCAAGACCCCCGCGAGCCCTGGGCCTCCATCCGCCGCTCGGTTCTTTTTGCCCGCTGCAGCCCCCAGGGCTTGGAGCCCTCGCGGGCTCCCCAGTTCCTGGCGGGGCCGGGAGGAAGCGGCTGCCGCTGGTCCCGGCGCTGGGGCTCTTCCTGGCGGGGCNGGGCCGCTGCCCTCCGGGATGCCCCGCATGCTGCAGGGAGAGGTCGGCAGCGCTTCCATTCCCTCAAAGGCCACCCCTCTGCCGGGTATAAATAGCAGGATTGAGGCCTGGCGTGACACTGGAGTCACTTCTGCCACCACCACCTTCGGTGTCCCACCCCCCGCCTCGCGGGACCTCAATGGGGTCATTGTGAGCTGCGGACCCGCAGGGCACGTCCTGAGCAGCTGCTGGGCCTGACCCCGGCTGCCTCCCCCACGCGTCGGGGGCATCCATGGGGCGCGGGGCTGCCCCCGCAGGGTCCCACGCAAGGAGGGGGGGCACGAACCCCCCGCTGCCCTTCCCGCAGCAGGCGAGGGCTAGGCGCGGGTGGGCGACAGCTTCGTCCCCATCCCCACCTGGCCGCGCCGGCCCTGCCGTCCCCTCCCTGCCCGGGCAGCGCCGGCAGCTGCTGTGGGGTAATGACGGGGTGTGCCCGCCCGCCCCGGGCTGCGAGCGGCGCGGGAGGCTCCTGCCACCCAGCAAGACGGGGCCAGCCGGGCGCGGAGCTTTGCTGCCGCAGCCGGCGCGGCCACACCTGTGTGGGCTGAGCGGACCCCGCTCCCACCCGACACCTGCCCGGCCCAACCAGCTCCTTCGCGTCCCGGCCGCCCGCGGACAGGCCGCTGCAGGCAGGGCCCCCCGGGCCAGGCAGGTGCAGGAGGCAGGAGCAAAAGGAGAGCTGGGGGCACGCAGGGGACCTGGAAGAATCAGAACTGCGGGTGCCCGGGAGCTCTGGGGACTGGAGGGGCTGCGAGCCCACTTGTGCAGACGGGATGTCCCCGTCCCTGCTGTCCCCTTCTCACTTCCCCACATTGTGTCCCCCGTCCGGCCCCACATCCTGTCCTGGCAGATGGGTCGCGGCCCCGACCCCAGCCGGCTGCAGCCCCTGTGTCCCAGGTAGGGCACCCCAAAGGTGCAGGGTCCTGCCAGGGGGCTGCAAAATGCCTCCCCCCACCTTCTGCAAGCTCCGGGAGGGTGTGGGACGGGCAGCATCTCCTGTGGGCAGGAACCCTCCGACAGGGACAGATGTGAGATGCTGCAGCCGCCTGCGGATGTGAGTGGGTGGGTTCTGGGCAGGGCTACCTCCCGCGGGCCAGCACCAGCCCAGGTGGCCACGGGCTCTGATGGAGCTGAAGGCTCTTTGGGCAGCACAAGGTTTAATGAGGGGCTGTCGGGCTCCCTCTGATCCTTCCGCCCATTATCTAATCGGAGCAGTGCATTTAAAGGCCACAGTGCAGGTGAGTCACTTCCCCAGCCGGTGCCTCAGTTTCCCCACAGGTCGAGTGCTGGGATGAGCTGAGCCCGGCTCCTCACAGCGTGGCTCGGCGCTGGGGAATGCGGCACAGTGGGTCCGGCCCAGGGCTGGATTCCTCCCTCGGCTCCTTGTGACACACCTGGACCCCGGGCATGGAACCTCCCTTGAGCCCCCAACCTGGGCATGGGGCCGAGCTCCAGCTGGAGAGCCCCGGTGCTGGCACATCCCAACACCGGAGTGCCCGGCAGTGCCGGGCAGGGGCACCCACACTCCGCACAGCAGCTTCCTGGCACCCGGCCCATGCCGATGCCATACGGGGTTCAGCTCTTTTCTCTGTCAGGATTTCCTGCGGCTTTTCCCAGAATGGGCCGTGGTCTTGCATCCGTGGGGTGATCCCGCGCAGCCAGGAACCCATCAGCACCGGTGCCAGGCACTGGAGAGGCAGCAGCACCAGCGATGCCCCAGTGGCCCCCCCGGTGTCGGGAGGGCCGGGCAGGCGGCTCCATCACCGTAAACAGGAACTGCGGCGGCGGGGGAGCGCGGGGGGCCGGGAAGGGAGGGGGTGCCTGCGCCCATGGCCGGGGTGTGGGAGCGTGGGTGGGGATGCAGCACCCACCGGGGCCGAGCGAGCCCGCGGGGGTGTGTGCACACATGGAGCTCGTGTGCCGGTGTCTGTGAGCTCGAGTGGCTGTGCACACACGTGTGTCCCTTCGGGAGGAAGGTGTTGCACTTGTGTGTGAAGGGACAAGGCCAGGAGGAAGTGCCTCCTCCCGTCCCCATCCCGCCCGAGTGGGGGTTTCCTGGGGCACATCCTGCCCGCATGGATCCTGTTCCTCCTTCCCTCTCTTGGGGGTCAAGGGGTGCCAGCCTTGCAGGGAGGGGCACTGGGCCCACACCAGGGCTGTATCTACTCCATGTGTGCTGGGCTGGGGGGCTACCAGCCCCCCGCAGGCCCCCCAAGACGGGGGAAGGTGGAGAAGTGCCCGCGGCCCCGCGCTGGCACCGCACTCCCTGCCCGGGTGAGGTTCCCGCATTCCTGAGGTGGCTCCAAGGGGAACCGGGGGCAGGCGCGGGGCGGGAATGCCGCAGCGCTGAGTGTGCGCCCGTGTGTCAGAGCGTGGGGCAGGCCGGCGGGACACCCGCCCCACGCCCCCCCTGCTCCCCGCCGGGCACCGGGATCCCCTGCTGGCATCACCCCCGGCTCTGGGCACAGGCTCAGGATCCACCCCACATGGTTCTGCCACCCTGTGTGAGAGCATTCCCAGGATTGGGGATGACGCCTCACGGGGTGAGCCCACGGTGAGATCAGAGGGCTGGAGTGCGATGGGATGGGTTGGGATAGGGTGGGATGGGATTGGATAGGGTGGAATAGGGAGTTACTTTCCCTCGGGTTTACAAGGCTGGTCACCCTAGGAACAAGGTTCCCTGTGCATCCACAGAGGCTCCCGAAATCCTGAGTCCTTCCCCTCCCCAAGGCTGGCAACTCGCTTAAGCATTTAAAATAATAATAATGATAATAACAACAATAATAACACCACCACCAACAGCTGAGCTGTCGGCTGACTCCTGGAGCCGGGATTTAAAACAAACCAAGAAATGTGGCAGCGTCTGGGAAACAGCCGCTGGCGCTGAGGGAGGGGTGGGGTGGGGGTCAGAAGGCACAGGGCACAGGAGATATGAGGGATCAGGGCTCTGGTGCCTCTTGGTCACAGTGGGCAGGGGGTCTGTGCCCTAGGTGCCCCTTCTCACCCTGACAGCTTCCTACCCGTGTTTGCAGGGCTCCCCAGGCACAGGAGCTGAGTCCTGCCCTATGGGGGGGTCCTGCCCAGGGGAGGGTCCCACTGCTGGGCACAGGCTGGCAGTGTGTGCCCATGGTACTGATGGAACCACCAGGAACTCTCCTGGCCCAAATTCGGCCAAAATGGCCACACCAGCACACAGCTGGGGGCAGGATGGCCCTTGGGGGACACCAGGGCTGCAGGGGAAGAGGAACAGAGGCAGAGCAGGGGCACGGAGCAGGACAGGAGGTGGCCAGGGACAGGGTCCATGGTTCCCCTTGCTCAACCCATCACAACTCCAGGCTGAAGCAGAGCTGCTTGCCCCCAACTGAAGGGGCCACGGGCAGGGAGGCCAAGGGCTGGGAGCCACTGGGATGGGAGCAGGGACTGGAGTTCAGTGTCCTGAAGGGGCCCGTGAGCTCAGGGAGCCCAGAATAGCCCTGGCCTCACCGTGGCAGCAGGGCCATGGCCCAACACAGCCAAGTATGGCTCCACACCTGGGTGCTGCTAAATCCAGAGGGATTCGCCATCCTTCCCGGAGCCAGGGCCAGGTGGGTGGGGGCCTCTGGTGACTGCCCCCAGCCCCAGCCCCACCAGAAGAGCTGACTCACCCTGCGGTCTGACCTGAGCCATCCAGCCTGTGCTGGGGTCCCCCTGCTCACCGTGTGCCCAGCCCCCCAAGGGGGTCTGCCTGAGTCACTCCAGGGGTGACTTCATCCCTGGGATTCTCCGGGCCCAAGGCCAGGCTGGGGGGCAAAGCCCCTGTGAGTGTGGGGTGCCCCAGAGCCAGGGCAGGGCCACTTGCTCCGGCTGCATCAGGCTGGCAGCTGGGGTGTCCCCAGGCTGTGACGCCCGGACACTCTGCCAAAGGCCACCAGGACACGTCCCCGAGAGCTGGGAACACACAGAGCCGGTTGTGTGTTTCTAAGGACACGCCTGGGTGTTTACAGCCCCGCCAGCGTCACCGGCACAGGCACCGCCGTCCTGCCCAAGGACATCTGCGCCCGCCCGAGGCCACCCCGAGCCTGCAGGGCTGGGGGGCTCCGGCGGGGGTCCGTGCCCAGCCTTGTGTCGGGAGGGTGGGATCAGCAGCTCCTTACTCACGGCAGCAGCGGTGGCTCACCTGAGCACGCCGGGCGACTGAGTCACCGCTGCCACCCTGACTAAGGCTGAGCCGCTCGGCCCCGCGGGGCTCGGGGGATGGGGAGGGGGCGCCGGGACCCTCAGCTCCGCGGCGGTGCCGGCGGTGCCCTGGTGGGCTGGGCCGGCCGGGCGGGTGGAGGTGCAGTGGTTCGGCTGCACCCTCCTGCCGGGGTGTGCCCCGCATGATCCCGGCCGCTGGCCCCGCGCCCGTGGGAACGCTCCCACTCGCTGCGGCAGCTCCGTGCGAGGCCCCAGCTGGGCATCGCGGGCCTGGGAGCTCCTTGGGAGCCACGGCATCGCTTCCCTCCCCAGGCTGAGGGCTGAGAGAGGAAAATGATCCCCGTCCCACCTGGGTCCCCCACAGGCTGCAGCCCGGCGTCTTCTGCAGCCACAGGAGCGAGAAACGCCCCCTCTTCCCTCCTCTCCCTGCTCTGGAACTGGAGTCAGCTCTGCCCTAATCCCATGACCCCGCGCCTGCGAGTGGAATGCAGAGACTTGCGATAAAATCCCCAGTTTGCCAAAGCTGTGGAATCAGCCAAGAATTCAGTCCAAAGGGGGGGGGGGGGGNAAGCTGCTGCCCGGGGCTGGTGGGGGATTTCCCCGAAGAAGGAGGGCTGGGAATTCCCTTCCTTCGAGGGAGAGAACTTCGAAGAACCAGCCTCCAAAAGATTCGGGGCTCCCAGCTGGAGCTGGGGCCAGCAGGACCGTGGGACACAGAGGAGCCAACACCACGGTCCTGCCCTGGCTTTGCCGTGACACCGGGACGTGCCCGGTGGCCAGACCCCGTGGGAAGTGTCCCGGCAGGACCCGGGTAAGCCCCTCTGCTCCAGCCCGCGCCCGCGCCGCCCTCCCGGGTGCGTGAGCCTCCGCGGGGGCTAATCCCACGGCCCAGGTTAGCTAAGCGGATTGCGGGAGCTGCGTGTGGCCTGCAGCGGGATTTGTGTAGGTATTTGCTCATCGGATCGTCTCTCCCCGAGCTGCTCAGCCGTGCGGGGTTTGGAGAACGCTCCCTCTGGAGACGCAGGAGCCTCGGATGCCGCACAGCAATTATGCCCAAGTCTGCCTGTAATCTTTAACGATTTATTCCCAGGGCAACACAATAAACTAAACACACAAAATCCAGGCTGCTGGGAATCCTAGGATCTCCCAGCTTGTGTCTCTAGAGGTTCCAGATACCTTCAACCATACTGAAATCTGCACACACTTCCTAAAGCACCAGCTCCTGGAGTCGTGGGATTGCCGGAGGAGATGAGCTTCCTCCCAGGAAGGAGATGGAGCTGTGTGAGGAGGGTGGCGACTGGGAAAGGGGCTCTTCAGGGCTGCCAGGATGTGGGGAGATGCCCTGCCCTTGGGGCATGGCTGCTCTGCCAAAGAACCCACACTCCCAGCCATGGCCACAATGTCCCCTTGTCCCTCCGCACAGATCGGGGCTGGGAGCTGGCGGCCAGACCCTGCTCCCTGCGGGAGTGGCTCTGGTGTGACACCTTGCCCCCACCATGGCCCCTGAGCTCTGGCAGGGCCAAACTTGTGGCCCTGGCTGTCCCCTCTCCTCGCTGCTCCAGGGCCTCAACCCCGCACAGCCAGCTGGGGATGTGGCCCCCCAAGGGGCGGCTTCGCAGGCCCGGGGCTCCGCAGCTCCCGGGGAGAACAATGGCGCATCCCTGCCCCGGCCCCTCTCCCAGGGACAACAATGGCAGGAGCCGGAGTCGGAGCCGCCTGAGCTCATCTCCCCCCGAGAGCTTGGAGGGGGCTGGGGCGGGCGGGGGGCCGTGGGCAGAGCGACAAAGGCTCCCTCCCAGCCCGGGTCTCTGCCTTGCACGAGTGGCCTTGCTCCCACCCAGCCATCTGCACCCACCCCAGGGGAGGGAGGGACACAGCGGCAGCATTTTGGGGATTCAGAGAGCCCCCCTTGGCTCCTGCCGGGCCCCGGTGCTGCTGCCTCACGGGTCGGGTCTCCTCATTGCAGACTGGCCGCCAGATTCCCCCTCCAGCTGCTTTGTGTCTCGGTGTGCCAGGGCATTGTCTGCGAGGGAGAGACCCGGAGAGGCAGCCCGAGGTCACGAGCATCTCCCCAGCACCCTCCCTTGTGCACAGGGCGGCCACTGGCCCAGGAGGAAGCAGCTTCTGCCCGGTGGCACCTGGGGCATCGTGCCCACCAGTCCGTTTCTCCCTTGCTCTAAAGACCCTGTCCTTGCTGGGAAGTGCGTGGTTAGGCAGAGGGAATCCCTGGGGGAAGAATGGCCCAACCTTGTTATTAGACATCAGAGAGTCTCGGTATTAGACATCACTGAGTCTCCACGGGCAGCAGCAGCAGCAGCAGCAGCTTCGACACTTGGCTCCCAAGGAGAGCTCAGCCCATCCGTTCCCTGCCCACGGACTGACTTTGACCCCGGTGACGGGGCACGCGGAGGGGGAGAGGTGTCCGATCTGTCCCCTCCCCACGGTCCGTGGAGGGCAGGTCGCCCCTGCCCTGCCTGGAGCGGCGGCAGAGCCAGGATCCCGGCAGAGACTGAGACGCCCCCGGTGGGCTGATACCGAGATCAGAGGACGGCGAGTCGGGATCCCGGAAGCGGGATCCGAAACGAGGGGTTAAGGGCTGGGACCCCTGGTACAGGACTGAGACCCGGGGGCAAGGACCGAGACCCCCCGCGGGAGCAGGTGCGGGTACCGCCGGGCCAGGGGCCGTGGCCGTTGCCGGGGCCAGACCGGTCCCTGCCCGGTCCCTGCCCCCGGCAGGCTCCACCCCGGGCGGTGCGGGATAAAACTTGGGGCACCTCCCCGGCAGCTCCGCGTCAGGGCTGCGCTCGGACCGGCTGCAGTACTCAGGAGGTGACACCGCACCGACCACCACCTCCCCCCGGGACGTTTCTGGGGTCTCTCTCCCTCTTCCTGCCACCGGAGGCAGCTGAGCTCCCGCCGCGCCGGGATCCGCGGGGCCGTGCTCGGTGAGTAGAGCCGCGCCGGGCTAGTGGGGGGCCCGGGTCGAGCTGCGGGGGGATCCGTGGACCGGGACCGCGCTCTCTCGGTTGCTTTTCCCGGAGCGGGAGGGGTGGCCCCGCTTCCCCGGGGCTCCCGGGGGACGCACGGCAGAGCCCCTCTTCGGTTGTTCGGGAGCTCTGATCGCCCTCAGAGACCCTCCGTGTCCTCGGTCACCTGGAGCTTTGCCTGCCTCCGGGGAATGGGAACGGGATCGGTTCCCCTCGCTCCAGCGGTCGGGACCCCGGTGCGCCCGCTCGGCTCCCGCTGCGTCCTGGGGAGCGGCTCCTCGCTCCCAAGACCCGGCGTTCCGGAGGGGGGGGCTTCCCGGGCAGGGGTCCTTCAGTCCGCTGGGCGAGCAGCGGCTCCGGGGCGCACCGCGGCCGGGCCGCCCGGTCGGTCGGTAAGGGCTCCCCGGTGTCTCGGTAAGGGCTCCCCGGCGCGCCGCCGGTGCGGCCCCCGCGGCCCCCCCGGGCGCAGGAGGCGCAGCGGGGCCGGCAGAGGGCGCCCGCGCTTTGCTGACTCATAGGCCCCCCCCGGTGCGGGTGCCGGGACGGGGCCCCGGGGCTGCGGAGTGTCCGTTCCACCCCCCGGGCGGCGGCAGGCGGGGCTGGGGTGGAGGTTTCAGCTGCGGGACTGGGGGGGGCAAGAGCGTGCTGGGGGTACAGGGGGCTCAACCCCTCATCGGGACAGTTCCCCGTAGCTGTAACGGCGTCACCGGGAGGGTGACCGGGCGGGTGCGTGTGACCGGGCGGGTGTGACCGGCCGCGGGTGACTGTACGTGTCCCCCCGCCCTTTCCGCCTCTGTGCCCCGGCGTCACTCGGCTCCGGGGGCTCCGGCTCCCGCCCGGCCCCGCGGGCAGTCACCTCCCGCCGCGGCCTCCTCCGGTGCGGGGGCCGCTCACCGCCCCCGCCGCGGCGCTCCGGGCCGGCGCCTGCCCGTGTCCCGCGTTCACCCCTCCGCGACGCCCGAGCCTCGCACGCCAACACCATCGGCGGCCCGGCGGGTGCCAAACACCGCAGGAGCTCGGCCGGACCCCCGAGCCCCCGCGCCCCTTTGTTGTGCGCCGGGATTATGAATGGCTCCAGGCGCGGCGCGAGGGCGCGCGGGGGGCGGGGCCGGGGGCGGGGCCGCGCGGCCGCGTGGGCGGGAGGAA
>VWZS01004580.1:130633-156059 GCA_013397075.1 Rhabdornis inornatus
TTTTTGTGTGTGTTTTGGGGAAAGGGGGGGCGGGGGGGAGAGCAAGGCTTTTTCGGTCTTTAATATTTTATTTTTTATTTTTGAAATAAATTTGGGCAGTCTGGATGCAATTGTGTCTGGTGTTGGTGTGGGGGGACAGGGGCTGCTTGGGCACCCCATCAGTGGCAGGGGCACATGGCACAGCCACACGTGCCCCATATACCTGTGTACACACCTGCTCAGCACTCCCATGTGTGTGTACCTGCAGGAGGAAGGAGGAGGGTGATGGAACTGCCCCATCCTCGCTAGCAGGGGAACAACTCTGGGGTCTCCTTGAGGTGTTTCCAGCCCTCTCTAAGTGCCAGACCCTCAACCCGTGGGTGCTCATCTGACTGGGTGCTCCCGGTCTCATCCCACTGGCCACTTCCCGGAGGAGCTGGGCCGGTTGCACCAGCCGGGCTGGCCCTGAGTGCCAGCTCCCTGCCAGCTCCTGCCCTCCCTCCTGCGTCACGGCGGGTGGCCGCGGGCCGGGGCGGGGGGGGGGATTGTTGGTGGCTGTAAATGCGGCCGTGCCTCAGTTTCTCCACCTCTACTTGCCCTGGGGAAGGTGATGGAGTGGGGCTGGCCCTGGGGACATGGGTCAGCAACTCTCTTCCTGCAGCTCCCAGCATCCCTGGGAGGAGGAAGCTGGAGGCCGGGGGGGGGCTCGGGTGTCAGTGGCTATGGGGGATAGTGTGGGCTGGGACACCGCCGGAGCTGTGCTGGGACACTGGCGCGGTGACACTGTCACCTCCAGCCACACCTGGGGCGGGGTGAATCCTGATTGGGTGTGGAGCTGTTATTTGGGGAAGGGGCAGGAGCGGCTGCCCATGTCCCCTCTGCCATGTCCTAGCCTTGTCCCCACACCCCGCGGCTGGGGACAGAGAACAATGCAGAGCTCCATGGGGCACTCAGCACCTCACACACAGCACAGCACGGAAAACGAGTGGCTCTTCCCATGGGGAACACCCGTGGGGCCCAGCGTGGGGCTGGGGGGGCCTGGCCGGACCCTGAACCCCCCAGGAGCAGCCGAGCTCCGGAGGAAGCCGGGCGGGAGCGGAAGCAGCTCAGGTTCCTGCGGTGACTTGTGCCGCACCGGGCACCCCGCGCCCTGCTTTGACGTCATTTCGGGTAGAGCAGACCTCGGGCTCCCCCCCTGCAGCCCCCGGCCCCCCCCCACAGCCCCGGCCCGTGCCAAATTTGGCAACGGGAAGAGCCAGCGGCTGCGGCAGGCGCAACACGGCGGCCTTGTAAGGCAATCGCTGCCGGGGGGGACACGCACACGCGTGTGCACGCAGGGACGAGCGCCAGCAGCCGCGCACGGGTGGGGGGGACACCAAACAGTCCCGCTGTGGGTGCTCCCCTAGAGACCTCCCAGTCCATCCTTGGGGGGTTCCAACAGCTGCTGCCTCCCCATGGGCTCTGCTCAGAGTTTGGGGGGTCCTGCGGGAGCAGTGGGTGCTGCAGGATGTGAGCTGGGACAGGCCTGGCCCCGAAGCCATGGCATGGTTTCATGGCACAGGACGGACCAGGCACCCGCAGGAGGTGTCTGTGGCACGGCAGGAGACAAGCCAGGACACGGGACACCGCATCGAGCCACACCACAGGGTGACATCACCGCGCCCCCAGATGCTGCTGATAACAGGGGGGGTGCTGGCGGTGGGCGAGGCTGGGCTCAGCCCCTCTCACTGCCCAGCCCAGCTGTTGGGGTGGTACACAGCCCCTGCACCCCATCCTGGCTCTTCTCCCCACTGCCCCCAGCCCTGCCCAGCACCCGGCACTGCTGTCTGGCTGTGCTCATCCCAGTGCTCCCAGTATGGAGCAATCCACCGCACCAGCGTGGAGCCCGCTGTGGGGACAGCATGGGTGTCACCTGGCAGGTGTGTCCACGCACCCACGGCCGGTGGGTGGGGACAGCTGGACCGGGTGCCCCCCCCTTGTCCCTCTGCCCAGCCCTTGCCGCAGAGGGTGCGCCAGGAAACACCCACAGCTGCCGCGGCTCCCAGGGCTCCCGGCACACCCGTGGGCCCCGCGCACGCCCACGGCGCCGGCCACGCCGCGGCCCCGCGGTGTTGGGCACACCCCGGCGCAGGCATGCTTGGGGTTGCACGTCAATCCTTGCACGCCCAGCCCTTGCACACCCACCCGCTGCACCCTGCACCCCACAAACACACCCGGCCTCCCGGCAGCGCCTGCCCGCTCTCCCCAGCCTGCAGACACGCGTGTGAACCCCGTGTGCGCCCATTAACCCCTCGACCGAGCGAGGTGTCTGTGCTTTGTATGCAGACCCCGCGTCCTATGGGACCCCCACGGTCGCCCCCAGCTCGCTCAGGGTGTGGGGTACATCACGAAGCCCCACAGCCCCCTGGAATCCCTGCAGCTGCACCCGGCGCTGGCTGCGGGCGAGAGACGGGGCTGGCGCGGCGGTGCCAGACGCCGGGTGGGCGACGCGCTGCCGCGTGTCCCTGGCACGAGCTGGGAACACGGCGTCTGCCGCAGCGGGGTCCCGGGTGGGGGCGAGCCCAGGCCCCCGCGTGGGGCTGCAGATGGTCCCCCCACCACCCGGCTGTGGGGCACCCGCCAAGGCTGGGGCACCCATGGGTGCACTCTGAGTGTCACTGAGGGTGCAGAGGCCCCCGAAAGGGCTGAGCCCCCACACCGGGACCCGGTGCTGCTGTGGGGCCGGGCTGTGGGCAGGCAGTCCCGGTGTGGGGTGCAGAGGCGGCCGCGGGGGAGGGCCGGGAGCTGCCGGCGCTGGGATGGATCCTGGAATTAAAAACATTCCAGGAACTGACTTTGAACCAGATAAAATAACAAGCGCCGTGAGGAATGTCTCACCCCGCCCGCCGGCCGCGGCCCCACGGCGCTCCCCACAGCTTCCCACTGCCCCACACGTGTCCACGGTCCCTTGCACACGCGTGTGCATACGGAGCTCACAGCCGATGTGCACATGTGTGCAGCACAGTCCCGCTGCGGGGGCAGCCCCGGCGTGCCCAGGCTGCTGGGGGGGAATCTCCAAAAAAAACTTAAACACCCCGGCTGCTGCGAGGGGCTGCAGCACCCCTGGGCTGGGCTGTGCGGGTGCACACACGTGCAGTGCACGCCACACGCGTGGAACGCAGCCGGACACGCGTGGCTGTTGTGTGCACAGCAATCCCCCCGGCCCGGCCCCGGCTCCCTCCCAGCCCATCGTGGGGCAGAGGCTCCCCTCGTGTCCTCGCCAAAGCCGGGGCCTCCCCGGCTCCCCCAGCCTGGCCGGCAGCCGCAGCCAGTGGAGCCCGGCGTGCATGGCCGGTGACATCACGGGGGCGGCGGGGCCGGGGGCGCGGCGCCAGCCCATCCACCCGGACCCCCACCCGCCGGGACCGAGGTCGCAGCGGGGACGGAGCAGCAGCAGGAGTTGCTCTGGGAACCGGTGCTGGTCACACGAGGCGCCCCAGCCTGGCTGCCTGCCCTTGGCAGCGACAAAGACCCCAAATCTCCCTTCTCCCCTCCTTTTGGAGAACTCCCCGAAAGCATCTCTCAGCTGAGGTGTTGTGGGAGGGGGCACCGGCTCAGCTCCCACCCCCCCGGCGTTGGCATCCACAAAGGATGGCGTTTAAATGGCCCCAGTGACACTGGCATGGTTGAAGGGTCACCCCTGTGTGACCCCGACCCCACAGCCTGTGCCGTGGGGGTCTCGTCCCCACACGATGGCCCCGGGTAGTGGGGCCAGGGCAAACATGGGGCTAGTGGGGACACGGGGCCAGAGGGCAGCGCCGGTGCGTCACCGTGTTTACGAGGACCTCGAGGAGCTCTCGTGACGTCCACGCTGGCCCTGCCAGCCCAGGCCCTGCCAGGTGGCACAGTGCCACCACCGCCGCGCTACCCCCCGGTCACCGCTCAGATTTTCGGGGCTGGCACGGGGCCACTTGGCCCCTGGGCCCCAGTGGCACGGAGGGCACGGAGCGGGATGTCTCCCCCCCGTCACAATGCACCGTGCGAGCGGCAGATGGGGCGTGCGCGGGGCTATTTATAGCAGCGGGACCCACAGGTAGCGACGGTGCGTCAGCGCGGTGACGCAGCCCCGGCGACGCTCGGCCGCACGCCCCCGCAACCGGCTCCCATCCCCCCCCCCCGAGCCCCCCGGACTCCATCGCCCAAGAACGGGGTGCTGGGGGAGGACCCCACGTGCGCTGGTCACAGCTGGAGGATGCTCAGCCCTTGGCTGTGCTGTGCGGGGGGAGGATGAGAAGGGCACGTGCCTGCACCGCCCCCAAATCCATATGTGCGTGCACATGTGTGTGCAGGTCTGTGCACACACGGTGCCTGTGTATCTGCGTGTCCAAAGCTCTGTGTGTGCACTGCGTGTTCCCACCCATGTCACCGCCTGTGCCCACGCGCGTGTCCCCCAGGTGCACGGCGGCGGCGGCTGCGCTGCGTGGATCTGCACACTCACGTCGCTGCGTGTGCCTGTACCCGGCCACACGCGTGCACACGCTGTGTGTGTGGCCGCGGCGTGTCCCTGCGTGTGCGCGTGGCCGCGGTGGCCGGGGGTGACTCAGCCCCCAGGCAGCCCAGGAATGCCCCTTCCCCACCCCCTCCCCGCCCCTGGCCTGTGCTGGGAACGGGCTGTCCTGGGGGACGGTGACACCCAGGGCTGACCCAGACCCTGCTGGGAAGATGAGGCGGTGCCACCCCCCCGCCTCCATCCTGCCCCCCCTCCCATCCTGCCTTCTGGGAACCGCTTCAGGGGCGGAGGTGAGGGGTCAGGGGGGACTGGGCAGGGCCGGGGCCCTGCGGTTCTCAGGGAGGGGGCCCGGAGAAGCCGAGGCTCCCCCAGGGACCCCCCGCGCTCTGCTCTGGGTACCTCAGAGCCCAGAAGGGCAGCCCGGGGCTGGGGCCCCCTCGGTAGTCCCAGCAACAGCCCCCACCCATGACCGGGATCAGTCCTGAGGGTGTCCAGGCCAGGGATGCACGAAGTGGAGTCCAGCTTTGGAGCCCCTCGGCCACCGGGGCGTCGAGGTCTGGGGCTGTCCTGGGCCGGGGCACAGTCAGGTCCTGCCCCGTTCCCCTCCGCCCGGGGAATCCAGGCCGGGCGTTTCCCCCGGCCCGCAGGACCCCTGCCCGCCGCGGCGGCAAACCCGGCCCGGACCCTCAGGCAGGGAGCGGGACGGCACCGGGCACCCCGCGAGTTCCGGCCTGGGTTCCCGGAACAGCTCAGGTCGCAGCTCGGAGAGGCTCGGGGCGAGCGGGGGCTTCCCGGGGATCGGCGGTCCCGGCGGGGAGGCGGGGCTGGGCCCCAGGCTCCGCTCCGTGCTCCTTCATCCATCCCGGGCTTTCCGCGCTCTCGGCGCTGCTCGTTCATTCATAGATCGCGCGCGCTCCCGGCCCATTCATCCCGGCGCGCGGGGAGCTCCGTTACCGTGGCAACCGACTCCCCCCCCTCCCAGCGCACAGCCGGAGTTCTGGGGGGGCCGGGGACGGCCCCGGGGTCCGTGTGCTGTGTGTGTGTGTGTGTGTGAGGGGGGGGTTCCTGGCGACAGGAGTCCGGGGNAGGTTCGGGCAGCGGCTGCCACGTCGGCGGGGGCGGCCCCCCCTTCGCTCCCCCGGGCTGGGGCAGGAGCCCGGCCCCGGCGGTTTCCATCGTGGGCCGGGCTTGGCGTAGCATAACCTTGACCATCCCTCCCCACTCCTCAACTCCCACCCCACCCCCGTCTCTGTGGTCGTGGCACTGAGCTCCGGCTCTGCAGAGTGCGATTTCCCCACCCCCCCAATGTGGTGGGGACCCCCTCTAGAGGGGCGGGGTGCAGCGAGTGCCAGCGGGGAGCTGTGGGTGCGAACTTGCTAGGTGGCAAAGTGGTGGTGTCCCAGTGCTGCAGTGTCCCAGTGAGGGTTAGGTGCAAGTCACACGTTTGCACCCACGGTTGCGTGTAGGGTGTTGTGCAGACCCTGCAGCCCTCTTTCCTTGCACCCCAGGTCCAGCTGTGTGAGGAGGACAGATGTGATGCTGTAGGCACCTATTGCACAGGGCTCTGCGTGGGTGGTGGCAGAAAGATCTGTCATGAAGCAGGGGCACAGCGGGGATCTGCATCTGGACAGTTTCCCCACGGTCGGTCTTCTTCCTCTCCAGGCCATCGAGAGTGAGGAGCCACAGCCTCATGTGCAGGAGAAACTGCTGCTGCAGCCCTACAGGTGAGCCCCTGGGCTGCAGATGTACAAACGTGACAGAGCAGTGCTGCAGGTCAGCGTGGGGCCGAGCATGGATCCTCGGACTGCTGCACTGGTGTGTGCCTTGCACAGAGGTGTTCTCCCGAATTTGTGCATGTGGAAGACATGGGTATTCAAGACTCCGGGTGTGTGCCCACGTGTGTCGGGCACATCTGTGTGTGTGTTCGCACCGATCCCACGGACGGGGCGGGTGTGTAGGGCCCCCCTACACGCGGGGGTTGCCCTCACATGCAGCCGTGTGCGCGTCGCGGGCTCCGCACGCCGGACTCGGGCGCCTGGCGCTGCCGGGATGACTCACGGGCTCGCAGAGGAAGCCGTGACTCAGTGCTGGATTCCTGCCGCTCCCCACCCCCGGCCGCTCCGGCCATCGCGGCCACGTGGAGCCCGCGGGACCTGCGGCCGGCCCGGCGGGACGCGGGTGCCGGTGCTGGTCCCCGTGGGGCTGCTCGGAGCCGTGCTGGGTGCACGAGTCCCTTGGCCACAGAGGGTTCCTGGGAACCGGTGCCTTCGGGCGTGCAGGACGAGGATGCCACAGGCTTTGGGTGGCACCGCGCACGCCCCGACTGCCGCCCCGGCTGGGCGTGGGTTCCGAACCGGACACGTTTCCCGGGTGTCTCGGGCGGCTCTGGCTGTGCCACCCCCGGGCAGCGGTGCCAGGCGCTGCGCCGAGCTCCAGCCCAGGGGGGTTTCTCTCTGCATGGGGGGCTAGGGCTGCTCCACCTGCCCTGGATTTGCTGTGGATCTGGGCTGTGGCTGCAGCTCCACCTGCCCCTGGCGCTCAGCCGGCGCTGGCACCGGGCTCCGCAGCTGCTCTGGCTGTCAGCCCAGTGCTGGGCAAGGGTCTGGGGTGCCACAGTGTCATGCAGGCAGCACTGTGGACCTGGACAGGGACAGGTTGCTGCAGAGGGAGATGATCAGAGGTGTCGTGTGATGCCCAGATTGCTGTGCCAGGAGCCAGCAGTGCCATGCAGTGCCTCAGGTGCACTGGGGGTCAGTGGCACTGTGCAATGCCCAGGTGCCACGCAGTACCCAAGGTGCGGTGCCACAGCACAGGCAGCCTCTGTGAGTCAGAGGAAGGTGCAGCAGCTGCCCCCTCCCCACCCGCCCGTTCCCAGGCCCTGCTCACCAGATTCACTTTCGCAATGACTGGTGCAGCCACCCTGGCTCTGCTGAGCTCACCCTGACCCACTCTGCCCATGCTGCCTGTGGCCTTCTGCCCCCACGTCACCGCCCGTGACCCAGCACGGTGCTGCTGCAGCTGCTGCCTTGGCCAAACCCCCTTAACCCTGCCAGCTCTCAGCCCAGGTGCTGCTGAGCACGGTGGTGTTTGCCTTCCTGAGCGAACCCCATGTGTTCCTGAGGGGCTGCAGCTCCCTCGGTGGGGCTGGGGGCTGGTGGGTGACAGTGAGGGGATCATGGCCAGCGGTGAGTCAGCACAGGCAGGTGTGAATGGGGACATGGGGACGCCTTGATCGGGGACACCATGATCGGGGAATGACTCATGTGTTAAACAAACAAACAGGCGAGTCCGTGTGAAGCTGCGCTGGCAGCTTCCTCTGCGCCCCAGCACCAGGGAGCTGCTGGTGCACCCCAGTCATTGATTGCCACAGTGGTCACAGCGTCAGGAACAGTCACAGAGCTGCTGTGTCACACACAGATGCACAGGGCACCCCTGCCCTGCAGCCACCAGAACACACCCGAGGGTCCCGAATGCGGGGCAGGGGCTGACAGGCACTGCTGATTCGGGGATCTCCAAACACCTGCCTTTGGCCTGGCTGCAGGAGCTGCAGTGGCCAGGGCCAGGCAGCCACCTGGATCTGGCAGCCGGGGATTTCCAAGGTCCAAGCTCACCTGGGCTGGGGCTGTGCGGCCTCTCCCTGGCCCGGCAGGTGTAAAACCCAACTGCAGGCAGCTGCCCAGCTCATGGCATGGCTGGCCTGCCCGGGCATCCTGCGGCTCGGCCACGTGCCCACTGGGTTGGGAGTGAGTTCTGGGGTGGCAGCTGAGTGCCCAGCTCTGGCTTGTCCTGGTCCTGCAGCCCCTGACCTGGAGGTGCAATCACTGAGCCAGTTCTGTCTGTTCTCAGACCAAAAGTGCTTCCCCCAGGCCCTGCTGCAGCCAGGGCAGAGCCAGTGTGCGGCCGTGAGTGATGCTGTGCGTCAGCACAGGGTCCATCATGTCCCCAGTCCTTAGTGGGGCTGTGCCACCACCACCAGCACCGTGTGATCAGGGACCTTGTGCACACACGCACTCAGAAAGTCAGGAACGTTTTGTGGTGAGGCTGGAAAACGGTCAGTCGCTTGCTGGATTTTTTTCCACCTCTTCTGCTGTGGGTTTGGCCGGGTGCCCGGGGCAGGCGCGGGGGGGGGGGTGTGAGCAGGCATGTGATGAGCCGGGTGTGACGGGGCTGGCGAGACCTGTGAAAGTGCTGAGCTGGTGTGAACCTGCCATGCCATCCCCATCTCCTCCTCTCCAGCCCTTCCTGGAAGAGCTGCAGGGAAGGTCCCTGCTGTGTGCAGGGTGTGGGCAGCTGTGCCCATCCCCACGGCATCCGGGTGCCTCATACAGGGAGGGAAAGCCTGTGAGGCCAAAGGCTGCAGGGCTGGGGGTCAGTGCAGGTGCCCTGGGTGCTCCTGCCTCGCTGGCAGGGGACAGGACAAGGACCCCACACTGGCTGAGGACATTGCTTCTCTGGGAGTCCCTGAGCTGCTTCCTCTTCCCCGTGGGGCTGGCAAGAGCGTGTCCTGCCTGGAGCCACACGCTGAGTCAGGGACAGGACAGGAATAGAGTCGGGTGCCTGAGTCACAGCCTACGTGTGAAACCAGCAGCACTTACCCAGGAAAGGGGAACCCCACAGCCCTGACAACCCCTGGTACATGTTGGCCACTTCCCTGGGATCAGAGTTCTCCCCTCCTGCATCAGCCCTGGCCTCTTTTGGAGCTGTCAGCAGCCACAAGGACAGATCAGGCAGGAATACAGGCAGGGAATGTCTGCCTCACCTCAGGGCCCTCCCCCTGTGCCCACACGGGGCACAGAGCCCCCGCCAGCCCCCAGGGCTCTGCCAAGGGGCTGGGAAAACCTTGGTGAAGAGCCAGAGTACTCAGCCACCCTCGTTTGCAGCTCCCCTCACACCTGTGTGTGCACAGTGCACCCCCACACATGCGTGTGCATCACTCTGCGAGTGCGACAGCCCGTCCTGCACCCCAGCCCCCCCCCGCCATCCGTCTGTCCGTCTGTCCCCCGCCAGCTCCCACAGAATACCCCTCCCTCCCGCCTCCCCCAGAGCGTTTCCGCAGTGTCTCCATTGATAAATCTGGAGCGTTGCCACGGTGACGCTGCAATGGGGCGCAGCGGGTGCGGGGCTGCCGAGGGGCCCAGGCCCACGGGGTGGGGGTGAGGGGGCCCGGCTGCATCCACGCGGGAGATTGTCCATATGTAACTTCCCAGGTGTGTGGGATTTCCCAGGTGTGTGTTTACACACGTGTGTATGTGTGTCTGGGTGTGCACACGTGCAAGAACTGATGTGTGCTCTGCATGTGCAGGGCTGTGGGGGCTCAGGACCCCACTCCGGGGCAGCTCTCTGGGGCAGACAGGGCCCTTGGAGCTGTCTGGTTCTTCCTGCAGCAGTGACAGGAGGGAAACCGAGGCACTGGCAGCATTGGATTCACCCTGTCACAGATGGTCACTTAGGGACAGGGGCAGCTCAGGGACAGGGGGACCTCACAGTGCCACCACCTCTGACCCTTCCTGCACAGTGCTGGGTCTGGTCAGCACTGTCACACCCTGGTTATGGTCACACACATGTGGGGTTCTGCAGGCAGGTGACCCCACACACATGCATCAGCAGCTCCCGTACTGGGATGGGGGTGCAGGTACCCGGTGTCGGGATGAGGGTGCAGGTACCTGTGTGTGAGTTCCTGTACACGTGTGTTCTGTGCATGTGTGTTCACATGTGTGCATGGTCCCACGTGGGGGGCTGGGGGACCCAGCACTGTTTGGTGACTGCACCACACAGGCAGTGGGACCCCCCTGGGGGGGCTGCAGGAGGTCTAGTGTGTGTGTGGGGGCTCTGGTGCACAAGGGGAGTGTGGGGTGGGGGCCAGAACTGGGCCATGCGCCAGGGAAGCCCTGGGACCACCCAGCACCTCCAGCACAGCCGGGTGGCTGCAGACCCCAGGATGAGCCCTGTGACCAGCTCTGTGTGAGGCTGGGGGGCTAGGGGAGGCAGTGCCTGTCCCCAGGCAGCTCCTGCTGTGCCCTGCACCCTCTGCCAGGCCACCCACGGCCACTGCACTTGGGGGTCCACGTGGGGAGCCCACGTCTCCCGCGGCCACACGTTTTCAACCCTGTGGACGTGGGCAGAGCCTGATGCTCCGCGGTGGGATTGTGGGGTGCTGAGGGGGTGCTGGGCGCCAGCATCAGCGCCGTTTGCAGCCAGNCGGGCAGGACCCCAGGGCACGGAGTGACACGGAGTGACACGGAGTTGCTGGTGAGCGCAGCGCTGCCGTGGCACACGCGTGGGCTGTGCCGGCACACGCGTGCTGTGCCGCGTGGGCAGGATCGGTGCGTGTAGCGTGGCTGCCCTCTGCTGCCACGGCCACGGCAGCGCTCAGCACCCCGGCACCCGTGGGACGCTGCCGGGGGGCCGCGGCAGGGACCCCCCGGGTGCTGAACAATGGCAGCTCTCCCTGCCAGCCCCCGGCCCACAGCAGACCCCCCCGGGCTGGGGCGAGGGACTGTCAGTGTGAGGCAGCAGGGGAGGGGGCTCTGAGATGCTGTTAAAGATTAAATCCCCCTCCATCCTGCGCTCGCCCCAGATGGGATGGGGTCATACAGCAGCTAGAGGGAATGAGGCATTTTCTGGGCTTTTAGAGCCGTGGGGAAGGGGCTCAGCCGGGGGAGGGTTGGTGTCAGTTCTTGGTGGCTCCTGCTGCTCTCGGGGCGTGGGGCTGGCACGGATCCTGCAGCTCCCTCCCATCCTCCATCCCGCTGCGTTGGGAAGCAGGTCACGTCCAGCTCCCGGCACGGCAGCGATGCCGGGGGAGCTCAGCTTTCTGGGGCAGCTCCGGGCTGCTGGGAGCAGGCAGCTGCCGCTTCCAGCGCTTTTGGGGATTGTGGGAAGAGGATTTCCAGCGGTGCGGGGCTACGTGGCACTGCCATCCCGGGGATGTGGCAGTGGGGAGCTCAGCCCCCGCTCCCCTTCAGCTCATCCCGATGGGCGCTGGGGATCTTTGCTGCTCTGGCAGGAGCATTGCCAAGCTCCCCCAAAAAGCTCCAGGAGTTGCTCCCCTCTCTCAGAACAGCTGTGCTGGGTGGCACCAGCCTGTGCAGTGCCAGGATCCGGTCTTTCCCTGTGGAACGCCCGGCTCCCAGGGCAGGTGTGGTGCTGCTGGAGGCAGAGACGCTGCCTCTACCTGCCTCCATTCGGATCAACACGAGGGGGGAGAGCGGGGGAACTTTCCCGACTCGTTTCCCCACCTTAAGGGGAAAAAAGAAAAGGAGTCGCATGACTTGGAGCTTCCCGGGAGGCAGCGCGGGGAGAGAGTGACCCAGGGAGCCAAGAATCTGCTCCGCTGTCGTGTCTCATTCCTGCTCTGCGGCGCGGGGCTGGGAGAGGTTGGGTTACGGGAGGCGCAGAAAGGGGACGGTGCAGGATGAGCTCATGCGAGGGCGCGGGAACCTTCTGGGCAGGAAAAAACGTTGATGCTGCAGTTCAGGGATTTCTGCAATCGCGGCTGTTCCCGCAGATCCCGGCTCGCTCCTCCGGGCCGCCCCTCGTGCCGATGGCAATAAAATCACTCGGGGAGGGCTGTGGGCTCAAGGTGATTCACGTGTCCTTGCAGGGGAACAGCAGCACGCAGCGACCTGCTGAGGAGCAGAGGGAATGAGGGGGGACACCGGGGTCTTGGGGGGACACCGGCGTTCTGGGGAGCCCCGGGACCCTTGTGCAGGGAGCTGGACCAAAAGCCACCCTGCATGGGATTGTAGGGGGTGTGAGACCACCGACCCCACTGCAAATCCTGGCAGCAAGCTGCAGTGTGAGGCAGCGCCTGAGGGAGTGTATGGAGGAGCCCAAGGGGTCTGGAAAAGCTCCAGTTTCCATCAACACCTGGGCTGGCCCCCCTCGGTGTGTACTTTACCCCTTGCTGGGGAGGGATACGATGTTCCCGGTTCTTGGCAGCTTAGTCCCCGCAGACTGTGATAAACTTCCTGCGTCCTCAGCCCTCTGTCCCGCAAGGTCACCCGGTGTCAGGCGGTCAGAGGCTGCGTGTCCTGCCCTCGGGTAGCATCTCCTGCCCTTAAGAACTCAATGCTGCAAATACTCTTAGACGATGATTAATGAGGGCTTATATAACTGAACTGAGTCCTTAATGCAGCCGCGAGGGTGACAGGAGGGAAGGTGGGAGCAAGAAACCGCACGTCGCTGCTGCTGCTGCTTTTCCCACACTGGAGCAGCCGCATTCCGTGCAGGGGGACCCTGGCAGATGTCGGGAGAGCCCACCCATGGAAAAGCAGCTGGGGCAGCCCCCAGCTGGGTTTTCCAGGCAGTTTTGGACCCTGTGGGAGTGAGCAGCCGGTGCTGCTGCCCTGAACCACGTTGCTCACGGCATGGCCAGGCTCTCCAGTGTGGCACAGCTGGGAGGTGAAGGGTTTGTGCTGGAAAAGCATTCATGTGTGACAGTGGCTGGAATGTTGTGCTGGTGAGCTGGGAGTGCTGGAGGAAAAGGGCAAAAATCCCACAGTGACACCCTGGTGTGGCCTGTGAGGGGTGATGAGACTACTGCTGGTGATGCTGGGTGCAGTTGTTTCTAAATTTGGCTGTGTTTGGGCAGGTAGAGACGGTCTGACACACAAGATCTGGTTTTCTATAATCTGGCTGGGAAGCACCAGCCCTGATAAAGCTGCTGCTCAGCGCCAAGGCTGTTACATGGTTGCCGTGGTTACCACATGCTTATTTTCACCATCTTCCTCACCTCAGCCGGGGTGCACCGGCATTCCCAACCCTGAATCCCCCCTGACCTCAATCGGGGTGCACTGGCATTCCCAGCTCTGAATTTCCCGCAACTCCAGCTGGGTGCACTGCTCTCCCCAATTCTGTATCCCCTCTGACCTCAGCTCATTTCCTAATACTCCAGTTTGGGTATCCCGGCATTGTTGTGACACCCCTGCAACCCCAATCACCTCAGGGCAACTTGTGGCAGCTCTGACCTCGGTGCACCTATTTGTTGTGGATCCGATCCCCCTGCTCCCTGTGGATCCAATCCTTCTGCTCTCTGTGGATCTGTTCCCCTCGCTCGCTACGGGTCTGTTCCCTGCAGATCCTGTCCCCCCTGCTCCCCGTGGCTTTGTCCTACAACCCGGTAAATCCCGGTCACAGGGAAGCGCAGCGGCCGCGCTCCTCGCCATGACAACGGCGGGATTGCGTCAGGGCTTTTCTTTCCAACTGCAAAGCTGGATGAGCAACTCCCTCGGGGACGGTAGTAAGGGAGAAGGGAATATTCTTTTCCCCGGGGCTCTTTGGGACTGCCAGTTCCCTAATGCAGCCCTGGGTTGGTGTTTTGCTCCTGGGTCCAAGGCTGCCATGGGCCAGACACGGTGGGAACAGCGAGGGCTCCCATGCCAGGGATATCAAGGGGTCCTGTGTTGGGGACAGAGAGGGTTCTCATGTTGGGAAGACTCTGTGTGCCTTCCCTGTGGCACCTTCCTGCTCTTGGTATAAGCTGATCTTGCAGGAAAACCAGGAAGGAGCCAGAGGTTTGGTGATGGTTGGGATGGAGGTCCAGGGATGAGCCCTGCTTCAGTCCAGCCTTTCATTCCGTCCTTTCCTGCAACCCCAGCAAAAACAAAGGCAGAGGGAGCGGCTCTTGCGCCTTGCAGGATGTGCTGGGGCGTGCCGAGCTCCCCCGCCGCTGTGCCTGGGAGCAGGGAGGGTGGTCCCAGGGCCAGGAATGCGGTGCCAGACCTGGAGCGGGCGGGGGGGCTGCCTGGAGGGCTTTGTTCCCTCCCAGCCCCGAGTAAAGCACAGCCCTAGAGGACGAGACGTGGCACCCAGTGCTCCGTCCTCCCCCTCCGGGCACTCCCGGCCCCAGCCCTGCCCCACGGCGGCAGCACCGGAGGAGCTGCTCCGGGATTTGGGCACCTCATCAGAGCAGTGCCCGGGGCGGGGGCTGCCCTTGGCTCCCCAGCAGGTGCCGGGGCTGCCGAGCAGGTTTGGGCTCAGCTGCTGCACGGCTCTGGGCAATCCCCTGTGCCCTGGGTCGTGAGTGCAGGGACTGGGAAAGGTCCCTACAAACTCCCTGAGAAGCCCCTGGTGCTGCAGAAGGAGCTGCCTGGGTGTGGGATGTGCTGGAGGCAGGAGAGAGGTTCATGTTGATGTGGGAATGGCATGGGGTGAAGACAGGAGGGCAGCACAACTCCTCCTATCACTGCTCCCCCATGGCATTTCCATGTGGCACTGTCCCTGCTGTGCTGCTGGATGGGCGGAACTTCCAGGAAATCAGTCTTGCATTAACAGGATGTTTGGTTCTACAACCTCTGCCCTTGGAAGCTTTAAAAAGTAGGTGATAAAAACATCAGTCATGTGGGGGGGGATTGCTTGAATCAGCTCCAGGTGATCCCTGAGGTCCCTCCAATCTCTGGTGATTGATGATTTCCCATGGCTGCACCTGTACGCACACAGACCTCTGCTTCAGAGCGGATATTTGCACTCCCTAAGGAAGTGCTGGCACTTACTGGGTCACCACAGACACAGCCCTGCTCACAGCCACGTCCAGGTGACCAAAATTAGGGCTCAGCCAGGGAAAACATCCATGAGTTCTCAGGTCTGGAACTCACACAGAAATGAACTCTGCATCTCCTATGTGGTATTGCCTGTTTGGGACCCCTGGCCAAGGCCCTTCTGCTGCAGGAGGTTTCCTCTAAGGACATGAATCCTGGGCTGTTTCAATGCTTAATTAACTGCCCTAATGACTGGTGCAACCTGCCAGGTGAGCTGCCTGCCTGGCTGCTCCCAGCGCTGCTTCCAGCCAGAGCCCAGCCTGTGGGGCATGCAGAGATGTCCCTGAGCCCCTTGGGCTGGAGACATGGGACTGCTGCAGCCCTGTGTGCAGCCTGATCATGGAATATCCACGAGGGTCATCAAATCCACAGCTGATCCCATGTCTGATGCCGTGGGTCAGGAATGAACCCTCCTGGCAGCAGCAGCAGCACTGGGGCTGGAGCACGCAGTGTCCATTTGGCCCAGCTCTCACCTTGTGTCCCTGGTTACTCTCACTGTCGAAGCAAAGGCATCAACACACCCCAGGGAGACAGAAATCACACTTTAGGGACACATCCAAGTCAGGCTGCGCTCACCATTCCCTGTCACAGGAGCTCCTCTGCTCCCAGCAGCCCTTCATCCTGCTGGGACTCAAATTGCCCTGAAGCAGCAAAGGTTCTCAGTGTTATTTTCATGACACCCGACCTGCCTGGCTTTGTGTGGAGTCAAATCCCAATGAATCCTGGTGTTTGTCCCTCGAGGTTTGCAGCGGGGTTGATGTGGGCTGTCCAGCATCCCAGGCTGGAAAATGGCTCTGTGCATCAAGGTCACTTTATCTGCCCTCATCATGGACCAGAAACGCTCACGTTAATGGGTCTCTAATTTAATCAAAATGCTGTGCCTGTGATTGCAGGGCTGGGATCTTTTCCTCTCTTGAAGGGCAAAAATCAATTTGCAGTAACAGCAGACGCATCTCTTTGCTCCTCCAGGCCTAGGAAAGTGAGTAAATTTTTTAATGGTAGAAAAAGAATAATAGTGGCTTGGTCTATCATCAATATTGGGGTTTTTTATGTGCTTTTGAGCACTTTGGTGGCAGCATTCTGTCCCTGTGGCCCTGTGAGCTCAGAAAAACCACAGATGTGGTGCCCCTGGGTTTTGTAATTACTGTATAACCTATGTACAAACTGTCCTTTTCCTGCAGATCCCAAAGGGATCAACAACAAATCAGGGCGGAAAAGCCTGATTTCCACACTCTGGGAGGCAGGGAATGAGTGATCTCTGCTCCACAGAGCAATCACAGGCAGGTTTCTTTGCATTCCCCATGGTTTGTTTCTCCTCTGTCTCAGCGCCTGGTTTGGAAATCGGTCACCAAAGAGCAGCGATTTCTGTACTCCAGTGGTTTCATTCTGTGCAGCCTGGCTCTGACTGGGAATACTGTGAGGGAGGGAAGGAAGGAAGGAGGGTGGCCAGCGGCTGCAAACTGCAAAGTGGATTACAAGGAGCTTTTGGAGACAGAGCAAACGTGGCTGGGGACAGGGGCAGGGGACACACACAGAGTGACCCCTGATGTGTCCAGTCCTGTCCTCGGACACAGGACACACACGGTGACACCACAGCCCCATCCCTGTCATGTTTCCTTCCTGTTTCCTTCCCACTGCTATTCCCTCCCATGCATCTCCTCTTCTCCAATCTATTTCTTCACGTATGTCTCCTCCTCTCCAATGTTTCCAAACACTTTTCTACGTGAGATTGTAGTTACTGTATGAAAAACTGAAACTTTTTATTTTTAGGCCTTTTAAAGTTGTGTAGCCTCTCGATTAGACATGTCTTTTGCTTTGCCGGTTTCCCCTTTCAATACGGAAGTTTTTATTGAAGGCACTCTCACCTTTGTCAAACCTCAGGACGGGCTTTTAAAGATTTCAATCTTTAGGAAAACGAGTTGAGCAAAGACCTTTTATTTTTGAAGAAAACTTTGTTGCTTTGGCTACTTCTCACCATCATCTCCCAAGTGCGTGTAGGACAACACTGCAAGGAAGCGGCTGAAAGGATCGTTCCGCACGGGACAGGGAGGAGAGCGGCTACCCCGAGGGCCACTTCGCGGGGGCAGGACGGGCTCCCCGAGCGGGGCGGTGACCGGATGGGCCGCAGCGGGAGGAGCCACCGGGGCCCGGCCGGGGGCAGCGCTCGGCGCTCAAAATGGCGGCTGCCCCTGAGGCGGCCCTTTGTCTGCGGCCGCCGCCGCAGTGCGAGAAGGGCGCGAAACTGGGCCAGCGTGGACACGCCCCCTCTGGCAGGGGGGCGTGGCGGTCACGCCCTCCCGCCAATCAGGGGCCTCCACTTCCTTCCCTCTCACAGGGGCCCTCCCGCCCGCCTCCGCGCGCGCAGCCAACGGGCGCCGTCCGCCGCGCCCCGCCCCCACGTGGGTGGAGGGGGCGGGGCCACGCTGCTGTTTCGTTTGCTGGCCCCTGCCGTCGGCCCCTGCCGCGGCTCATTAATATTAATGAAGCCCGCCCAATCGGGAGGTGCAGCGGCGGCAGCGCTTTGGTGACGTGTCGCCCCGCCTCGCAGCGGGATTCATCTGCATATTCATGAGATAGGCGGGATGAAGCGCGGGCGTTTATAAGGCGCCGCCCCGCCAGGCTCGCCGTACATTTCGCTGAGGCTTTGAAGTGTTGTGTGGTCTTCGCGCCGTCCGGGCATCGGTGAGCGCAGTCGCGCGGGGCGGCCGCGACCGCACCGGGTCGGGTGGGCCGCGGCGAGCGGAGCCGTGTCCCAGGGACAGAGGGCCGGGTCCCGCGGGAGGCTGGGCCGCGGCTCCCGACCCGCGGATCCGTGCTCTCTGCAGGCACGGAGGATGCAGCGGAGCGGGCCCGACTAGGCCATGTGCGGGAAGGAGCCGCGGTGGGGGGAAAGGGGCGCGCGGAAACAAAATGGCGACGGGCCTCGGCCGTGCAAAATGGCGGCTGGCGGGAGGGAGGGGGCGGCGGTGTGCGGGAGAGGCCGGTAGGGGGCGCGGCGGGGCGCGCATGCGCGCTGGGCCCGGAGGGTCGGGGGGCGGGATCGGGGGTCCTACCGGGGCCTGGCGGGACCCGACCCGGCCGCGGGTTCTGCCGGGGTCCGGCCGCGGTGCTGCTCCCCTGCTGTTGGTCCTGAGCCTCGCGGAGCCCCAGGTGGGCCCTCGCTCCCGGCCACCCTAAGGGAGATCTCTTATATGGCTGGAATACCGCGTAAGGCGTCCGGGAGTGTGAGATCCAGTTGGTGGTGTTAAAAGGATTTGCGTTTCAGACTTCGGGGGGATTATGTGGGTGTTTTGAGTCGCTGACTCGGTTCTGTTGGTTTGGCAGGTCAGAATGGCATCAGATGAGGGAAAGCTGTTTGTCGGCGGGCTCAGTTTCGACACCAATGAACAGTCATTGGAGCAAGTCTTTTCTAAATATGGACAGATTTCTGAAGGTGAGACTGCAGAGCCAAGGTGGGGTAGTTTCTCTTAGTCTGTAAAATTTTCCTGGTGCTGATGGGTTTTTATTTCCTGCCTCTCCTTTTTACAGTCGTGGTGGTGAAAGACAGAGAGACTCAGAGATCCAGAGGTTTTGGCTTTGTTACTTTTGAAAATATCGATGATGCAAAAGACGCAATGATGGCCATGAATGGAAAGGTGAGGAGGCTCTGGTGTTGGTTATTTATTTTCAGTAATGGAGGAAGATAATCAGAGGTGTGCTGCTGTTCAGGCTGTATGGAAAAACAGATAAATGGCAGTGTCTTACATGAATTGATACAGATGTAAAAAACCTAGTTATGTTTGTATGTAGTTATAAATACGAATTTATACGCAAAAATGCTTATAAATATTAGGAATATAAATTGATAAAGTTTCGTTACAGAATTTGGATGACTGAGATAGTGGCTTTATAGGCATTTCTGTAAATACAATTAATATGTTAATATATCAGTTTCTTTACCTACTTGGCTTAATTGTGGCATGAATTACATGTTTATTTTGTGAGGAGCAGTAAGTCCTGGCACTCTTCAGCCAACTGCAAAGGTGTGCAACTCGTTCTACATGTGCTTTGCTATTTAAATATTTCAATTTGCCTAACTGTTGTTGTGTTTTAGTCTGTAGATGGGCGTCAGATCAGAGTCGACCAGGCTGGGAAATCCTCCGAGAACAGATCCCGTGGTTACAGAGGGGGGTCCTCGGGGGGCCGGGGCTTCTTCCGTGGGGGCCGAGGCCGGGGCCGTGGCTTTTCCAGAGGTGAGTGCCTGGGGGTCAGTCATAATGTCTAGATTTAGGGGAGGGGGCGTGTGTCACTTCTCAGAATGGTTAAAAAACCTTATTTCTGTGTCTTTCCAAGGAGGTGGAGACAGAGGCTACGGCGGCAGCAGATTTGATTCCAGAAGCGGAGGCTATAATGGCTCCAGAGACTACTATAATAGCAGGTAAGGGCTCTGCCAGCACTGGGGGTCGTGGGGAAGCTGTGGTGGAGCTCAAACCAGTGGAGAAGGAGTTGAGCAGCTGTAAAGCAGGTACTGTTTGTCCTGCAGGAGTCAAGGTGGCTATGGAGACAGGAACTCAGGAGGATCCTACAGAGACAGCTACGACAGTTACGGTAAGTCCCGCTTCGACCGGGAGCACTGAGTCTGTGTGCTGTAGGAGCTCTGAACCTGCTGAGCCTGAGCCTGGAGCTGGGGCAGGCTCAGGCTGTGGACATGGTGGTGCCGGGAGAGTCTAATTTAATGCATGTGCAGGAGTTGCTCGGATCTAAGGCAAAGCAAGTGTTAAAAAAAAAAAAAATGGTGTTCCTGGAGCCCAAACTCTGGCTGCCCTAACGCACTGACCCGCGGGTGGGGGATCTCAGTAGCCAAGTAGCCGTAGCCTCGGAATAATGCAAAGGGAGTAAAATGCTGGAACTTGTCTTTGCTTCAGTGCCTTTACAATTGTGCCTGCTTCTTGTCCTCAGCTACACACAACGAGTAAAAATCCTTCCTGACTCAAGATCGTCCTTCCAATGGCTGTATTTATAAAGATTTTTGGAGCTTCGCTGAAATGGTTATTGTGTAGTACATCTACTTGTATTTTCACTTTTTGTAGTATTATCAGTTCTGATCTTGTCATACACAGCCTGGCAGCTTCTGAGACAAGACTGTCTGATTAGACTGTCTTGGAGAAAGCTCTGCTTTCAAGTGGTTTTAATCTTTTTTGAAAGCACTTCAGAATTTATTTTATTCTCCATGAATGAGCCAAGGTGTTCGTTTCTGTTTTTTTGGTTTTTTTTTTTAAGATGGGGCCCCAATTCAGTTTCTTTTGAGCTAGAAAGGATCTTGTACCGATGTTCACTGGAAGCTGAACAAGCTGTGGACTTTTTTTTCTTTTTTTTTCTTTTTTTTTCTTCCAAGTGCATTACCTTCGTCTTTTGTAACATTCCTTTAGTGTAGCAAGGTAGGAATGCAGCCTGGGTTCCGTTGGAAGGCAAACCACCTTGATATATCTAAAGAGAAACGTGCTTGTATGTTCAACCCGCATAACGGTATTTTTACTGTTGTAATGATGTAAATGACCCAGAACTAGACTTGCAAACTTACCATAAAGAGGTTCTTGAAAATGTTTATTTATATTGTCCTTTTTTACTGGAAGAAATATGCATATTCCATTGCTGTTGTATTTGAAGTGGTAAAGGATTCCTGTATACAGTTTTCTTTGGCTTTACGAAGCCTATTAAAAGACCGTCTGAAATGAACTCTGCTCCTGACATTTACATTTCATTGCACAACACAACCCTTGGAGACGAAGAACAGTCTTGGGAGCGAGAGGAGATTAGGGGCAGTGGCAGAGCCAGCCGGATGATTGCCCAGGCGCTGGAATTTAAATCCTAAAATCTGTCTTGGCATCTGAATTGGCCAATGAATTTCACATAAAATAGTCAAAACTTGTTTGTAGAGGCTGGAAGTACAAACCTGAGGGTGTGCTAGGAGTGAAGTGCAGTTGGAATGTTAGGAAGGATAATGGATGTTTCCTGCAAAGCTGCTGTAGCCTACACTGGGAAGCTGTAGAGAAGAGCCAAGTGCTGTAGTCCCTGGGCTGTTCCCTGCGTGCCGAGCGCGTGTGCAATGTAGGGGAATGCCGGGCTTAGCTTAGCTGTGTCATTGCTTACAAGTTCTAAGAATTCTTTGCTAGCAAATGGAAACTGCAGTGTCCTTGGAGAAAAGAAGTGTTGTGCCTCCAACAGAAACCTCTGAGACGAGAGCTGCTCTCTTGGCTAGTTCATATGTGGAAATAGTCCTGTAATTCGAGGTAACTCCTTTTGCTCATGTCCGCATCCTTCCTCTTGTTGAGAGCTCATTTGAAAGTCTAATGTACCTGTGAAATACTCCTTTTGACAATTTTGGTCAGCTGCTGGAAAAACGTTAACTCATGCCGTATGCAACCTTTGGCTTGTGGCACACCTTGAGTTCCACAGATCAGAGTTGGGCATGCAGCCTTGTCTTGCTGTAGGTACGGAAGCAAGATTGGAACGAACTCCCTGACTCGATATGTGTTCATCTATTGAGACTCTTCCTAGACTTCATTAAGTTGCTCACTTTAATTGTAGCTTTCTTTGCCATCCTACTTGTTGCCATTAACTTTTTCCCATGGCCCACACTTCCTAAGCAGCCATGTCCAAGTGTTAACTCTCTGCTTAGGGGATCCAAACCATGGGCTGGCTGAGCACGGGCAGCAGCCAGCCCGGAACAGTTTTCCCAGACTGTGCTTTGTGGTGTGATGGGTTCAGCGATGGCTTGTGAGACCCTCGTGCGCTGTGAGCTGTGTGGGGAGGTTGGGGGTGAGAGCAGACTCTGCCCAGGGCTCTTGTTAATGCCTCTCTGCTTTAGCAGGCTGAAAGGACCTGGCACGTGCCTCGGAGGGCTAGTGGATCTTGAGCGACCAGAGCTGCATTCCAGGGATGCTGGAGCAAGTTTGCCAACCAGGTAACATCCCTTTCCTGAACTGCTCTTCTTTTGCTGTGTCCCTTTTCTGTATCCCTGAGCTCTTAAGTGGTGCAGTAGCCCTGTTCCAGTCCTGTGTCTTTATCCACCTTCCAATTCTCTAACCCTGTTCCATTCCTGTATCTTTAGCCACCTTCCAATTCTCTTGTCTCCATTCCATTTCAGCACTGAGGCACGTCAGAGAAGACAGAAGGACAGACACTGGAGCGGGGAGATGAAGAGCTCAGAGCAGTGGTGTTGCTCCTTTTTACATGAACTAAGTCAATCAAGCCAGAATAAAACAGTGAAATGTGGAAAAAACAAATCTCTGTGGTACTTTTTGTGGGAAACAGGTTATTTCTGGCAAAATTATTTGTCTGGTGCACAGCCCAGTTCAGAGCACAGAACAAACCGCTGCTGTGGTGCTTAGAGGTGGACACACTCTGCTCCAAGCAGATTGATGTGTGATCCTCATGGAAATGAGGTCTTGTTGTTGGTTAAATCCCAAAACATGTAGCAGCTCAATGAGGAGGATTTGTCTTCGGAAAAGCGGGCACTCTGAATGCGTGTCTGGCAGGAGATTGCAGGGTGAGAGCAGTGACAGTTTTTGATGATCTCAGCTGTTCCTGTCCTTTTTTTGAGTTGATTGCTTCATCCTGCCCTTTTCTCCCCATTTTTTTAAACAGATAAACTCAGTTTGGTGGTGGGCCTCACTCAGGAACCCTGAGGACTTGCTGCCCAAGAGCCATCAGTTCCCCATTTTCCACTGATAAGAGTCTCCAGACATTCCTGCCTGCAGGAGGGGATTATTGAGCTCACTTCACAAAACCTACTTTTCCTCCTTTAACCTTTTTCAAATTATCTAAGTGAGCAGCATTTAAAAAAAGCAATCAGCCATGACACACTTCTGGGGGTTGTATTGAGCAATTCACCAGTGAGGATTTTTGCATGTTAATGCAGGAGGGTATTAAATATAATGAAGGCTGAGGAGTGTGTGAAGTCTTCGCTGATAAAAATGCAGTCAGGTGAGGCTTAAATGAATTCAGGCTGAAAATACTTACAAATAGTGCTTTGTAAGACCTCCCTAAATAGGATGCTTAGGCACAGGCAGAAATAATGAACAGGTACAAAAATAGAGCCTGGTTGGAGGTGCTGTTATTTTTGGCATTGCTAATTATGGTAGTGAGTTAATGATGTCTTGCTGGGATGGGTGAGGGAAGCGCTGGATCCAGGGGCTGGATGTGGAACCCAGTGGCGTCAGCGGGAGCGTGTTTGGGTGCCGTGGGTCTGACGTGAGCTCGAGTGACCCAGTTTTAGCCAAAATGCCCTTTTTTAAAAGTAAGCCCTGTGTGTCCAGACAGCTTGAGCTGTTCCCTGAGGAAAAATGTGGAGCAGGGCCGAAGGGCGGTGACTGAGCCCTGGTCAGCCGGAAGTGTCTGCAGAGGAAAAAGGTGGGGGGATGGAAATTCTTGAAATGCTCAAAATGCTCCTGTTTGCACCAGTCTTCACCATGATGTGGGAATGGCTGCCCTGGAGGGAGAAGGATAATTCTGAGGGGGAAACGGCGGCTCTGGGGAGAAGGTCCTGCTATGAGGGGCAAGTGGCGACACTGTAGGAGAAATTATGACCCTCAGGGGAAAATGGTGGCCTTGAGAGACGAAAGACAACCCTGAGGGGGAAATGGCGGCTCTGGGAGAGGAATGAGAGTCCTCAAACTCTGAGGGCAATGGCGACCCTGAGGGAGGAAGGATGACCCTGAGCGGAAAATGGCGTCTATGACGGACGGGGTGTTGCAGTGAGGGAGAAATGGCGGCCCCGCCGAGGTGACAACATCCCGCGAGGGGACAACAACAACCCTGAGGGCAAAATGTCGGAGCCCCTCGGCGGCTCCGTGAGTAGTTCACGGCCGACCCGGAACGGCGCAGCCCCGGAACCCGCGAGCGGCTCCGCGGGGCCCGGGCGGTGCCTGAGCTGTACGCACGGTCCCGGCGCCTTCCTGCAGCCGCCGCTCCCGCTCCGCTGCCCCGGCCCGGCCCGGCCATGCCGCGCTTTCTCCTCCTCCTCCTCCTCCTCTTCCTCCTCGTCCCGCACCTCGGCCGCGCCGTCGCCCCCAGCCCGGGGAACAGCACGGAGCCGCCGCGGGCGGCCACACGGAACGAGACGCAGTCGGAGCAGGAGTCCGGGCCGAGGCTGTCGCTGGGGTCGGGGCTGCCGATGCTGAGGCGGGCGGTTTATGTGCTGAGCGCTCTGTCGGCGCTGGCCGCGCTCTACTTCGTGCTGCGGGCGTTCCGGTGAGTGCGGGGAGGGGCCGGGCACCCGGCCGGGGCTGTATCGGTGTTCTGCTGGTCTTGCTCCTGGTCTTGTCCCCATCCTGGTGTCCCCTAACCCGAGGCTGTGTCCCTGCTGGTCCCAGTCCCCGTTCCCGTTGTCCCGGGCTGTGTCCCAGCTTGTCCCGGTTCCAGTGGTCTCTGGCCCGGGGATCTACCCTGCTTGTCCGGGTTCCCCCTGGTCGGGAATATCACCCTGATTGTCCTGGTCCTGGACTTGCTTGCGGCAGTGTCACTGCTTGTCCCGGTTGTCCCAGTTGTCCTCTATGGCCCGATCTTGGTCTGGGACCCCCTGAATCCGGTCACGGTGTCACTTGTCCCTTGCCTTCCCCAATCCCGCTCCTAATCCCTGTGTTTGTGCTCATTTACCCTGAATCCCCCTCCCTCCCTCCCTCTGTCAGCCGGGGCTCTGCTTCCATCCCTTTGGCAGCGAGTCTAAAACGTTGCTGTAAATCCCCAGCACTGTTAATTACCCGAGGTAATTAGCGCTAAACCATCTCCAGTCCCGCTGGGTGGGGACAGCAGCTCACTCACTGTGCTCTCCCTGTCCCTCAGCCTCAGGTCCGAGGGCACCAGAAACGAGCCCAAAACTCATTGCAGGTTGAAGAAGCCCCAGAGGAAGAAGTACGGGCTGCTGTCGAGTCAGGACGACAACATCGAGCTGGGCTCCCTCGACAGTGATGAGGACACCGTGTTTGAAACCCGGAACCTGAGGCGGTAAGGAAACATTTTGTGTGTTTTTTGTATTGCTGTTTTCCTCACAAGGGGCTGAGGCTCCTTTCCCAAAACCGTGGGAGCTTTGGCACAGCTCCTGCAACCAGATCTGCATAAATTAAAACGCCTGTGTGTGGTCTCTGTGTTGGCACACGGATTTATCTCACTTTTACTTGTTTTCTGGCCCGGGAAAGTCTCGCTGACAAGGTTATTTGGACACTGCTGTGGGGTCACAGAGCTGTTGGGAGAGGCAGCCCTTGTGCCCAGTCTGAGCCTCCCTGTGTTAGACAGGAAAACAAAAATTCCTGGTTTTTTTTTTGTCCTTCACCTTAGGAATTGCTTCCAATTTATATCGCAGTTCAAACTCCCAGTCCTATCAGGACATGCATTCCTGTTTTCCCAGCAAAATTCCTGGTTTTTTTCTTTTTTTTTTTTTTTT
>VWZS01004580.1:156102-177449 GCA_013397075.1 Rhabdornis inornatus
ATTTTGTTTTTGTTTTTGTTTTTGTTTTTTGTTTTTTGTTTTTTTTCATTTTGGGAATTGTTTTCAAGTCTCATCACAATTCAAACTCCGAGTCTGATGGGGGTATCCATTCCTGCTTTCCCAGCGTTGTGTTTACATCCCACAAGTTCAGTTTCTGGGGAGGTTGTTTGAAGCTGAGGAGGAATGTCATTTCAGGAATGTCACCTCACCTCCCCCTGATTTTGGGTGTCTCCTTTTTTTTTCCAGATGACTAGTGACCAGCGGCTGCCCGGAATGATGGAGGCTCCAATCCCAGTGGAATCTCCAGTGCTCAAGTTTTCTATCTGCTTACAGTGACTTAATTAACAGTTCCAGCCCTTCCATAGCTGGGGCAGGGGAGAGGGGACCAAACCTGTTTTCTTCACGTGCATTTTTGGGGACATTTCTGGGGAAAGATGGGAGCTGTTCACTGCATGGGGAAAGGCTGAGGTAAGGGAGATGCTCCTGGATGATTTTTAGCACCTGAAATCTGAGTTTGAGAGCTGCCCCTGTGCCTCATATCCCTCTCTCCTTGCCCTGGAAGCATCAGATTCCTTTTCCAGGCTGATCCTTTTTCCTTCATGCAATATCAGGTTACTTCTTTGGGAAGTGTCTCTGTAATCAGCTCCTGGGAGGAGCTGGGAGAGCTCTTGGTGTCTTTGACACAAACGGGGGTGGGAGGGTAATAGTTCAGACAGATCAGCTTTGGGGATGAGTTAAACGAGTTAAATTTTGCAGGATTGCCAGGATAATCCAGGTCATTCGTGGGTATACAGACAAGTTTACAAATGAAAGGGGCCACAACCCAAAGGAATATTTCTCCAAAAGAGCCACCAAAAGGGCTGGGAATGCCTGGATTCTGCCCAGCCCCAGTTGTGAGTTTACCAGGGACACGTGTGACATCTGCCAAGCTCTGGATTTTGTGATACTGAGGAATAGCCAGGTGTGAGCTAGGGAGTGTCCCAGAGCAGTTGATGACTGGAAAAGGGGGACCCCAACCCCTCTTGACTGTGATTCAGGGCAGCCCTGGCGGAATTATCTCCTCGAAAGGACCCTGAAGTTTTATTCCCTTGGCTGGTACTCAGCCGGGTTCTTTCCTGCAGCTCTTTGTTATGTGGATATTTGGGATCTGATTGTTTAGGACCAAAGGTGAATGTGTCAGGAGGTGGTTTTTGGGTGGATCCGCTGCTAAAACGGTGAAAACTGCCTGCCAATTGCTCCTGTCCATGACCTTTCCTTGGAAACGGGCAGCACATCCTTAAATCCCACTTCCCCCCCAAGCTGGTAGTGCCTTTGTTTGAAGAACCCGAGGGATTTGCCCTGCGGGCAGGGAGGGTCCCTGTGGCACCTTTAGGGTGAATATTTAGGATGTCTTTGGAATGTCTTTGGCTCCTTTCTTTTGGTTTGCAAATCCCCTGTGGATCGGGGGCAGGGATGACACTTGGAGAAGGGACAGAGATGTGCTGATCAGGGGGAAGCTGGGGGCTCCCGAGGCAGCTGAGGGAGTGCTGTGACCCTGTGCAAGCAGCCACGTTTGTTTGTTCAGAACAGGTGAGGTTTCCTGGAGAAATCCCACACCCATGGCAGCTCTGTCTCGCACGTGCACAAAGGGTTTTAAAATACATATATATATATTTTTAATAACGTTGCCGTGTGCACACAGTGCTTGGATGTGTGCCCAGTTTTCCTGTCGTTTGGGTCGTTTCACACCTGTTTTGGGTGTTCCCTGCTTGTAGCTGCTGCAGATGGGAGCAGGCAGAGGTTCCATTAGGGAATTGCTGGGATGGCTCCACCCCTCTGCAGCTTCTCTGGGAATGGTCAGAGCACTGTGATCCATGTTCAAGGATCTCTCTTGATCCTGCGGGCTGCACGTGCTGGTAATTCTCTGGCTCTTTTATTGCCTCTGGAAAGTTGTTCCGTGTGCCGTTGAAGCCAGATGAGCCCGACTGTCCCAATCCACTGCCATGTTCAGTGTTTGACCAACACATTTCTCATCCTTCTTTTACCTGGGGTGATGAACCTGAGCATTCTTTAGGCTCCCCTGTTGTTGGACAAATGGGGTTTGCAATTCTCAAGTTTTCTCCCCTCGCAGGAGTGGAGCATTTGTTTAATATGAAATTATTTGGGTAAGAGGGAACCTCAAGCAGTAGGTCCTGCCCTGAAAATAATTCTGCTGGAGTTAATTTTGACTGGAACAGATGTTTGTGTTTGAGCAGGGAAAGGCGTGGAGCAGGTGATGAGGTGCCTGGGCTGTGCTGTGTAGGTACCAGGGAAGGGAATTGAGGTGCCAGCATGGAATTTCTGCACCACTTCGGTGTTTTCTGAGTCCTGCTGGCCACCTTTGAAGGGTACAGGGTACTAAGGTGCTTGTGGGGCTGTCACTTGTCCTGTCTTGGGCTGGAGACAGGTTGGAGCTGTAATCAGGGACCCTGTGAAGCTGTTTCCATTTCCATCTGCCCCTCGGCAGCAGCTGGCATCTGGATTTGCCCTTTGCAGGCTGTGACATTCCATCCCTGCTCTGAGTCCTTGGAGGCTTTTTTCAAGAGGAGAAAACCAAGTAACAGATCTGAGACTCCTTGGGGTGCTCAGGATGATCCCCTTTCTTCAGGAAGAATCAGCTGGAGCTGTCACTTCCTGCGGTGTGAGCAGTGCCAGGCCAGGGCAGGTGTTTTTGGGTGGGTCCTGCAAATAACAGGAGTTTTGACATTTCTACAACATGACATTTCCACAAAGGAGCAGTTCAGGTGTTCCTTCAGCTCCTCCATGTGTATTTGATACCCTTGGTTTAGGTCTCTTTGCACGAGTTGGATCTTCCAGTAGCTTTCCAGTTTTAGTTTTTCAGCCTAAACACAGGAATGCCAACAGACCTGCCTGTTCCTGGCCCTGAGCAGGCTGAGGCCTCACCAGCTGCTGCTGCACTTCCCTTTCTCCTGGATGAATCAGGATGTTGGTGGAGGCTCCATGTGCCTGTTGGTCTGCAGGATTCCTGCCCATCCCAGCCAAAAGGAGCCAATGGACCTGTAACAGTCACTGCCCGTGTGCATCACAACTGACTACAACAGTCTGCTCTGAGTTAAGCCAAAGCAAATTTTCCAAAGTTTACATAATCCCTCTGTTATCTTGGAGGCTTCCTGGGATGCTCTGCTGCTGATACCAGCCTGCCCAAACGGACTGGGACATTTGCAGGGTTAATGGGATCCATTGGAGCAGGGTCAGATCAGCTCTATGGGTTTTGTTCTGTGCTTGGGATGGGACCTGCAGTCCTGGAAGTGCTGGGAGAGGGGCCAGTGGTGGAAGTCAATAAACAGCACTTGAGCATGTTGTTGTCTGAGCTCCCCGAGGAGCAGCTCATGTTTCACCCTCCTGGAATTGCTGATCTGTCTTTAAACAGCTGCCAGCCCTGTATCTATCCATGGTTTCCTTGTCATTGCAGCATCCCCTCCCTTGTACCTGGAACCACTGGAATAAAATACTCCAGCCCACCCATCCCTCCCTGCTGTGTGCAGGGGCTGCTGTGGTGGGCTCAGGGATTTATGGAGTCCTTTGGCTTTTCCCCCTGCCTTGCTCCTTCTTACAGGACAGTGACACTGTGCTCCCAGGGCTGCTGCTCACCTTCTGTCTCATCTGGAAGTATCCAAGCCCAGGTTGGATTGAGCTTGGAGCAGCCTGGTCTATGGAAGGTGTCCCTGCCCATGGCAGGGGGTGGAATGAGGTGAACTTTAAGGTCCTTTTCAAACCAGTCCGTGACTCCATGATTCTCCGATCATCTCTGGGTTTGTTTCAGTTTTCTGAAGTCTCCTTCTTTCTCCCTGTTCTCACATTAATCCCTTTACTTGTACAGAAGACCAAATAAGGTCCCTGTGAGGCCAGTTCTGGTCTCTCCACAGCAGCAGAACCAAATTTAATTTTGCTTATTTGGGAGTGAGGAAGGAGAGGCTGTTCCCCAGGTCACAGAATCATGGAGTCTCCTGGGCTGGAAGGGGTCTGCAGAGATCATCCAGTCCTGCCCCTATTCCTGCACAGATACCCCAACAATCCCCTGAGCATCCCTGAGAGCGCTGTCCAAACGCTCCTGGAGCTCTGGCAGCCTTGGGGCCGGGACCATTCCCTGGGGAGCCTGGGCAGTGCCCAGCACCCTCGGGGGGAAGAACCTTTTCTTCGTGGTATCCAACCCTAAACCTCCCCAGACGCAGCTCCAGCCCTTCCCTCAGCTCCTGCCCCTTGTCCCACAGAGCAGAGCTGCCCCTCGGGGGTCTCCCCTGAGTCTCCTCCAGGCTGAAATGGGAATGTCCCAGCTCCTCCGTGCAAGGAATTAGTTCCAGAACAAAACCAAGGGCGTTCCCCGACTCTCACATCTGCTTTTCATCCTCCTCATTCCGGTTGTGCGGCTCAATGGCACTGAGAAAACAGGAGCCACGTTCCCCCTGTCCCCCTCTGCCACCCTGCCTGTGTCCCCGTGCCCTGGCTGCTCATGTCCTGGAGCAGCCGAGGAGGGGACAGGGTTTTGTTTGCTCCATGATTTACCCTCGTTGCTGTTGGGGTTTTGGGGGGCAGCGGGGTCGGGGTACACCAGGAGCTGGGGCACAGGGCATCCCTGTAGGTGGCACTCACAGACCAAACTTGAGCTGCCGGGGCACTGCCGGCACCTGGGGAAGCTGCAAATAAATCCTGGTGCATTGAAAGGCACATCTGCTTCCTCCAGCAGCTGTCTGGGATGAGCTGGAAGTGCCCTTTGGGGGCTGTGGCTCTCTTGGTATCGGGGTGGGGGAGCAGCAGGTTTTGGGGTGGCTCCTGGGGAGCTGGTGGGGGGGTCTCTCTCAGGCGAGTGTCTCTCTCAGGAACTGGGGAGGGTCTTGTCCTGGCTCCACTTGAGACAGGTTCCACCTGGCCCTGTCAGGACTTGTTTGGGAAGGATTTTTATGATTCTGGGCCTGACAAGGTTTTGGGGTGCCCTGGTTTGATGGAGTGATGCTCCAGCACAGACATGAACACCCAGCCCTGGCACAGGAGCACCCTGGGGGCGCCCTGGCTTTTCTGGGCCAAATTAACTATGGTGCTAATGAACTAACAGAGAGCATTCCTGTACAGCAGCATGGGCAGGACAGCATCAGCCTGTCTGGTTAGATTAGAAATGAGGGAAAATTTCTTCCCCAAAAGGAAGGGATGCAGCCTGGCCCAGGCTGCCCAGGGCAGTGGTGGTGTCACCATCCCTGGAAGTGTTCACAAAACCCCTGAGTGTGGCACCTGGGGACACGATTTAACGGTGACCTTGGCAATGCTGGGGGAATGGTTGGACTTCATGATCTTGGGGATCTTTTCCAACCTCAAAATTTCCATGATTCTCTGCTTTGAAGCTCTGTGTGTGTGCGGTGCTGTGAGCTGCCACAGGATGTGAACCAAGTGCTTGTTCCTTTTCAGGCTCAGGGGGCTGTTACCCCAATTAGCACTAATTACTGTGGCCCGTGGTGCTGGACCAGCTGCAGCTGTGCTGTCCTCCCCTCATCCCTGTTCCCTGCTCTGTGCCATCCCCTCTTCCCAAGCTCTCACTGGGGACAGGCTCCGGCTGGCGCTGGCTGGGATTCCAGTCACAAACACAAGCTGGCGGCATGGATCTGCTCGGAATTTATTTTAAACTCGAGGTAAAGTGCTCTTGATGCTTTGGATGCAAATTTCCTTCCCTGGAATGGGAGCTGCGGGGCCGGTGGAGTGCCAGGGAGCTCTTTTGATTCCAGAGCCTGTTTGCTGCTGCGGCTCCTCGCGCCGCGCTCTGTGGAGTGCGAAATCACCTCTGCGGCACAGCCCGGGGAGGGAGCACTGCTGGCACACAGAGCTCTTCTCTCACTTGCTGTCCCCTGGTTTTAATGAGGGTTTGTGTCTCAAGTTGTGATTTTTTAGGGTTTTTTGGGTTTTTTTTTTGGTGTTTTTGTGTGTGACAGCAGTCTGTGTACGATTTTTCTGGTCTCTGTATGGGAGAAGAGATCGTCCAAGTCCCTCCAGCCCCCAAGGAGGGAAGAGAGAAAAGTATAGAATGGGTAAAGGTTCCTCCATTCATGGATTTTGCAGTTCTTTGTCACTGGATTCCTCCAGTACCAAATGAACTGTGGGGGTTTTTAGGTGGCATTAACCGAGGCCGGGTTGGATGGAGTTTGGAACAACCTGAGATAGTGGAAGGTCCCTGCCCATGGCATGGGGTGGAACTGGATGAGTTTTAAGGCCCTTCCAACCCAGACTATCTTGGGATTATCCCCATGGGCTCTTTGGGTCACAGATTGTCCCCATGAGCACACCAGGCTCTTGATCTCATTGGGGCCAAGCCCTGCATGGGTGAGGAGATGAGCACAGTCAGGGGAAGGTGTCACAAGTTTTGTCCCATTTATTGCTTATACACTCACTGGGTGCCTCTGGGTGCTTTGGGGTGACTTTGGGGTGGCTTCTTGGAATTTCCCCATAAACATTTTCAGCTGCACTCACAGTTCTCCTGTCGCCGTGTCTCTCTGGGGCTTGTTGTGGGCAGGGGCTGGGTGGTCTTCCTCACCTTCATTCCGTGGACACTGGCATTCCAAAATGTGTCTCTGGGTTGGTGTGGAATTGGGTGGCACATTGAGAAGGAAGCTGGGAATGTTTGAAAACCTGCTGCAGAGTCTCTGATGTCTCTTCTGTTCCACTCAACAAAGCATCTCTACACAACGAGCAGATTTTCCTCTATCAGAAATTACCTTTACTTAGTTGGCTTTTTGTCTAAATCCTCCTTCTGATCTTTATTTTTTCCTTTCTATCATGGAAAGGTGAATGGAAGTGGCACTTCAGCCACCAAAGCCTTTCCTTTAGAATTGCTGCTTGTTTTTTGTTTTAAAAATTTTCCAAGGGAGCTTTGCAGGGGAGGAGGAAGGAGCGTCCGCTTTTCAAGTGACTCTGGGGAATAAAAGTATAAAGGACAGGAATGATCAGAACTGTGCTGGCAACAGAACAATATTTTATTTTTGAGTACCAGAGCTAATTGGAGAAGGAATTCACACGACAATTTTTGCAATCTAAGGATGAGTAAACATGAAAGGGGCTCTGTGCTCCTGAACGTGCGATTGCAGTGGAATGGGGGGGGGAACAGCCCAAAAATTAAATTGGAGACAATGTCTTGGATGTTATAATCCCATGTTTGCTTCTCATGGTGCTGGATCAAAGTCATGAGCTTTGTAGCTCATGTCCAGGGATACCTGTTGGGGGGTGGAACTTCCATGCGCCCATGGGCCTTGAATTGCCAGAAAAAGGGGAATTTAGGACTGATTTTGTGGAAGCACTTCCACAGGTTGTAGGATTGCTGTGGATCTGAGCAGATCCTGCTTCAGCAGGGCTTGGAGATCCCCTGCCCATGGAGAGGTGTTTGCAGACAATTACCAGCTGCTTTAATTAAAGTGGCATGTGAGGAATATGGGGGTGATGGGTTAGAGGAGCTCCCCAGGGGTGGAACGAGGATTGGGAGTTCCCTTCCTATCCAGACCATGCTGGGATTTCGTGGTCACCCTATTCCCACTCATTGTGGTTCCTGAGTGTGAAGAGGTTCGTGATGTCACATCCAGTGCTGGGAAATGGAATTGAACTGGTTGCTGGACAACCTCATTCTTTCTCCCACTGAAAGCATCTCCCAGTGCGAGGAGCGTGTGATTCCCTCCTGCCATGCTGGAATCCCCAGGAACTGCTCTTGGCAGCACCTGAGCATCCTCGAAATTCTTCCATCTGCCACATAATCAGAGCCTGGAGATGTGGGTTTTGAGATTTGCAGGTTTACAGACAGAAGAGCCCATTCCAGGGTCATGCTTAGCCCATGCAGAGTACCAGGAGGTTTGTCCTGCTCCCTGAGAGGTGAAGGCAGAAGGTTTCTCTGGAGAGGCTCCAGCCCCTCCTTGGAGCATTCACTCCGCCCTGCTACGCTGCTGTTATGTTCCGGTGGTTAATTACTCCTGCTCTTTAAAAGAATAAAACCTCTTGTACTTAAAATAATCCCAATTATTTCATTGTTCAGCCCGAGCTGAGCCCAGCCACCCCCGCTCCTGCAGAACTGCTGGAGAGGCTGTTCCTGACAGGGAAAAACTGATGGGCATTAATGCCATGAGCAGCAGCTGAGGGGACTGAGGCTTTGGGGGGGCCATGGTGCTGCTCTACCTGCAACCCCCAGGTGCCTCTCCAGGACATCCCAAGCATCATCAAACCCAATTTCAGCTGACGTATGGCAGGGCCTGTTGCAGCAGGACAAGGAATGATGGGTTTTAAACAAAAAAGGCTGATTTAGACTGGGTAAAAGGAGGAAGTTCTTCCCCGTGAGGTGGAGAGGCACAGGGTGCCCAGAGCAGCTGTGGCTGCCGCATCCCTGGAAATCTTCAAGGCCAAGGCCAAGGCTGGATGGAGCTTGGAGCAACCTGGGATAGTGGAAGGTGTCCCTGCCCATGGCAGAGGGTGGAACTGGATGATTTTTAAGGTCCCTTCCCACCCAAACCATTCCAGTGCTCCATGACATTGCTGAAACCCAGGCTGGTCTAGCTCTGCCTGCCGAGGACACCCTGGAGGAGCAGCTCCTGATGGGATGTTCTGGAGGGACAGAAGGATGGCTGGGGGGGGCCTCATCTTACAAAGGGGACCCTCAAAGCAGCGGAGCAGGATCGTGGCAGTGCTTCCATCTCCGTGTGAGCCGGAGGCACAGCAGGACCTCGGGCACGGCGGCTCAGACTCGCTCGTGCCAGGGTATATCGGTGTATTTTGATCCTTTTTCTTGCCAGTGTTATTTTAATCCGCTTTTCTCTCACATCAAACTCCTCTTTCTGCAGAACACAGAGAGGCATCAGGTTTGTGCCCTTTGTGATTGGTAGCAAAGGGCTGCGATAGCGCGTTTTTCCTTTAGAACTGGAGGCTTTATCCCTGTGATAACTTTAGCTTCGCCACAGTCATCATTTGGGCTTCTCCACTGGCTCAGATGAGTGCAGGGAAAACGCTTCCCACATTTATTAGAGGAAGAGAGGGCTGGGTGTTCTTAGAAAGTTTCCCACTCCTGTCACCCAGGAGTTACCTGGTGGCTCAGGTGGGTTTGGAAAGCAGTTGAATTCAAACCAAAATCACCTTCTGCCTCCATCTGAGGTGGGCTGTGCCTTTATCAGACTTCAGATCAAGGTGTTGGTTGGCACCACTTCCAGGGTGGATGATCGCCAGGAGCTGCCTGGTCTTCGTGGGAGCTGCACAGTCAGAGGGAGCCCTTTCCCTCTGAAGCCTGTGTTTCCCACGTAGAAAATAACATGTAGGGAATGTTTTTTTTCAAATGAAGGAAGGATTAAGGCACAGCAAGAACTGATTTACCAAAGGGCACCTGGGGAAGTGGTGATGGAAGTGGAATCCTTGGCTCAGCCCACGCCTGCCCCACCATCCTTTTCCTTCTCTGCTCCCTGGCTGCCCAGGTCTTATGGGATAACCAGGACTTGGATTTCCATCCTCTTAAAAGAGGCAATTTAAGGAGCTTTCCAGGGGAGCAGAGCTGCAGGTCACCTCCTCGCCGCTGAAGATGTTTTTCTCCCCCTTTCTCCATCCTCGTGCTCCTTCAGAGCCTCTTTGCTCTCCTCCTTTCCCAGCGCTCAGAGCCATTTTCCCAGCTTCAAAAGGTTTCCTAATTACCCTAATGAGGTCAGGAGAGACCAAACGCTTCTGTGACTTAAAGCAGGGGTGGGAAGGGCTTGGGAGGGGGGAAATATCCTGACTGGTGCCTGAACGAGGTGCCATGGGAAGGCAGCGTCTCCCCCTCCACACATTTCCCCCACCTTCCCATCTCCAGCAGGAAAAAAAATTTAAAAAAAAGGAAAATGTGGACAGAAGGTCTCAAATGTATCAAACAGCTTTTAAAAAGAAATTCCTTTTGCCTGTCAAAAGAACAAACAGATACACCAAAAACTGTCAGAATTAGTGTTGGAGTAATTGCAGCAGCTCTCCAAGGTTAATGCTCCATTAACGAGCAGCTCTCACGCAGCTAAAAGCCAGGACGAGACAGGTTGTCAAAGGCTTCCAGGAGATTAAAGCGCTGCGTTCCCAGCCAAACTCTCCCGTGGATGTTGTTTGGGAGGGAGGGAAGGGGGGTGTTTGTGGGGTGGAAGCATCACCAGCCCTGGCGTTGGCGGAGAAGCACGACCCGGAGCTCAGGAATGGTTTCCAGGCCTTGGTGAGGTCGCTGCCCCTGGAGCCTCACTCGGTTTTAAATACTCCAGGAATTTTTCAGCACCGTTAGGCCGAGGTTTAAATGTGTCCTGAGGGCAGCCTCGGGTCTGTGGGGTCTGTTCTGGTTGCCAAGAGGAGTGGGGCCAGGGAGAGTGGGATGCTGAAGGCTCTGACACCTCAGGAATTAATTCTGCCTGGGTTTCAGCCAGCCCAGGCAATTCCTTGTAATCCCAGCATAATCTGGAATGGGACTGGGGCCTGATTTCCTCTTCAAACCAGTGCAAGACTCATTTAAATAGAACTGACCTTGATTGTTCTTTTGTAGAAGAAAGGAAAACCATTCCAAACTTCCAGTGAGAAAGCATCACCTGGGGGCGTGTGATCCAGCAAACCTGGCAGCAGCTTTGGGATCACCTTCCCAGTGGGGATCTGGGTGTTCAGCACCTTCCAGCACAGCAGTGACTGCTCATGGTGGATGTGGCTCTGAGCTCAGGGTTTTGTAAAGCAGAGTTTTTACAGGAGTGTCATGCCCTGGCAAATATAGGATTTTGGGATTGTCCTGTGGAAGGTTGGGAATTGGACATTGTGATCCTTGTGCATCCCTTCCAACTCAGGGTATTCCATGATCCTGTGATTCTAAAGTATGTTTTGAGTGGGAAGAGGCAATTACATTGCACAAGCTTGAAAATGTGGTGCTGAGGACCACTCTGAGCCACTTCCATCCCAACTTCCCTGTGTGTGAACAAATCCTTCCTCAAAAGGTGCCAGTGGCCTCCTGCTTCTCCTTGTGATCCTGTGTCCTGTGTCTAGGCTGTGGCTGGTCACACCTTCACCATGGGGTGTGTTGGAGATCCCTGCCAGGACCAGGACTTTGTTCCATGGCCACTCCATGGGATGTGGGAGCCGTTCCCATGCCCCAGTGCAGCAGCTTAGGCCAAGAAGGCTGGGCCCAAGAGAGAATGGGAAATGAGAGGAAAATAGTCCAAGTGGTGAGGCTGAGCCTTGTGAAGGGCTGGTGGAGAGCAGGGGGGTCCCACAGTGCCAGACCCATCTGGGGTGACACTTTGGAGATGTGGTTTATCCCCTCAGACCCCTTGAAGCAGCTGCACCCCCATAATGTGGGACTGGGGATCTGAACCTGGGATCCACAGTGGGATCTGCAGGCTAATGGGCCAGTTTGGGGTAGTGAATGGCTGAGAGTTGACTCAAGGGAGGTGTGAGAGGCCTTTGGAAGAAGCAGCCATGGGCAGGGGAGATGAACAATGCCATGATTAGGGAATTAAACCTTTCCTGTGCTTCTCTTTCCCTACCCCGATACAATTTGTAACGATCAGACCTGGGGTGCACCAGGACGAGACGGGGTGAGTCATCTGTAGAAGAGCAAAACAAGCTCCTGCCCAGCCCCTGCCTCTTCATTAAGTCGATTTGCATTCCTAATCTCCATTTGCCGTTATTATTTTCCCCCTTGTGCCGAGTGCAGGAGATTTGCATAAAGTTCCTTTTTTCTTGTTTTTATTCACGCTCAAGGTCAGAGACTCGGTGAGACACTGACGAAAACAATCCCCTCCTCACCCTCCTTTAATTCTTTGCAGAAACATGTCCTGAGGATTTTAACATAACAATTGCTGGGGAAGGAAGGGGGGACCCCGCACGGAGCCCTTGGTGGGGGGAACCTGAAGGGAGCCCTCGGAGGGAGGAGACCCCAACAGAGCCCTGTCTGTGCTGGAAACAAGCTGCCCAAAGGAGAAATGCAAATCCATGACAAGAAGGGAAGGCGGAGATGGATCTGGGAGCAGCACCAGTTGTGCCTCATCCTGCTGAAATGGGAGAACTGGTCCAGCTCTCTCGGAGCAGAGCCTGTGCCAAACCCTCTCTGAGCTGGGAGCACCAAGCAGCACATCCAGGTGCTGTGTCCTGGCCAGGGGAGCTGCTTGCTTCCTCCTGCTCTGTGTGTTCATAAGGAATGGTGCTTCCCTGGGGCATTCTCCAGCTTGTCCCATTTCTTGTCTGGAATCCTTGGAGTTTGGGGATGCCCCATTTGGGGATGCTTGGGACACCTGGGGCCCTTGCAGTAGTGGGAGTGGGAGCTCTGGGATTGATTTCTGAGCTTGGGAAGAGACAGGGGTCTCTCAGAGGGAACCCAAATCCTCTTGTTACTGCTGTGATCCTGCACTATGTGAAGCCAACCCTCTGTTCCTCACGGTTCCCATAGGAAGCAGGGCTGGCTGATGGGGCTCAGGCATCGCTCCCACCTCCAGACATTGGGACAAGGACAGCAGCCCCTCCCAAGGAGTCCATTTTCCCTGTGGGTGGTTAAAGGAAGAGGGAAAACTCTCAGCCAGGAGCTGAGGGGCTTGTGTGGAGCAGCCTTTTCCCCTCCATGGAGCAGTCAGGTTTCTGATTTCCAGATTTTTCCTGATTTTCCCAGATCTGGCGCTGCATTCAGAGCCTAGGATGGGGCACAGGGGATACCTGAGCTCTGTGTGTGCCAAATGGGTTCTGAATCCCTTAAAAGGGGGAAAATCCCTTTTTAGCCCTGGGGTGTTTGCAGGTTTCTGGTGGATTTGGGAAGGAGGGAGTGAGGAATTGGTTCCTTTTCACATGCTCGAGTTTTGATGTTTTTAACGTGTCCAAATCATGTGAATCCCAGGGTTTGGGCATGTCTGAGGCATCCGGGGGGGCTGGGGAGTGACTGAATTGTGGCAGATGGTGGCTTGTGGGGGTGGTGGCCCAGCTGCTCCCAAGTGACCTGGATGGGAATGGGGAGGGATTGACTTTAGGAGCAGTGGAATGTTGGATGGCCGGGCTGATGACGGGGCTGGCAAGAGCCGGGAGATGAGATTTGTCTGGTGCTGTGAGCACAGAAATATGTCTTATTTCCCAGAACTGGGAGGTGCTTTTTTTTTTCCCGAGGATGCTCCAGGGCTCTCAGCTCCCGTGATGTGAGTGTTTTCATGCCCCTTTAATGCTTCACTAAACAGTTTGAGCTGCCGCCTCTTAATGCCCCAGCAAAGCACGGAATGCTCCGGAGCGGAAAGAGCAGCGAGGAAGGAGCGTGATGGAAAAGAGAAGAAAAGAGGCTGTGAGGGGACACAAAACCAGGGAAAAGTCACCTTTTGCCTTTCACATTTCTGGTCCTTTCTGGTGTGAAGGCAGCTGGATGCTGAGGGTCCCCCCAACTTCTGCTGTTGCTCCTCCAGGGAAGAGCTGGGCTTTACTGGCCCTCTCCCTGCCCTTCCTGGGCTCTGTCCTGCACCAATGGGGACATGGAGGGGATGAAGATGGTCCTGGGCCACTGGAGGGGACACTGAGAGGCAGATATTTGGAGCCTGTCAGGATTCTCCTGACTTCGGCTCCCCTGGTGAGCACAACAGGGCTGATATCCATCGGACTGGTGCGCTGCAACCCACGCTGGTGACCCCAGCCCGCTGTCCTCACCTCACCAAGGACAGGGGGAGAAATAAAAAAATTCGAGTTTTAACCCACCCGGGAGAAGTTTAGCCTCCTCCCGCCCTGCTCCGAGGGGAGCCGCGGGCTCTCCTGCTCTTAATTCAAATCATTGCATTCCCTGCACTCCGTGTCCCCTCCCCGGCACCGCTTGCCCTGCGGTTTGATCCCTGAGTACCAAAGGTACCGCCTCGGGCTGCGACATCGGCATCCTCGGTCGCCATAGGAACGGGAGCTGGGGGTCCCCCGCGCCCGCTCCCCCGGGGCCCAGCTCCGGGGGCTGAGCTCCAGCGAGCCTCTGAAGCTGGGCTGCTCCAGGCCGGGGGGAGCGGGCTGTGCCAGCCTGGGAGGGAGCGGCAGCGGCCGCCGAGCCCCGGAGCACAAAGACAGAGGTTATTGGTGTCAAAGAACTCGGCAGCTCCAGAGGCTGAGCCGCGGCTACAGCTGCTCTTAGCAGAGGGGAGTGAAAACCGGGAGGAGGGAAGGGGAGAGCTGGGAACCAGAGCCAATTATTGCCAGAGGGGTGGGAGGAAGAGGTGGAAGGTGATGGAGATGTCAGCGGTGGGGAGAGCAGGGGGGAGGATGAGGCTCAGGGCTGGGTTCATCACTGATCATGCAATCATTGAATATCCTGGGGGGAAGGGATCGACGAGGATCATAGAGCCCAGGTCCTGGGGATGTGCTGTTGGACCTGTTGCAATGGGACAGGGATGAAGGTTTTAACCTAAAATAGGGTGGATTTAGATCAGGTATAAGAAAGAAATTTGTCCCTGTGAAGGTGGGGAGGCCCAGAGCAGGTGTGGCTACCCCATTCCTGGAAGTATCCAAGGCCAGGTTGGACGGGGCTTGGAGCAAACTGGGATAGTGGAAGGATTCCCTGTCCGTGAAAGGGGGGTGAGAGTGGGTAATTTTTAACGTCCTTCCATCCCAAACCACCTTGGGATTTCGTGACGCGTAGAAACATTTAGATTGGCAAAGACCCTTAGGATCTGTGCCCCTGCCCACACCACTGCTGTCCCCATTTTTGGGAATTCAAGCAGCTCTGGGGGTTTGAGCCTTGGCTGTGGGTAAGCTATGGGCAAAGGCAGCTCTTCCCTGAGGGGACACAGCCCCGGGGCCGCTGCCAGTGGTCCCCACTCCCCTCCCCTGGTGAGTGACATGCGGAGCCGCCCGACTCCCCCGAAACCACCTCCACTTCCTAATTGCTGACAGTTATTTACTGTAAAGACAGGAGCACACGCACCACCGCCTCTGACAACTCGTGTCAAAGCCCCGCCAGAAACTATCACTTTACAGCTTTATTTATTGCCCCTTTTTTTCCCAAACAGATCTATTCCCTCTCCCCTCCGGGTGCCACGCTCCTGCCGGCGGCCGTGCTGCGCCGTGGGGCTCCTGCCCAGACCCATCCCAGGACCCCCCCCTTCCCGGTCCATGCCTGGCTGGGCGCTGATGGACGGGTGCAAACGGAGGCTGGCGGAGCCCCCCGCACGCTGCCGTGTTTATTTGCTGTCTCTCAGCCCCTCCATGTTCAAACATAATTGGTTCTGCTCGGCGCAGTAAACACTGATGTGTCGCATCAGCGAGCCGGAAGGGCACCTACACGCAATTAAAATAATTGGGCGCGTACCTGGCTCTGATCCCCCCCCCCGCCTGACGCTGTTCTCCCTTCATCTCCTCCTCTCCGTCCTTTGTTCAATCCTGTCAGCCCATCCCACTCCTCTCGGTGCCCGTTCTCTGCCCCGTGGAGTGGGATGTGTCCCATGGAGAGTGGCATCCGGCACTGCTGGCCTTGGCCTTGGCCTTGGCACAAGTGCAGGATGAGTTCTCCGATGAGGGAGATGATATTCCAGGCCAGACCCATGAAATATAATGAAGGCCCGAGGGACTGTACCAGCTCCTCAGTTAAAAATGATGCTGTTATATTTAGACAAGGTAACTGGAGGCCCCTCTGGACAGCGCTGAGTACAATTTTTTGTTTAATGATTCCATAATCTGATATAATATCGGGCCTGTAAGACATAATGAAGACCTGGGGGAGTTTACATCTTCGCAGCTTTAAAGGGTCCCTGCTCGGGGATGCGGCCAGGTGGAGGTTTGAACTTTGATGCAGTCAAACGTGTTTTTCTCTGGATTTGTTTGACATGATTGAGGGAATCCAGCAGCCACAGGGAGAGGGAATGGAGCAAGTGCAGCCATGCTCACACCAACCCTGCAGCCGGTGCTTGTGCTGAGGGGGGGCACCGGGAGTGTTTGGGGGACTCAGCAGGGCTGTGCTGGGATCTGCACGGAGGTGGTCACGGTGGTGGGGGCTTCAGGAGATCATGGTGGTCTTTGGGAGGTTGTTGTGGGCTTTGGGAGGTTGTGGTGGTTTTTAGGGACAGTGATATTTCCAGAGTGGAGCAGCCAAGCCCCACTGGGGGCAGGGCACAGTGAGGGTGCTCCCACCCCACCCCAACTCAAACTCTGCTTTGCCAACCCCTGCAATGGAGTTTTTGGTGCTTTAAGCTGTTTTGGCCCTGCCTGGGGAGTCCTACTCCTGCAGCAGCTCACAGTGGGTCCTCCTGGGAGCAGCACTGGCGGTGCCAGCAGTGCCAGGCTGGGCACAGCGGTGATCCCTCTGGCTTCTCCCACCTCTCCCAGGGTGAAGCCCAGCTCAGCCCCACTCCCTGTGCCATGATCCATAACTAAGAGTGGCATCAAGGCTGCTGGCACCAAAATTGGGAGAATGGGGCTGGCAGAGCCTGTGCCATGCTTTGCTGAGCAGGTGATCACAGGTTGATCACAGGGTGAGGGTCAGGATTAGGGTGAGGGTCCTTTGGTGGTGGCCACATAATGCAGTGATTTTTTTCCCAAAACACTAAGGGAAACATTTTCAGGATCAGCATCACTACTAAATCTCCTGGCTGTGTCCATCTGGAAGCAGATCCTCCATGGATCCTCACCTGGAGGAGCCTGTGGTGATACCTGCATTGTGTCTGCCGAGTGCTGCCAGTGCCGGGCTGGATGTTCTGGGATCGTTCCTGGTGTGCTCTTGTCGGGGTATCCGTGCCGGGAGATAACCTAATCCCATTTAGCCTTGGAGAGAGCCGGCAGATCCCTCCCCTGGGAGCCAGCGCGCGGCGGGGGGTGGTCTGTAATGAATTCCCATCATTCCAGCACAAAGGGAGCTTACAGGAGCGCTCGCCGCAGAAAATATGAGGGTCGCTGCCCTATCATCCCTCCGAGACATCCGTCGTAGTTCAGTGATTCCCGGCTGCTGACAGGCAGCGGCTCTGGGAGGCAGAGCCGGGCCTCGCCTTCCCGGCTCTTTCCTACCTGGAAAATGTCTTTTTTCTGCCAAACGAAGGGATTGAACGCCCTGCCTGGGGCAGTGCTCGCCCGCCACCCCCCCGAGCACGTGTGTGTCCCTCTGGGACATCACCCCACGGTGCCCATTCTCTTTCACCCCGTTTTGTTAGAGATCTGTATTCCAGCGGTTCCTCAGGGATCCCGGTGGGAAAACCCTGCCCCAAGTCCTGTGGGAGCTGAGAAGTGCCTCAGCCACTGGGTGGAAGCTGGTGGCCGATGCTGTGCTGGTCGCTGGGGGATTCTGCCTGCAGACCCCAGGCTCAGGTTTGGGGGTGCTTGAAGAGCCACTCGGGGGTGCCTGTGACAGGGAGGCTCCAGGGAACTGTTCCCCCTGCCAGGGCCTGTTCCAGCTCCTTGCTCTCCCTCCCTTCTCACCTTTATTTATTTAATTTATTGTTTTTTTCCCCTCTCGTGGAAACCACACGGTGGAACCTGCCCTCTTCAAGCCGGGTTTTCCTGCGGCTCCGTGGCTCGGCCGGGATGCCTCACCTCGGGAGCTGCCAATCCGTCTCTGTCAAGCTGTCAGCCCGGAGCGCGGGCTGGAGCCGCTGCAATTCAAAGTGGATTAACTCCTCGGGCTGCCCTCCCTCCCCCCGCCCCTCCCCATTCCACTTGGGTGGGTTTTGGCCGAACAGAAAACGCTTTTCCCCTGCGCTTTCCATATTCAAAAGCTCCCGGAGCGCAGCCGGATGGCAGCGGGGGCCGCGGGGCCGGGGGCTTCAGGCCGGCGTGCGGGGCCGGTGGCCGTGGGAGAGGGACACGGTGGCCGTGGGGGAGGGACACGGTAGCTAAAGGTGTCCCTTTAGCGTTAATGAGGTTCTGGGAATAGTCTGTGCAGGGATGAGGGCTCCCCGGAGGAGTGAGTGGCTGCAGACCCTCCCCAAAACTCCCGTCTGTTCGGCTGCTTGTCCTGGGAGGGCTGGGGGCTGCGGGGCTGGGGGCTATGGGATGAGGGGGCTGCAATACCGGGGGGACTGGGGACTGCGGGGTTTTGGGATTGGGGGCTACGGGACTAAGGGGGTGCAGGACTGGGGGTGCTGGGTAGGCTGTGGAGCTGTGATCTGTGGTGGTCTTTGTTTTCCCGGGTGATCGATTGCCCCAATCCAAGCAGGGGCCGGGGCGGTGTCGCATTAGCGGCGACCCGAGTGCACGGTGACAACCCCGGGGGCCGCGAGGGGCACCGGCACTAGAGGGGGGTATTGCCTAAGCAATGCGGTGCCGCCGCTCCGCCGCCGCCGCCTCAGCTTTGGGGTGAAACCGCAGGATTTTGGCCCTTGGCGGTTTCCCGGCTGGATTTCCAGGTGTCGGCTGCGCTGGTACCCAGGTGCCATCCTGCACCGTTCCCTCCCCCTTCGCGAGGAGGCTGTGGGTTAATTCATGGCTGGAAATTGCTTTGAGGACGCTGCTGCGAGCTGGCGCTCCGGTGCCACCGTCCCCGATGGCCGAGGCACAGCGGCCACCAAATGCCACCGAGGCGAGGCGAGCCGCGCTCTCTCGTGGCATCACGGCGCCGGCGTGGGAAGGATTTATCTGCAGCTGGATTTTGGGGCTGAGTGTTTTAACGAGCATCGGATGAGGCGGCAGAACGCCTGGTGGGGGAAGGTGTGAACGGCCCCGGGCGAGGCGTGTCCGTGCCCAGGCTGCGGGAGAGGTTTGGGTGTTCCCGATCTCCGGGTTCCCACCCTGAGCCGCAGGCTGTGGCTCTCTCCCACCCCGCTGCAGGGGAGACACTGCCCAGAACCCCGGGGGGCCACACAGGAGCTCCAGGTGCGCCCGCATTTGGGGTGTGACTGTGAGGTTTTGCAGTTTTGCGTGTCTGTGGCAGCTTGCTTGGTGTCCTGAATAAACTGGGAGCTCAGGGAACCTGCGAGGCTCCAGGGAGCAAAACTGGAGCTGTGCCAAGGTCTGGCCACATTGATGGGTGAGCCCAGTGCTGCCCCCCAGCCCCGCCAGCCTGGGGATCCTGAGGGATGTGCCCCTCCCCGACGTTTGTGGGGTCGGTGCCTTTGGATGGGATCGGAGCCCATGGGTGGGGTCAGAGCCCATGGGTAGGGTCAGAGGCCAGGGAAGGGGGATGGTGACACAATGCCAAGGATCTCTTGGCTGGGGGCATCACCACCACCCTCTTGCCTCCACGCCAGGCCTCTGGATCCTGCTGCCAGCTGGGATTTTCACACTGATCCCTTCCAGTTTGGGGAGCTCCAAGGGACCCACTCGGGCCCATTTTTTTCCTGTTGCAGCACCATTGCCAGCAGCCTGGCTCTGCTCTGCACCAGCACTTCCCGGCCCTTTCCCCGTGACTCCTCACCTTTTTACTGGAAGGGTTTTTCTGTCGGTAGCAAATATTTTCCATAATTTCCTGGCCGATCCAATTAATGCAGAGGAAGGCGGGTGTGAATTATCCCTCCCTGCATCCCGCCTTGCCCCCTGCATGGAGCTGGGGGCTGGAAATTGCAGGATTTGCAGTAATTAAGGCAAATAGTTGGTTTTGTTTGGTTAGAAAAACAACCCGGTGCTGTTTGCAGAAGCCAGAAAAATCCTGGAAAAGGTTTTCCTTCCCGTTACCAGGAGTGGGGACGGAGAAATCGTTCCATGCAAAGCAGGGCTGGGCCCCCCCTCGCCTGGGGCAGGGACGTGTTGGGACTGATCCTGGTTGGGAGGGAACAAACCAGCTGTGGGGCTGCTCCTGCCTGATCCCAACGGATCACCCCATTTCCCAGGGAATTTCATCTGGGATCCCCCACAGCTCCGGTAGAACTGAGCTGGGCTGAGCTGGGATGCACAGGGTTGAACTGGCCCAAGCTGAGATGCACTGGGTTGAACTCAACTAAACTAGGATGCACTGAGCTGACCTGGGATGTACTGGGTTGAACTGGGATGCCTTGGGCTGAGCTGGGATGAACTGGGAATCTCCAGCCAGTGAGTACCCATTGGTGACCTGTCAGCACAACCCATGGCCGAGCCCTCGGCCAGCACGGTGCCCTTTGGATCATCCCCATTCCCAACCCACAAACACTGCTGGCATCGCTCTGTGAAATGGCAGCTCCGGATTTTGCTGAGCCCCTGGAGCTGCCCCTGGAATGTGGCTCTGCCAGGGCTCCCACCACTGTCCCTGAGCCGGGAGGAGCCGTGGCCGGGCCTCCCGGCGAGCCCGGAAAGGCTTTTAGTGGCTTGGCTGGAGAAATGGAAACAAATGAAGTTGACAGACAAGTGTCCGGGTTTATGGCAGCGTCCGCTGACAGGAGGGAGATTGGCTGTCGGGGGCTTGATGGAGACGGATCCTGATGGGAGCGGGATGAGGAGATGGATAACCTTGATGGAGCTGCGGCGCGGGAGGATGCTCCAGCGGCATTATTCCAAAATAATTTGCTTTTTATTTGTTTTCCTTCGGGGTGGGGGGGAGGGATGCAGAGCCCCACAGTCCGTGGAGTTTTTCCTAAACAGATTTGCTAAATAAATAATGAGGAGGATCCATATTTTATTTATATCCCACCTCTCCGTGTGGTGCTGGTGGCGTTTTACACCGGGCCGCTCCCTCCCTTTTAGCACGGACAAACTCCAAAGAGCTCGTGAGATGGAGATGGATTTACAGGGATATTTGGATGCTGAGCAGAAGGACGGGCAGCGGGATGTGCTGGAACTGCTCCTCCTGATGGACTTAATGGGCACCTTGGTGCTTTGTGAATCCAACTGGAAGTGTCTTTGCATCTGGAGGCACCTGAGGAATTCTGGTGGGAGCCAGCTCTGGCTCTGAGGGGCTGCAGGGGGGACCTAAACACCAGGGAGGACACTCCAGGACACCCAAGGGGACATTCCATGGTTCCTGAGGAGGAGGGCCTGGAATCCAGCTGTGTTCACTCATCCTTCAGAAACAGTTTTTAAACTTGGGGGGACTTAGGGGGGTCTGGGAGCAGAGCAGGTCCTGTCCAGTGGGGACATCGACAGCCCAAGAGGAGCATCCGTGCTCAGGGATGTGACTCCAGGGCCGTGGGGTGTCCTGGCTTGGGGATGTGGCTCTGGCACCGTGGAGTGTCCTTGGTCAGGGATGTGGCTGGGTGGTGCGCCTGTGACCAAAAATTCCACTGGATTGTCCCTGTTCTCCCCAAGGTCTGTCCTCCCCAGGGCTGGACATGGTCCCACAGCAGTTCCAGGGCTCTGTGTTATTCCCATCACTGTTTTCCAAGATTTCGACAAAGCAGAGTGATCCCTTAACACGAATTATTGTTTAATTTATCCTTATGTCAGAGGTGAAAAAATGTCCCTGCAGAGTCCCTCCTTGTTACCATCTTGTCTGTCTTCCCTTGGCACCTGAGGGTCACAGGACATGTCCCTGTCCCCATCCCCATCCC
>VWZS01004580.1:178726-195782 GCA_013397075.1 Rhabdornis inornatus
TGCGGGTGCGGCTGCGGGGGGGTCGGAAAGAAAGATTTGGTGGGGAAATGGCAAAACGGGCCCGAGGGAGGGACGGGGAGTGCGGAGCTGGGGATGGCCGGCCCTGCTTCTCCCGGGTCATTCCCATCCTGGAAGTGCAATCCCCACAGCTGGCTTCGTTTCCTGATTCCCGTTGGAATTTCGATTTTTTCTGTATGTTTTTTCCCCCACCAAGTGTTTTTTCTTTGGGGGCAAGAGTTTTCGTTTCTGTCGTATTTCTTTGTTCGTGATTTTGACGAACCAAAAACTGTCGGTGAGTTGGAAGCGGGAGGAATTCTGCTCTGGGAATGTTCAGGTGGTTGGGACCCTCGAGACCCCCCACCCTCCCTGTTGGGGACACCCTTTGGGGTCTGAAAGGGCCCGTTTGTGGGGATTCCTGTAAAAAAACGAAAAAACACCCATCAAACCCTCATTTCCCCCAAAATTCCTCAAAGTTCTCCTAAGCCTGGCAGTGTCTGAGCAGTGAGGGGTGAGCTCGGTGGGTGCAGCCTCTGCGGCCCCCAGCTTTGGGCTGTCTCGTTTTCTGGGTCAAACTGGGGGTTCTTTGTCCCCCTCGGTGACAAAGTGGCCTCGTGGGGCACAGCGTGGCCTGGTCCTCGTCGCCAGGGCTACCAGTGATATGAGGTGGCTCTTCCAGCTCCGGGTGGCTCATCCCCTGCTGCCACCCATGAGGGGACCCTGGGTGCCACCTTCTCTCCCTCGATGACACCGGCGCAGTTGGGGAAAGTTCCTGGCGGTGTTTCGGTGCTGGGACGTGCACAGGGCCGTGGGCCCTCAGCAGTCCCTGGTGTCCATCCAACCTCCACACGTCCCTTTTTGGGGACCCACCCGTGCCCCTCTCGCCGCCCCAAAATTGGGGCGAGCCTGTCCCTTTGTGCCTTGGTGGCGGTGTCTTGGCGGTGGTGCCTGCGCCGTGGGCCGCCCGCGGTGCATATGGATTTTATTATCTCCCTCACATTTTTGTGGGGGATTGTAAGAGCCAGGGAATTATTTTTTTTTCCTTCTAATTTTTTTTTTTTTTGCCCATTGCGAAGTTTTTTGGTTTTGGCTCCTGGTGCTCTCCCCAATCTCCCACACTTTGGGCTCTTTTCTTTTGTTCCCCCAAATACCAAACATGTGTGAGGGGTTCCCCCCGGTCCAAATCTGGCATCCCAGAGATGAGGGTGGTTGGGGCGGTGGCTGGGATTTGGCACCCAAGGGTTCCGATGGCTGGGATTTGGTGCCCAAAGGTTCTGACGTTTGGGATTTGGCGCCCAAGGGCTCCTGGGGATGGGATTTGGCACCCAAGGGTTCCGACGGTGGTGCCAACAACCAAAAGTAGCCCCTTGGCTGTTGGGGATGGGCGTCCCGGGACCCAGCACCGGTGATGGCGTCGGCTCCATCCCCTTCGCCCCCTCGTAGAAGCCGCCGAGAATTTCTCCTCGAAAAATCCACGGTGGATCATTATTCCATATATATTTATATATTTATACATTTCTAAATCTGCTGTTGGCAGGGAAAATATTTTCGAGGAAGGGGGGGGAAATAAAAATGGAGCGGAGGGAAGCGCGAGGGGCTGGGAGGGAAGAGCAGACAATGGCTGGTGGGTTCAGCAGGCACGTCCGCAGCGCCTGGCTCCGGGATGTGACCCAAATTTCCCCAATGTGGGAGCGCCCCGTGTCGCCAGCGCTCCCCGCCTGCGCCTTCGGCTCTCGGAATTCGAGGCAATTTATTAGGGGTTGCAAAGATTGAAATTGCCATTGAGTTTCCTGCTTATTCCCTTTTTGAACCCAGCGGTGGGTTTATTTTTTCTCTGGAGTTACTACAAGACCGTCTCATTCTTAAAAATGAAGAAAAACCGTATTTATGTATTTTCTGGTTCCTCGTTTTTGTTCTCCCCCCCCCAACCAACACCTCATTTATTAAGGGGGAAATAAAAAGGGGTATAAAAAAAAAAGGGGAAAAGACCCAAGGTTAAAATGTCCTGTTTGAACCCACAGACCTTCTCTGCCGCTAAATATTTTTCCTCAGGTTTATACAGCAATCTATATTTTATAAAAGACAGGAATAAATCTCATGGTCGATATGATTTACCCAGATTAGAATAATTCTATATTTCATAATTGGGGCTAAATTAAAAATAAGTGGTACCTCGGGATGCTGCAATTTCCCTGTTCTGGGGAGAGATTTAACCACTCACTGTGGATTTACAAGGTTTATTTTTATTTTTAAATGGTTTTGTGAGGATGCGCTGGGAAAACGTTTGGCTGGATGGAACTCCGGGGTTATCCAGGAAAAATAGCGGAGGATGGTAAAGGTAGAATTATATAAAAACGGGCAGTTTTGGTACCGTGTGGAAGTGTGGGTTTTTGCTCCGTGGCACAGGCGCTGCCGATGGTCACTCTCCGGGTGTGGATCCCTTGGCCGGGCCAGTTGCGGGTGGATCCATTGGTTGTGTCCAGGGTGATGCGCCCATGGATGGGATCTTGGGGCTCCTCCCTGGTCTGGCACTGCGGGCTGGGGTCCCCCACAACACCCAGGGCTCTTCCCGCCGTCACTCTGTGTTTTCCAGCTGGTGATGCGGGATCCACTTGCCCGTAGGATCCCAGGGTGGATTTGCCTTGGGAGCCAACCAAGTCAATTCGGGTGTGCTGGAGTGTCCAGCATCACCAGCGGGTTGGGGTGTCCAGTTTTGGCCCCTATTGTCCCCCACACCACAGCGGGTTTAGGGTGGATGTCTCGGCGCGTGGCACCACACGGCAAAAAATCAGGGATCTGGGAAAACCTCTGTGCTATGGGAGAAAGGCTCTGTGGGAAGGAGTGACCTGTCCTCGGAAGGTCCCCAGGCTGCGATCCTGGCCCATGGCCTCGTGGCCGTGCTGGAAACCCCTGGGAGGCCAAGGAAGGACGGAGGGTTTGGGATTTGTTGCCGTTCCTGCCAACAGCCGGGTGACGAGCAGGGAATCGTCATTCCCGAATGCTGCTCACTGTTCCTGCAGCAATCCCGCGGTCACTGCCGTGTGCCTGGATCCACAGTGGGAATGTGCAGAGTGCTGGAGGTTCTCCTCCCTCCCTGGGACCAGGCGGGATCGTATCCCTGGTCTGGTTTAACGCTGAGGTCATGGCGCTGCCTCCGAACACTTCTTTTGCTGATTCCTGTATTATTTTTCGGTGTGGTTTGTGAGCACAGCTCGGATTTCTGTTCTGCTCCTCTGCACTCCCCAATCCCAGGATCGGGAAGTGGAGAAATGGTTTCTGGCAGGGGGATTTACAGAGCCAGGTGATGCTCAGGGCCGGCGGTGATGGCAGAGCAGGACTTTGGGGGGTCCTTTGGGGGGAAAGGTGCCTCTGCCACAGGGGTGGTGGGGTTGGGGTGAATGATGCATGCCTTGGAGGGTACTTATATCATCTTCCCAATCCTATTGGATTTTGTGCCCCTTTTTCCTTCATTCCCATCTCCTGGAGCTGCAGCTCCGGCGCCTGCCGGTCGCTGGTGCTTTGTCCAAGAGCCTGGAGTGTGGTGGCTGTGGCCAGGAGAGCTGTGACCGTGACTGTGACCCGCTGACCACCCAAGCCAAGGCCAATTTGCCCACCTGTGTGTCATGAGGGGCTGTGGCCAGGCCACTGGTGGCTGCGTGTGCCACCTCTCCATGAAGGGAGTGAAGACGATGCCACATCTGTTTTTTCCAGGGGAATGCAGAGGGGTGGCTGAGTGAGAGAGCTCTGCTTGGGGGATCCCACCCATGTCTCCGTGTTAGAGTGGGGCTGGATCCTAAAATCTCTGTGTCCTGGCTGCCACTTCTGGGGTCACCCCCATTGCTACGTGTCCCCAGTTCTCTTTGTCCCCCCTCCCTTCTCCCATGGGCATCATACTGAGGGACAACCTCTGAAAGAAACATGCCCTGTTCCCCACTTGGAGTGATTTAATGTGAATTTTAACCCTGGAACTCGGGTTGTTCCTGTGTCACCATCAGGCCGAATCCCCTCTCGGGGTGCCAGAGCAGCGCTGGGTGTTTGGGTGTGCCAGCGCTCTGCCTCGTCCTGTGCAATTCCTGCTCTTTTAGTTTTCCTCCTTCTGTTCTCCCTTTGTGCCGAGATCACTCCCAGACCTTCCCACCCCTCTTTTCCAGCCCGTTAAGCCGTGTTAGCAATTCCTCACCAGCCCAGGGCTGCGGCGAGTGGTTAATGGAGAGCAGACACCACCGGGCCGGCGTCGCTGACAGGATTCTCTCTCCGTGCCCGTCTCCGTCTCCGCCTGTCCCTTTCCAGGGACCGCAATTACATTCCCTGCTGGTTGCACATTTGGTATCCAAATGCCGGCCATGCGCCGCATCCTAATGCGAGGATGGGCTGGGGGCATGCAGAGCTGCCGGAGGGTCACACTGTCCCCAGGACCCCCCCTGGATCCTGGGGTGTCCTGCTAGGGTGGGCAGTGGGAACAGTCCAGGGGGTGAGAGATGCGCTCAGGTAGCTTGGAAAGCTTTGAAAGTGCTGCTGTGTAAAGACACACATATATATATACTTATAGATTTATATATATTTACATACAAATATATTTATATATGTTATATAAATTATATATTTATTTACAAATGTGGGTTATTCACACACACCCCCGCCCCACATAAATACACTTTACACACACAAATAATCCAATGCCAAAACCTGCCCTGTCTGGCAATGCTGTGCCACCCCTGTGTGACATTCCCCTGGAATTCCTACCTGGGGGCTGCAGGATGTACCTGGCTGTGGGTTTACCTGGCTCCAGGCTGTCTGTCCAGCTGTGTCCATCCCAGTGGCACATCAGGAGCCGGCTGGATCCATACCTGCCTGTGCCTGACAAGGTTCATCTGCTGGGTTGGCTGGAAAATTGCAGCAATTGTTCCTTAAATAGCTCCTCGTTCCTGATGGTGACAATTTCGGTTCTTTTGTGTTAGATATTAATCATGATTTCTGAGGCTCCGTTTTGATCTGGACTGGTTTTCCCCACTCGGGGCAGAGATCCTGCCCCGCTTCATTGGATTTAATGGGATTTATGGGAGGCGAGCAGCTCGGAGTGCTGTTACCTGCAGCCCCTAAAAGCTGTTTAAATTCCTTTTCCCCCTTTGCCATGACCTGATGCTCATCCCAATGTCTGGCCACTTCCCTCTGCTTGGAGATCCATCCCAAAACCAGGCCCTGTTTGGCTTTTGCAAGTGCAGGAGGAAGCACTGTGCTCCAAGGGTCCGGGCTGGGTCACAGCTTGGAATCCATGATCTTGGAGCTTTTTCCCAACCCAAGTGATTCCATGATTCTCCAGAGCTGGAGAGGTGTTGGGGTGAGCCGGTGGCCACTTTGGCCTTTACCAGATGAATTCCAGCCCCAAAGCCAGGGCTGTGTTCAGGGTTGTCTGTGGGTCCAGACTCCTTGCCACCACCCCAACCCTTCTGGATTTGGGGACCCCATGGTTGTTCCCACTGGGAGCAGTGTTGGGAAAACGGCACTCATGAGGTTGTTTGGGTGTGGGATGCACCAGGGCTGGTTTGATCCCGGCAGGAAAAGCGGGAAGAGATGAGGCTGAGAGCAGGGCAGTGGGATGGAGCCTGTCCAGCAGTGCCGAGCCGTGTCCCTGCTCAGTCCTGCCTTGTTCCCGGGTGGTCACAGTGTTGTTATTTATTTATTTCTCCTCCGTCGCTCCCCCTTGGCTTGTTGCTGCCACTGTGCCTGGGCTGCTAAAGAGCTTCCCATTGTTCCGGAGCTAATTACCTCCTAATGAGGCTCCCGGCTCAAAAGCGAGCGGAGCGGGGGCTGTGGGGGAAGTGAGGGGGCTGTGCTGGGAGGGGGTGAGGGCAGGGCTGGGGTCACCACCGGGGTCACCACCAGGGTCACTCGATGGCTTCAGCTGTGCTGCCTGACGGTGGGAATTGGGGTTGGTGGTGGGGAGATCCACGGCCATGGAGCTGCCAGCCTGGAGCTTCATCCTGAAGGGCGGCTGGGAAGTGGTGTTGTCAAAATTTTCTTGTTGAGCCCCAAACCCGTGGAGAAATCAAAGCCCTGTGGATTTTGGCCAGTGCTGGTGCTCAGAGCCCGGGAGCATTCCCAGCATTTTCCTTGGTGTGACACCTGCCTGCCAGCCCTGTCCTGACCTTATCCCATCCCTCGGCAAGAGACTGGGATGAGCCCTGATCCTGATGGGATTTGCCACTTTGTCTGGAGGGAGTGTCCAGGAGTGTCCTTGTCCCTGCTGGGATGTGGAGCAGAACTTTGGGCTCTACATCCTGGGTCCTGCTGTGCCCCTGGAATATCCCCCGTGTCCCTCAGGGTTGCGGTGGCTCCCGTGGCTCCTCCATGTGCCGCAGATGTGATGGGGGACAAGAGGATCCTTCTCCGAAGGGATTGGAAAAGCCCCCACCACCTCCACCCTGCTCCAGTTGAAGCTGGGCTTTGTGCCCCTGTGTGGGGTGGGGGGTCCTGAACTTCAGAGGGGCATGAGCAACAACACTCAAAGCAACAGCAGTGAGGGAAAATATTCCAAAGGAGGAAAATTTACTCCCTGGAATAATAATGAAGGTAGGGGAATGAGTTTGCCTTCTCTGTGCCCTTGATGAGGGGTGCCCAAGGCAGCGAGGGGTCCAGAGTGAGCCCTTCCAAGGGGATGGAGATGCTGGTAGGTTTGGGATCACCCCATCTGGCCCAGCTTGCTCATGGATCCATCTCCAGCTGCGGCACAAAGCCCGGGATCGATGGCGCTCGGCTCTGGTGAAGCCAATCAGCGCCAGGGCAGCGAGATCCGCGCTCCCGTTCCGAGCCCCGCTCGGATCCATTTGACATTTTCCTTTGGGTCATTAATGAAGGGAGAGGGATGCAGAAACAGGGATCTAGGCTATTTTTTTTTTTTAATTCCTCCCCTTTTAAATTTTTCCCCTCTTCCCGTGTTTGCTTCCCAAGGCGCAGCGGAGCAGCGAGCGATGCCGCTGCTGGGAGAGGAACGGCCACGGGGCTGAGCCATGTCCTGGTGGGGCTGTGCCGTGGTGGGATCCTGTGGGATACACCTGTGCTGTGATGGGATCCTTTGGGATGCACCTGTGCCGTGGCGGGATCCCATGGGATAAACTTGTGACATGATGGGATCCTGTGGGATACATCGCTGTGCTCCCTCAGCACATCACTTCTTCCTGACCTCCCTGTTTTCCGCTTTCCTTGATGTTTCCAGCTGCTCCGGCCTTGTTTTGTGGGATTTTTCTGTTTTGTCTTCAGCCATGACCTCCAGGCACACACGGGTGTCCGTGCAAACACCGGAGCTGCCCGTGCCTGGTCGGTCCCGCCAAAGATCATCCTGGTGCAGGACCCGGAGCTGCCGCTCCCTGCGGATGCTGGTACCGGTATTCCCACCATGGTATTCCCACTACCAGTATTCCCACCGCGCTGCCGAAGCGTTCCCAGATCCGCAGAGTTTTACACCAATACCTTTTTTTGTTTGACTCCGGGAATGGACTTTTTGTTTCAGCTCCTTCCCCACCAGCCCCAAAATCCACCAGGAATCCAACTCTGGATTTCGGATCTTTTGTGCCAAACCCAAACCTCACTCGGCTCCAATTCCCAGCGCCGCCGACTTTGGGAAAAAAGGGGAATTAACGGTGATGGGGGTTTTTAATAACTGGGAATGTGGAAGCCCCATTCCATCCCCAGCTTCCTCCTCCTGCCACATCCCAATCTCCTCCTCCATCTATTTCCTTGGTGTTCGGCTGAATTTCCCTGGAAATATTTTGCCGTTTCCCCCAATGCAACCAAGTTTTGTTGGATTTTTCTTTTTCCCCCTGCAGAAGAGAAGGAATTATCCATCTCGGTTTATTTTTCCTTGAACATTACACGGGAGCAAAACTCACCCATGTGCTGGGAAAGAGATAAAGTGTTTAGACAGCAAATACAAATATTCCAGAGCACTCAGCCCAGCTACAGCTATTCCTGCCAGGATTCTGGATTCCGTGCCATGTCTTCTAGGGGGGTTTTATTTAGACTGTCTTATTTTTTTAAAATTATTTATCAAAAACCCTATTTATATTTGCAGTAAAATAAAATCAACCTGACCCTGTAGAGAACTCGAAAAATCCCAATTCTTTCCTTTTCCAATCCTGTTTCCACTGAGGAAAAAAAGCCCCTGGACCTCGTGCCCTGCACAAAATCCAACCGCGACGGGATTATTTCGGCGGCTGAGCTTCTCTGCAGGCGCTGGGACGGCGCTGGCTCCGTGTGTTCCCCCCCAAAATCGGGATTCAGGGAAGCTCCTGCAGAGCTGGGGATGGAGCTGGAGTCCCCAGGGTCTTCCCATGGGATTTTGGGGGCACAGACTCCCTTGTGCCGCTGGATCCGACTGCGCACAGAGCACTCAAAAAGGGGTTTATTATTTTGATTTTATTTTAATACTCAGTGATGGATGGGCTCCCGCTGCTCCTCGGGAACATCCCAGTCTCCCGTCAATGTTCCATCCCCACTGGGGACCCCGTGGGTGTCATTGTCACCCCGGTGCCAGGCGCTGGTGCCGTCAGGAGCTGAGGAAGCTCTTTCCCAGCCAGCTCGATAATCCCAATTATTATCTGGATTCTCGATCAGGGTTGCTTATTAAACTTGGCACCACTGGCTTTGCCGTTCCGGCCGCCTGCCTCGGCAGAGGGATTTATCTCCTGCCGACGCGGGAAGGAAATTGAGTGGAAAAACGCGGGGCAGAGCCCCCCGGGACGGCGGGGGGGCGGGGGTACCCGGTTTCCGAAGGGTCAGGAGATGCCGGCACAGCCCCAGCAGTGCCAGGTTGGGTTAGTGGAGCTGCCTGGGACGTGTCCGTGTGTCCGTGTGTCTGTTTCCATCCCCACCCTGTGCTCGGAGCCGCTCTGTTCTGGGATGGGTGTTTTTATTCTGAGGTTATTTTGGAATCGTCGGTGCTTTTATACGATACAACAGCCGTTATTTTTCCTTTTCCCTGAAATCTAAAGGACCTTTTGTCAGCCCCTGTTTCCCTTCACCTCAGGAATATCAGCTTTTTGCAAATCCACGCCTTTCCTCTGGAATTCCCAGCTTCCCATCCCACAAACCTTCCTGGTTTGCTCACCGACCCCTTCTTCTCACATTGTGTCCACAAACTGTGTTTTATTTTTACCTGACACTGTGCTGGAGCTGCCCGAGCTAGGGCTGATGTGCCAACCCTTCCAAAGGGGCTTTTCCCGAATTTCACCCAATTCTCAGCACCGACCGAGCAGGGCATCCGGGGGAGCGGGGCAGGAGGTGGGAGAGATGCTGCTGGGAAAAGATGCTCTCCCAGAGGGTTTCCTTCCCTCCTGGTGTTTGGATGTTTCAATTTTCCCATTGCTCTGCTCTGCTTTTTCCTGCCTTTCCACCATTTTTCTGCATTTTAAAAAACCTGTACAAACCCTGTAACTGGAATTCCTTCTCTTTGTGTCTCCAGCTGCTCTCTCGCCCTTGAGTGAACTCCTGGGATCCCCATTTTAGGGTGGGGGCTCTCCCCCATCCCCTCCCCATGCTGCTTTTGGGGGATTTGGCTGAGGACAGGCTCCAAAATCCTTTATTTGGGAAATTACTGTTATCCTGAACCCTGCAAGGTTCTTCCCTCATGCTCCAGGGCTTGGTGTCCATCTTGGGAGCGCTCCAGGCTCTCTCCTTGGATTTTTCAAGATCCTCCATGCCGGGTGGTTGGGAGAACTTGCTTCCCTCTGGCTCTGGCTGGGGGACTTGGGATGGAGCCATGGCCCTGCCAGGCTGTGCCTGTGACTGTCCCAGTGATTGTCCCATTGTTATGGAACTGCCGGCACTGGCACACAGGATACGGCACCGGCACACAGGATTCTGGCACCCGCCCCGGCTGTAAATTCTAGTCAAAATGGCGCTCCTGTGTGTTTTCCAACAGAAAATCCAAGCCTGTCTGGAATAGAAATGGCTACTGGCTCCAGGCTCTGTCCACATCTCCGTTGGATCACCACAGGATCGCGAGATTGGTTTGGCCGGAGCCACGCGGGTGCCGAGCCCTGTGGATCGTGTGCCCCGCCACGGCCCTGGCATAGCTCCTGACCCTTTGAGGTGGGATTTAAGGCTAAATTGGAAGAGTTAGAAGCAGGTTTGGGAGCAGGGATTGCCTTTGCAGGATGTGTGCTCTGAAGGCAGCATCCAGCCTGACCGGTGCCAGCCTTCATAACGCTCATTGCCATGGGTGGCCTCCAGCTCAGACCAGCTCCTGGCTTTCCCTGCCTGCTCTTCCTGCCATTCCCAGCTTTCCCTTCACTGTGATGGTTCCTGGGGTCCGTGGACCTAATTTCCAGCCACCCAAGTGCTGCCTCTCCCAGCTCATCCCGCCACCATCTGCAGTTTTCCATTGTTCCTTGGCTCTTCCTGACATTGGGATGCCGAGCGCCGGCAGTGAGGCAATGTCCAGGGCCGGTGTCACAGCCAAGATCTGGACTCCAGGACAATCTGGACTCCATTTCAAAGCTGATTAATGATAATCATAAATCATAACATTGTCTTTTATGATAGAAAGCTTTGGATCGGGAGCAGGGACTCTCATCCTGCGAGCTGGGGGTAATCCTGGATTCGGCTTCCAGCTCATTACCCGGAGACAAATGGCTTCTCCCTCCCCCAGCCTCAGTTTCTCTGTGGGTAAGGTGAGGATTGCTGCCAGAGGCTAAATTAGGCAATTAATGTTGGTGGAGTGATTGAGAGATGGAGAAGGACATGGCTCTCACAGTGCCATGGCCTGCTGCTCAGCGTGTCCGCCCGCTCCGAGGCCGGATGCGGGAATTCCAGCTGGGAGCAGTGACTGGGGTAAAGTCCCTTGTTTGTGTCCACAGAGCCCAGGGCTCTGTGGGGAGGGACTGGAGCCCCCCAGCTCCTTCCAGGCTGGTTTGGGATCTGTGTGGGGACAGGGTGGCTCAGATCCATGGCTGATTCCGGCCTGCATCCCACATCCAGGTGGTTTGGCAGCACCAGAGCCCAATTTATTCCGGCCTCTTCCCAGCATGTCCCTTGCTGCCCCAAAATCCTGGTGTTACTGAGACCCTGTTCCTATGGGAGGGGGATCCAGCTGCGTGGATTTTTGTGACTTTTTTATATTTTTCCTTAAACGTTGTAATATTCATTCCACCTTATAAATCACTTCCTTACTAGAGGGAGGATTTACGGGCACAGGTGGGAGGAACGCGGCTCCTGGGACCGACCTGCTGGAATGGTTTTGTGGTGATGGTCACAGCAGCAATTCCGGCCAGGGAAGAGGGCTCCAGTTGGGAATCCTGCCTGGGGATGTGATGGGAGCAGGGATGGACCCATCTGGGATGGCCTGAGGTTGGCGCCTCTCTGGTGCCGCTCAGGCTTTTCTCCGTGCTGGAAAATGGCCCCCAAACCATTGTCTGCTGGGGGACGACTGAAAAAGGGGTTCCAAAGCCTCTTCCAAGGCTTGTTTAAATCCTAGGAAGGGTTTACTTTCCCACTGCAGCTATCAGTGTCATGCTGAGGCCATGGGAATGTCACTGGGGACGCGGGGACGCCGATAGGAGGCTGCTGGTGATGGTGACCCCAGGGCGAGGGGGCTGGGGGGTGTTTGGGTGCATGGTGAGGGTGGGATGCTCAGCCCTGGGGAGACCCAGCCAGGGCTCTCCCTGCTCCCTGGGGGCCAGCTTGGCTTGGAGGGGATTTTCCCTGCGGCACCGCTGCCCGCAGCAGCACAAACGAACCAAGTAATTGGCAACATGGAAATATTTTGTGCTCATTAAGCAGTGGGAAGCGGTGGGTGAGGAAGCGGTGGGTGAGGAATCCGGGTTCTCCAGCGGTGTCCTCGGGATCTGTGTTCTGCTGTGGCACTCCTGGTGACCCAGGGCAGGGAGCACGGAGTGGGAGCACCCTGGGATGGGGAGCTGGTGGTGGGAAAGAGGTGAAGGAGCCAGATCCCGACACTGCCCAGCCAGGAGCTCTGTGTGCTGGGGACAAGGACAAACCAGGGGAGCAGGGAGATCCTGGCTGCTGTACAGGGACTCCTCGTTTCTCCCAATTCCCATCAATCCCACAGATTAAAACTTGAAACATCAGATCTCAGCAGCTGCCTTGGAGCTCCCCAGCCCCGGCGCTGCCGAGTCCCAGGAGTGACACCAAGGGGAGCCCTGGGGGGCTCCACATTCCCTCCACTCCCCGCAATGGAAGTGGGGGGCTATCCCTGAGGATCCTGTCCCTGTTCAGGGGGTCCTGGAGGCGTCCCCCCGCCATCCTCAGCCCTGATCATGTGCTGGCAGTGCCGGGGTCCCGGCGCCATCCCCAGCATGACGCGGGGAGCCCAGCGGTGCTGCAGGCGGGGGAAGCTTTATGGCTGTAGTTAAAGTGACTTTATGATATTGTATCTGAACAATTGCCGGCTATTATCCGGATCGATGCCGCGGGATTGAGACGCCGGTTGATAACCCAGGCAGGGCTCTAATCGCTTTTAAACCGTGCAGGGTTGGTGGGGTTTTCCATAAAACCCCTCGGTGGTTTCTGTTTTAACTCCCTGCCTCTGGATCTGGTGGGTTTTTCCCCGGGACATCCCTTTGTGGATGCAGGTTTGTCCCTCTCCACCCTGCCCTGGCTGGGAATCAGGATGCTGGGCCCTGGCTCGGGGTGCTGGAATCCAGCATTCCTGGGCTGCAGGGTGCCCAGCACTGCTGGTCCTGCCCTGCTGAGGCGCGAGGGGCAGATTTTGGGATCCTGGATTTTGGGGTCCTGTTCCCATCTTTGCCTGGCTCGCAGCGACCTTGGGTGAGTCACGTCACCTCCGCACGCTTTGTTTTCTGCAGCTGTGAAAAGAGGACAATGATACCTTTCCCACCTCGCAGAGGGGTTGGGAGGCTTAATTAGTTAATGTTCGTAAAGTGCTTTGAGGATTAATTAATATTGTGACTCTAATTTTTTCTGATGGTGAAACGCCACTTAAATATCTCCATGATGGTTCCTTCCTCCCTGACCCTATAAAGCAAATCCACCTGGGAATGTCACTGGTCTCTGCAAGAGCCAAGTGTTCCTGTCCCTGCCAGGTGTCACCTCCCCAGTGCTGAACTGGGAGGCACTGGTGCAGGGTCACTGGTATGGGGGTGTCCCAGGGTGTGGGCTGCAGCTCTGCATCCTGGTTCCACCTGGGCCTGATCTCCATTGGCCAGGCTTTCCCTGCTGGGAGCCATTCCTGTGTTGGGATTACACCACTGTCACCTCCCTGTGACACTGCCCATTCCTGCCCAGGTTGCTTGGGCACCTCTGGCAACCTCGACCTGCTCGGAGGCTTCCGTGGGAAACCCTCAAATCCCACATCCTGTATCTGATCCCATCCGGCATTCTGGGGGCTGCTGGGCTGGGAGTGGGGTGCAGGGCCTGGCTGGGGGGTGGCCAGTCCCTGGTGGGGTGGGGACAGTGTGCTGGGCGTGATCCAAAGCTCTGGGCAGCTGTTTGCAGCACAACCCCAGCTCTCCTAGTGGCAGGAAGCTGTTGGGATCGCATCTGGCTGGGACGGGAGGGCAATTCCAGTGTCCCCATTCCTGTGTGGCTGGGACGGGAGGGCAGTTCCAGTGTCCCCATTCCCCTGTGCCAGTAGTGGGGTCACTGATGGGCAGCTGTGGTTTCCTCCAAGGTGATTTCTCAGCAGTGGCTCTGCTCTGCTGTGCTCTCCTGCTCTGTGTGAGCACAGAGGGGATAGGCACAGCAGAGGGTCCCCACGATGGCAGTGCCATCCCCCAGCCCCTTGGGGTGTGAAACCCGGGATTAGCTCAGCTCCAGTGCTGGGTCAGCACTTCAGTGGGAAGTTTCCTGCTGGGAGCAGCCAAGGGAAGAGCTGAGTGTGTGTCCCAGCTCTGGGTGACCTGAGAGATCCTGGCCTCTGGCTCTGGCACAAACCAGGGGTGTTTGGCCCTGTTGGAGATGTGGGAATTCCAAGAGGGGCTGCTGAAGGGAGCAGGCGGGGGGATGGTCCCGGGTGGGATGGGCTGGTGGGACATGACGGAGCCTGGGGCTGGAGAATCAGGGACAGCAGGAGAATTCACAGTTGTGGAGCACTGGACGGACCCACCATGGAGAGAGAGGAAGAGGAGGAGGGAGGGTCTGGAGGGAGCCACGATCCTTTTCCCTGGAGCTGCTGGGTGGAGCTGGAGGAGAAGGAGCGTCTGGGCTGGGAGAGGATGAGCTGGGAGTGTCCAGCCGTGGTTGCTGGCTCCTGGCCCTGTCCCTGGTCAGTGGCTCCTGTCCCTGGTTGTCACCAAGCTCTGTTGGTGGGAGGAGAGGCACCTGCAGTGTCTCAGTCCACAGGGTTTGGGACAGGACACACCAGCATCAGCGTCCCCATGCCTGGACCCTGCTCCGTGCCGTTAATGACATCCTGGCAATTAAACTGGAACTAATGCAATGATAAAAATAACCTGCTGTCCTTCCTCAGTGCTGCATCCCACAAGCTCAGAGCTGTTTAAAACCCATTTAATGCCAGATCCTGGGCGTGGGGTGACCAGGGTGGCACTGGGATCTGCATGGCCACGACTGGGTTTTCCAGCCCTGACCCATTCCTGGCCTTCTGCAAGGTGTGAACACCCCCAGTTCCCTCCAGTGCAGAGACTGGTTTACCAACTGCCACGTTTTAAATAATCTAAATTACATGAATATTTTATTTTTCTTCTTTCTAGAGTTGTAGAATTCCCAGGGGTTGGTTTTCAGGCTTTTCTCCGTAATGGAGGAGCAGGAACGCATTCTTTTAATGGTAATTGAGCTTCTTGCATCATTTCAGGACTCGGGAGCTGGATGGGCTTTAAATAACGGCAGAGGGGGGGAATTTGGGTTCTGGCTCCTCAAATGGGTTTTTGAGGTTTTCAGGTGGTTTTCCTCACTCTTGTGGCAGGGCCAGAAAGCTGAGTCCCCATCCACTGCCCTGGGAGCCCTCCCCGAAGCAGGAGATGGCTTGAGGTGGTGACAGGGACCTGTGGGTGTGGTGTCCTCTTGGGAATGGTGCTGGGGGTGACCTGTGTCATGTGCCCCATTGTTGGAGCCGCCTGTCAGCCCTTCCCCAACCCATGTGCACCCAGGTATTGGAGCTGGGTGTTCCCATGCTGAGGTTTGGGGTTTTTTATGGCTTTGTTGCCTTCTGACTGGCATGGTGAGTGCCCAATCCAGAGCACACCCAGGAGGGGTTGCTGTCCCTCCTTCACCGTGCATGAGAGTGGGGTGGTTTTGGAAGGGAATGAGCAGCATGAGGATGAGGATGAGGATGAGGATGAGGATGAGGATGAGCAGGGGGTGGACCATGGCTCTGCCAGCCCCAGCGTCCTCTCACTGTGAGTACCCAAACGCCAAGTTCAGGAGCACCACGGCAGAGCTGGCGTTGCCACCCCTGGCCCCTCCTGAGCTGCCTGGTCCCTCTGCTGCCTGTGCCATGCCAGGGTGGATCCCGGCCCCACTGGCACCACTCCCTGCTGGCCAGGGGTGGTCCCCACCAAGGCCTTGTGGGGCGGTGGGAGGGGCTGCCGAGCACTTTTGGGATGGGGGAGGTGGTTTCCGGCTGCTGGGGGAAACATCTGGATCCAATTCCTGCTCCACGTGCAGCCGGCCGGGCTGGACCCGTTCCTGCAGCACGGCGTGACAGGAGTGGCTTTGCTGCAGGGGGACCCAGCAGATCCCTGTCCTGGGCTTGGGAACCCCATGCCAAGGCCCCATCCCAGTGGGAGCCCAGCACAGCATCCTCATCCCAGTGGGAGCCTGGCCACTGCATCCCTATCCGATTGGGAACTCCATCACTGCAGCCCCATCCCTCTGGGAGTTCTGCTACATCCCCATCCCAGCAGGAGCTCCACCACTGCATTCCCATCCCAGCAGGAGCCCCAGCACTGCATCCCCATCCCACTGGGAGCTCCAGCACTGCATCCTGATCCCAGTGGGAACCTCAGCACTGCACCCTGGTCCCAGTAGGAGCCCCGGCACAGCATTCCCATCCCACTGGGAGCCCCGGCACTGCACCCTGATTCCAGCAGGAGCCCCAGCATTGCATTCCCATCCCTGTGGGACCCCTGCCATCCTGCCCTGGAGCTCCCCCTATCCCGGTGCCATCTCTCGGGGCTGCTGGTGCCCGTCCCCAGCGTGCTGCCGCCCCGGGCGGGGGCGGGGGGAGCCGCTGCCCGCCGTGCCTTTTGTCAGCCTCAGAGAAGTTGACCTTGAAGCGCGCTGGCAGAGCCCTGCAGCTTAATCGTGTTAGAGGTGTCTGACTGCGGCTCGCGCGGCTCTACCTGAGCGGCATCAGCAAGGGGGACGCGGCGGGCTCGCCGCCCCGGCTCAATAATTGATGCGTTTTTCTCAGCTCCCCCTTCCGTGAAAGGAAACCCAAGTGCTGGGAGGATGGCATGGCTGGGAGGATGGCAGGGCCAGGAAGATGGCAGTATTGGGGTAGGGGATGGAGGATTGGGATAGGAGGATGACAGGAATAGGGGGATAGCAGTGCTGGGAGGATGGTGGGATTGGGAGGATGGCAGGAATAGCAGGATGGCAGTATTGGAAGGATGGCAGGCTTGGGAGGATGGCAAGATTTGGGAGGATGGCAGTGCTGGGAGGATGGCAGGGATAGAGGATGGCAGGGCCGGGAGGATGGCAGTATTGGGATGGAGGATGGAGGATTGGGATAGGTGGATGACTGGAATAGGGGCATAAGCAGTGCTGGGAAGATGGGCAGGGTTTGGGAGGATGGCAGGGCTGGGAGATGGCAGGGTTGGGAGGATGGTGGGATTGGGAGGNGGCAGGGATAGAGGATGGCAGGGCCGGGAGGATGGCAGTATTGGGATGGAGGATGGAGGATTGGGATAGGTGGATGACTGGAATAGGGGCATAAGCAGTGCTGGGAAGATGGGCAGGGTTTGGGAGGATGGCAGGGCTGGGAGATGGCAGGGTTGGGAGGATGGTGGGATTGGGAGGATGGCAGGAATAGCAGGATGGCAGTATTGGAAAGATGGCAGGACCAGGAGGATGGCAGGGCCGGGATGATGGCAGTGGCAGTGGCACAGGGTAGGAATGGGCATGG